>VZTN01016994.1:342524-400617 GCA_013400515.1 Erpornis zantholeuca | reverse complement strand
AAAAAAAAAAAAAAGACCATGAAATGTCACAAGACTTGGAGTGGGAGAGAGAGAAAGAAAAAGGGAAGAATCCTCATACGAAATTAAAGGATTAAATTACATAAACCAAATAGAATTCTGAATTAAGGATCTGCTCCAAGCTCTTCCAAGATGTTCCTAATTAATTTCACCTCTGTTTGGGGGAAAAAAACCAAACCACAAACTTCTTTTCCATGGCTTCAGTGGTAACCAGTCTAGAGTGAACCAAAGGCTATAGGTAGAAGTTGTGCAGTATAGCACTGTAGGATAAAATGTAGTGTGTGCTACATCATATGATTGAAAAATAAAACTGTAACTCAGCAAACCTTTCCTTAAGTTATGCCAAAATTCTAACACAATTTAAATATTTTGGTACATGACTAATCTTAGCTGAGTTTTTGTGATATTATAACCAAATTCAAGCCAACAAAGACATTATCCGGATTCTTTTCAACAAGCTGTGACCCAATATTTCATATTCCAGAGAGATTCATATAAAGCCTGTGGGGGTGTATCCCACTTAGTGCAAAAGTAACAGCATTAAAACATCACAGAGGAGACTATTTAGCCTTTTCTGAAGGCAATGAAAAGACAAGAAACATGGTCTATGCCAACATTAGTGGAAAAACACCCACTGGCTTCAGCTTAAGCTTGATTTATTGTGTATATGTGTGAAAAATAGGTATGTCAGGACAGGTGTTATCTGAGCTACGTGACAAGGTACAGGCATCAACAGCCAGAGCATCACAGAAACACTTGTCTGCTGATGGAATTCAGTGTCTGTCTTAGGCTATGCCATCGCCTTTGGACAAATATTTATGAGTTACCAGCTCTCCTTCCAAAAACTTGGAGCCTATTATTAGCTGATATTATCTATTTAATTATTTGACTCCCTTCAAGTAAATACCCTGCAGTAAGCTATCACTTATTAAGACTATTTTAAAACAATGGGAACACAACAATAATTTAAAAAGGCAAACTGCTTTCAAAAAATACATTCATTCTTGTGCTTATGCCTCAACACTTCAGCAGCAGTCCCTGACAATCTGCATCTCTTAAACTTTGCAAATAAATCAGTTTATTTAGAACGGGGCTTTAAACAGTCATGTTACCTTAACACACTGCAGATATATTTTTATTTTCAGCATTAATACCTACCTCTTCAGCAGTCAAACGTTTCGGTCTTAAAAGAGAGTATTTATTAGAGGCACGCTTGAGGACCATAGAAACATTAAAACAAACTGCCATTTTAAAAAGGGCTTTTAGTACTCAGCTTCATGGGACAAGGCTGCTGTGAAGAATAACATGCACAGCACAGAATAAATCACAGCTGCAGTTCCAAGGCATCACCCAGTGATCCCAGCAGCTGCGTTAAGCAATTCAGAAGCTGCAATTTCCTAAATGGTCAAAGATACCTTCTATAAATTCTCTAACACTTAAAGCATTTAATTAAAATAGTTAATAGTAATTCTGGGTAGAATTGCTTGTATCAGTGGAAAAAAAATTACGTTATAAAAATCACTACCTTACAGATGTACAAAACACATGAGAAGACAACTGCTGAAAGTTTGTTTGACGATTTTTTTTTGTTGTTTTCTGTGAGAGTAGAGCCATATGGATTTAGGTATTCTGAAGCAATATTTATTTTTAAATTAATATGTCCAATTTCATCCTGAAAGGTTTGGCATGATCTTGCAAATCTTTTCAATTTAAATAACAACATCAAGATCCCCAGGGTTAAAATTATCTCAGGTCATTCCATGTAACAGCCACAGAAACAGCAACATTATTGTTTTTAAATCAAGCCCACGGATGGTTCGAGATGCTTTTCAACAATTAAGCCAGCAAAAGCCACAGTTCTTGCTCAAGCAGAGAAGCCACTGGATGAAAAAAGCACAGTTGTCAATGGCCTTCTTTGAGGATTGAAAAAAAGAAAGCAAGAAAGAAAGAAAGCAAGAAAGAACGAAACAATGAAAGAGAGAAAGAAGAGAGAAAGATAAAAGAAAGAAAGAGTATTGTTGCCACCTCTTGCAAACTGCGACCATCACCACCAGCCACAACAGAAACACAAAGCAAACTCCAAAGCCACCACAAAAGATGTTAAACCATGTGGAAACACCAATACCTGAGTCCCTTCTTAGGCAAAGTGTTCCTATCAAGATGTGGGTCGCTGCAGAAAAGTTAAAAGAAAAGAACTTCAGAGAAGAACAAAAGGGAAGGAATAAGATCAGGACGAAGGACGTACAAACATCTGCATCACCTTTTCAGAGGAAAAGGTGCTGGGGCCTCCCTACAGAAACATGCACAGACCTCCTCACCCAGATGGGGTTTGCACAAACATGCAGCTGGTACCATGCCAATGAACCACATCTGTTCACAACCTCATTTCACTGCTTCTCCTACCCACAATGAACAAAAATGGCTCTTTAAACATCAAATGGGTGTTTAAAAATAGGCTTTTCAGCAGGCTATTGGTAAAACCTGATGGGAATCTTCAATTCCAAACCACCTTCCCATCATTTCTTTCAGCAGACACCATTTAGGGAATGCACCTAATTACTGTACAGAGGTATTGAGTCCAGACTGTTTAAATTTCCAAATCTTAGCTTAAGTTCCATTAGCAAAGTAAAACGGACCAATCAGTTGCCCAAAACTCAACCATTTCAGTTTATGTTTTTACAACTGATGAGCAGAGCCTGTTAAATTGTTTATAAAGAAAATATCCCCATTCTTAAGTAAATTAATTAAAGGACAACCCTTATAGTTAAGTTACAGTATGAGACTGATTAAACTTACATCAGTGAGCAAAAGTGAGCTGGAATGTTTAGATTTGTGTCATCTTTTCCTAACTTTAGCATTAATTTGTACAAGGATGAATGTACCTAAGTACTTGGAAAACACTCATGAGCCAAGCTGCAGTACGAGACTGACAACACTGAATGACACAGGGACTTCACGACAAAAAGGACAGGCCAGGAAGGCAGTGGGAAAGCAGCATGCCAGAGGAATGCTGAAATGCTAGTGAGAGTTTAGATTGATAGGAAAAAAAAAAGGGCATGATTTTCAAATTGCCTTTGGCAAAGATATGATGGGGAGGAAAAATACCACTCCCCCCCCAACCAAAGGACATTCCCAGAAACAAGAGCAACACCAAAAACATGCCAACTCTGCTGTATGCCCCTCTCCAGATTGATTTGGGTGGGTAGATGAGTGTTTGCAGGCACTCTCACTGGCATGTCTTTGTGTCAGTTCACACCTGGATGATGAACACAGCAGAGCACTCAGCTGAGCACAGTCTGGCACAAAACAATTTGCTTCAGTGAGATGGGCAACAAAACCTACAGCCTTGAGCATACTCCTGTCCTGAGACAGCATTACCTGTCCTGTCTCCTGGGCAAAGTATTTCGGCAGAATTTGGGGCTAGCAGCAGGGGAAGAAAGAGGGCTAGAAGGAGCAGTCCAACAAGACAGAAAACAAGAGAAGGTGTATTAGAATGAAAAGATGAGAGAACAAAAAGGAGTTATAATAAAACACAAACAGAACCCCAAACTGTCAGAACATTACGTTCAGGTGTAATTTTCTCCATCAAGACACAGCTACAAAAATTTTGCTACCTGAACTCATCACTACACACCAGATGTAGCTGACTTCCAGTGCTTGGAAGGGCTCTACTGCCATCTAAAAGGGTCCCTCAGAGACCACTGCTGGGTTTACCCAGTTCAGTGCACCACCAATCCAGCTCTGATGCTGAAAAAGCCCTGTTCCCTCCTCCCTGCTTGGCCTCCTCCCAGGTCCTACCCTGTGTCCACACAGATACCAGTGAACTTCATGGTGTACAGAGCTGGGGAACTGATCAGTCTGAAATACAATTCAGCTGATTGTTTTTCACTTGGATCCAGCTTCCAACAGGATTCACTAAGCGTTCACAGGAATGCTTGGACTGAAACATTGTAAGGAGCAAATGGAGATGGGACAAGGCAGCAGGGAGAGGATGAGAAGGGATCAAGTGACTATGGAGATGGGGACTTGTCTTCTCAGCATCACTTCCAGTTTGAAAGTCATCAAATTCCATAATCAAAAAGTTTAACAGGAAACAGCTGACTTTTCAAATCAAAATTGGAGGTTTTTTTAAATATCACTATCAGCTCAATTAACAGGAGATCTTTGGAAGGATAACATGTGATGCAAAATTCAAATATTAGGTACCATCTGGTAGCAAAAAAATGTTGTCACATTGGCTATGACAGCAAATTAAAAACCTCACCCGAACTCATCCTCTTGCTCTGAACTGGGCTCCCTGCCTGGAATAACTTATCTGTATGATCTAGTAGCACCTAGAGTTATCTGCACTGTCTTGTAAGAAGCATTACTTGATCTGTATCTGCCCTACTGCCAGGGCTTCATTCCCACTCGAGATACAAACATGGAATTAAGAGAAACACCCACTAACCTTTCAGACAACGTAGTCTTAACACTGTTGGTTCGGACAAAGGGAGTCAGAGAATCATCCTTGGAGGCTGGAATCAAGCCACTGGAGGAGTTATGGCTCAGCCCACCTCCACTGCTCAGGGAGATGTCAATGGATTCGCAGCTGGTGTGAAGGCTGCTGACAGACTGGTATCCAATGCCATCCTTGCTAACTGCAGAGGAGCTGCTGGCGTTGGTGCCCCACGTCAGACTGTTGGAAGGAGCGGAGTGTGCAGAACTGGGGCTGGACGCCAGTGGAGACTGGTTGAGATCTGTGTTTTTACCATAGAGGGGACTGCTGCCCCCACTGCTCAGCACACCACTGCCAGATGGGGAGTCAAGGTTACCCTGCTGGTTCATGGTAGCGTGAGGGTTGGAGATGACTACCGAGTTTTTCATATTTTCAGCTGTTGTGATGGGAACTTGTTTACTAGGCTTGCCACCAAAAAGTCTGTAGAAAAGAAGACAACATGAAAAATACATAAAATGGAAGAGCAAACACAGGGATATCTTATATCTACACTATATCTATCATCTTAGCTTCAGAAAACCAGTATTAAGTACATGATCCTAGATTGTACATAGGCAACTCTACATTTATAATCTCCTTGTGTTCACTGTCCCTTTCAATAAAGTCCAGAGGCAATTATAACAGCTACACATCTATCTTAGGTGTGTCTTCTTTGAATCACCAACTAATACTCTCACAAAGCTAAAATACAGCTTCACAGAACTAAGATACAATCGTATCATCTTCCATTCCTTAAGGAAAAAGGACACCAGAGAAACAATCTGATGTATGGAATACTAGAGGTTGAAAGCTTACTGACCAGGTAAATTCTGAGCAAATCACCAAATGCTCTGCACAGAAGCAGCATTTACTGGGAAGCAACAATGTACACGTACCAAAGGTAGGCTTATTTCATTCCATGAGCCAAGCTGACTGGAAACTGTATTTTAGAGGAGAATGTGATGTTACCTGCTTTTTGGCACCTGGAACTGGCTAGTAAAAAGCTAAGTGAGTTTCAAAACTCGGTGAGGGAGGGGATGGAGGAGGCTGACTGCAGCATCCCTTGCTGCCTGTGATGCAGTTGCACCACCAAGGAAGAAAAGACTCCAGTTTCCTCATAAGCAGACAACTGGAATATTCTCAGAAGCACCAAAGTGCCTTAGTAGTAAACATGCTTTGGACTAAATTATCAATCATTCCAAAACCCATCTCTAAAACTAGGAAGTGTATCTTCCACTCGAGCTTCAAACATGCATCCCAAAACATTGCTTTTGTTCCTGCCACTTAGCTCCTTTGGACCCTCAGGTTTCCTCACATGTACCTGTATGGATTTGCTTTTTTATCATTCACTGTGGACTACTGTGGATGAACCCTTTAAGGACAGAGGACTACACCACTTCCATACTAGTGTTCCTAAGGACTTAGGGATGGGTCTGCACCAAGCAGAACTTTCTCTGCTTTTGAGTATGCCCAGGTTGTTCCACACATGGACACTAAGTCACTCTGTCCAACGCTTCCCAGAAACACAGGCTGAGTTAGAGCTGGGCACCTGCAGCACACTTGGAGCAAGCCCAGTGCTGCCCAGAAGCAGTGTCCATCCTGCACAGGTGCTTCCTCCAGCTCCAGTGCCTGGAACACACCTGAGCTGGGTGGCTGCTGCTGTGCACTTGCCACAAGGCACCTGGACAACGCTTCCAGCCAAGAAGGCAGGTTTAGATCAGACATAAGGAAGAAATTCTTCCCTGTGAGGGTGGTGTGGCCATGGCACAGGCTGCCCAGGGAAGCTGTGACTGTCCCATCACTGAAGTGCTCAAGGCCAGGCTGGGTGGGGCTTCAAACAACCTGGTCCAGTGGAAGGTGTCTCTGCCCACGGCAGGGGGATCAGAATGAGATGATCTTCAAGGTCCCTTCCAACCCAAACCAGTCTATGATTCTATGGCCTTCAGCAGCAATACCAGCTGTATTCCCTAAGGTATTCCTGTGCCAGAGCGTACAACCTCTTCAGTTGCACTGGTTAAACCACTCTTAAAGAAAGGATCCCAGAGATTAAAAAACCCCAAACACCCACACAACCGTTTTACAAGCTGTTTTTAAGCTACTCCCTGTTTATTACAACATGGTGATGCCTTAGGTTTTAACTTTTACATTTTTCAAATTCTGTACTGCTAGTTAAATAGTTAAATAACTGTAGCCTGTTAAATGCTGTTCTCTTATGCTGTTCCCTGTGCGAAGTTAAACAGAACAAAACCTCTAATTGCGCTCCAAGGAGATCCAGAAGCAAGAACTGTAAACGATCATCTTGGGAAGAGGGGGGCAGGCTTGGGGGAATCACATCATTGGCTAGGTTCTGGTTAGTGAACAGATATTGTTATAAAAGTGTGAAGCACTCGTGACCAGAGAGTCTATTTTAGGATCCACCGAGGCAGGACCTGTGGACCCCAAAGTGTGCACCTGAAGGCCTTTCTAATAAATACCACCTTTATTCCTTTATTCCTGTCTGGTCTCTGTTTCTAGAGAGCCAATTTAAAGCATCATGGAAGCTACATATATCTGCAAACTTAGAGGTAAGTCTGTATCACGACAAAAGTATGGATTCTAATTCACTGTGTAACACCAAAAAAAATTACAGGGCCAAGAGGACATATGCAAAAAACAAAGTCTGCAAGTCAACTGACTATGAAAATTAAGCTCCAAAATCTTCTTTACCATCATCCTAGAAATCAGTAATAAGCAGACAAGGCCCAATTCGACTCTGACGTATTTCAACGCAACTTAAAGACAGGCTGATGAAAATTCGAGTGTGAAATTGTAAATCAAATGTGGGAATAGTTAAATTGAGCCTCAGTGTCTGCTCTTTGAAGTTTCATGTATTTCTAATGTAGCTTTTCAATTACACAGCCTCCAATGTAGATTTTTAGTAATCAAAAAATTCCCAATCAAATTCCTACCAATGTGCCTGAGGCACACTGAAATCACTGAAAACACTGAAAATGTGCATTTCTCACTGTGTATCCTACGGAAATGAAAGGCCTACAGGAGTTAAGTAATCATTGATGAAAAGTACATGTTCCAAAGCACATGGCTTATCTGTTGTTAACCAGGTACAAAATAAAGTATCTTGAATTATCCTCACACGGGCTCTTCAAATAAAACCATCTAAAATCAGTTTACAGCATCAGCCTAAGCTGCCGTCAGAGCATTATGCTTGCACTGGTGCTTCAGATGGAATGTGGCTTTCTCACATCACTGGAAGCAGGATGATGGAGCATAACTGTATGGGTAGTATGGGAGCCACGACAAAATGAAATGCAAAACACTGCAACTTGAAGCAGACAAGCTACTCAAATCCAATCGAAAAATAATATTAACAGAACTTTTCACCAATATCAAGGCTTTGCTATGCGCAGCGTCAACAGGTCAGCTCCTCACCCTCATTAACTATAACTTAAGGTTAGAATAGTGTGTGGGGTACTTTTGGAGAAATAGAAGACAGATAGGACTTCTGTCCAAAAAATAGTATTAAAATAAGAAAATTTAACCCAGCTTAGACAGTAACTTTATTTAGGGTTCTTCTACACAGGCTAAAATGTTGAGTCTTTCAACATACTGGGCTAATAGATGCAACTTATAATAGATTGATTTGGGTGAATCTAAGCATGGCAGGTGAAGGCCACTGTCATCATGAAAACCTGAGATAACTCTCCTGTTGTTGGTTTACAAGTTGATCCACGACTGGAATATTTCTAGGTTTGTTACATATACATCTCTGCAAGAACTCTTCAGTAACCTCCAGGTAAGAAAATTCTTATTCCTGTGATACCTGCATGGATAAAAGCCCTCAGGTATGACTTTTGCAACAAGGAGACTCAAATTGTAATTGCCAAACTTTCTGCCAGACAGGCTTGGTTTTTTTCTAAATGTTAAATTTTTACTGCTGTCGCATGATGTCCTAAGTATCCACAACGCTGGCCAACCCATTTATGTGAAATTAAATGTAAATAACAAAGACCTTGAAGTAGGACACTAAATAGTAAGTGCTGCACCAAAGCCAGCCAGGCCTGGCTGGAAGAGTCCTGCTCATTCAGCTCCCACTAACACCACTGCACAACCGAGGAATTTGTTGCCTACCTGCGCAGAGTGGGAGAGGCCACATCAGGGTACTTGACTCCTTGCTGGTGGGTACTCTGAGCTCCGCTAGCAGCAGTCTGTGATGCAGGGTTCACTTTAACAGAATTACATGAAGCCACGCTTTCGTTGTCAGACGAAATCCCTTTCTCTTTATCAGTCTGATTGACTAATCCTGGCAGAGAGCTTCCAAGGATTACCTTGGCAGGCTCTCTGATTTTAGGGACAGGCAACCCAGCTGACTTGCTGCTTATGTTGGAGTCTATGCTACTCGTGCTAGATCTATTCCCAGCTCCACTTCTGCTACTGGATTTACTGGGCCGGGGTAAGCTACGGTACTGGAGATTAGTTCGTGCACTAAGTGCTAAGTAGCCATCATCCTGGTTCTGGGAGCCATCAACACTAGTCTTCCGACCAGTGGTCCTACCCATGAGTCCAGATGACTTGGGGATCTTTCCCAAGGTAGCCGATCTACTGGTGAGAGTTGCCCCACTGGCAGTGATTATGGTCATGCCTACGGCTGACCCGCTCTGTTTCTTAAATCCAAATGTATTAGCATTAGCAGCAGCTGTCCTAGAGTTACTTGTGGGAAGCTTTTTGGATTCATCACCACTGCTGCGTCCTGCATCTGATGGGGAACGTTTAACATGTCCAGCTTTAGGAGATAGTCTACCCTTTTCTGATACCTTGGCGTCATCAGTTTTCCCTACAAAAATAGAAAAAGAATTCTAATATTTAATGACTTGAAAACATCAAGCAAATGATGAAACTCAAAGCAGCATGAAAAGCAAAAGCGTGTTAGCCACTGGAGTGGGGTTCAAAGTTATGATCTGGTCTGCACTGAACTTACATGCCACTCTATTGAGTTACACATGCAGACTTGCCAAAGAAAGTATGTGGAGTCTTTGCCCTCAAGAATATGAAAAGCAGAACAGTCTTATATAGTAGTGACAGATAAGAAAAAATGTTTCCCTCTGTAGCTACCACAGATTGACCATTTTTATCATTAGACACTAGTGTTAGGCTGTTAGTATAATTTCCTAAAATACATCATTCAAGCATTTGTATTGTTCAAGACAGTATATAACTTTAACTTTTTCATACACAATTGTGTACAAGACCTAATAAAAGGAGAGGTGTTAAAATTATATTGCTCAATTATACAAATTCAATCAATTTTCATTCACACATCTGCAAGTGCTAAAATCATTAATACACTTAAAAGAAAAGCCAGAAATCCTGTTTAGTATAAACGAACATGCTTGCTTAGTAAGAGAAAAAAAAAATCTCCTCATCCATATATATTGTATGTTCTTGGTTAACAGTGACTTCAAAAACTAAAATTATATTATTTATTCTTCACACAGCAATACTGTGCCAAATAAATAGCTTGGCTTAAGACCAGAGTTGCCATGAAAACAACTGGCAGGGTGCACCAAACTGAAATATGCATTTTCAGACAGAAATAGAAATGTGGATATATAAGATGCTACTTAGTTTAAAGCAATGACTAAAAATACAGACAGGATTACCTGAAGTTCAGGTTCTGCCTCTGCAAAGCATTTAAACTGTTTTCACACCGAACACACTTTTTGGCTTGTTTACACCTTACGCCTTCTCTCACCTGTTCCAGGTGTCTTTAACGTGCCTGAGGTGGTTGAAGGTTTAGGCCTTGGTGTGGTAATGCCAACCTGAGCCGACATGCCCCGTCGCCAGGAGCCCGTCTGGGAAATAACAGTGTTCTTCCTACCAGAAGTGCTCTTATCAGACTCATCTGACACATCAGAGGGATTCCGCCTCCACTTGGATCCCGGCTCCATTTTTATGCCGCTATCAGATCCCCCGTCGGATTTTTTGACTTCATCACTGGACCATAAGGAATTCCGCTCCACTTGGGAATGCTTTTCTGCATCCGTCTAGGACAGATAAGGAATTGCAAGACAACTTTCAGAGCAAGTCTTTCTTTTAAGGAGCTTCATAAGTAAGAGCCATTAACCTGATTAATCAGCTCAGCAGTTATCTCTGAGCACCAACAAACATGACATGCCTTTGATGAAGAAACGTCACAGCAAGAAATTAACCCCAGAAATTACATGGTTTTTTTTAACATGTGTTGTGAGAAAAATACAAAAACCACAACAGCCATGCTCCTTGGAATAAAGAAAGGAAAAAACCCCTACTTGTTTTATAAAGGATATATTCAGCCCCATGACATTTATAATCCTCCATCTCAAATTTCCGACAAACCCTTTTACTGCAATGCCAAAAAAGCATTTCAAACCTGTGCAGCCAGACTTCCTTTGTTCCTGCTGCTTTCTTATCTCTTGTCTGGCAATATGATCTCCAGAGCATGAAGAGGCAGCTTTTGGAACAGATCTGAATATGTGGAATGCTGTTAATTCTAACTTAACAAAGTAGAAGGACACCCAAGAACTGAAGAAAAACTTTCTAACAATACTCAAGACTGACTTCAATACATAAATGACCTTAGTTTCTCTTGCAAACTGTTTTTTCCCCTATTCTTGGCACAGACTGATTGTGCTACCAGTCTCTTATGGAGAATTTTGCTAAGTTCAATGTCAAACAGAAAAATTTCTCATTAGTAAACCTTCACCAAAATTTCAGAAATGCTTAAATTAAATCTATTACCCTATATATGTGTGCACATTTTATATATTCCCCACACATTAACATTTTCCTCTGCTAATGACTACTCTTCCAGAATTCTAGTCCTCCTATCAAACGCTGTTGATTAAATTGGGCAGATTTGACAACACTACAACCAACCATTTTGTGATCAGGCACAAATAACAAATACCCACACATTTGACTCTGATCAGGATAAAAAATTCACAGCTGAAGTGTTCTCCAAACACCACAGCATCACGGAAGAGACTGACAATTCAACACCTGACTGTGCAGTTCCCAAGTATGGGCTGATGGGTTGTGGTGAGGTGTTGAGTGCCACCTCAGCCCTGCAGCATCAGCAGAAGATGAATGTGCTCAGAACTGTGTGGTAGGCAAAGGAAAGATTTATTTAACAGGAAATTATTTTAAATATCCCAAAGCATTATAAAGCTCACAGTCTTTATTCCATTTGGATAACTGGAAAAACACAGCACAGGAGAAGTTGCAAGATTATTTACCATGCTTTTCAGCTCTTATTTTTAAGTTCCTAAAACATGTTTTAAGTTTATGACTTTTTTTTCTACCAGATCACACCACTAATATTAAAGAATTTGGGGGAACTGCGGTTGAATTTCCTCTGCTTTTTACTGTAATTACTTTTTTTTTAAAAGCCTGAAAAACTAGTTAAGTGATCAGTATGTGAAAGCTGACACCACATATCACAATGGTCTTTCTTCAGTCAGGAAAGAGGGCCTGGATTATTTATTTACATATTGAGTCATTAGACTAACATGCATTTTGAATTATGGATTTAGATAATATTATATTCTTGTACTTTCCTCATGCTACACAAATGCTGTTTCCCTGCCTCTCCATTCAAAGAGAGCAACCCAGTCTAGGCTTGAGTGGATCTCTGCTTTCTAACTCCCTTCTCTTCCTATGCCTGCCAGGTCTGGGGCTGGTGGGTTACCTGTCTATTTCTGACCATCAGCAGGTGTGTAATAAATTCACAGTGTGAATGTTCCCATGTTCCATGCTCCTCCAAAACCACTGCTTCACGCAAACTGTTCCTGCATTCACGTATCTTGGAAGACAGCACAGGCAAGAAGTTCCAAATAATCAACCAAGCACGTCAAAGCCACCACTCCTCACATGGTCACTTCAGTATCTTGTTCCAAGCTCCTTGTCTGGAATTGTGCATAGGCACCATTAGTGTTCAAGAGCAAGAAAAGCTAGCAAAGGCCTTATTCTAGTTTTGGTTGACTAGGAAATATTCCTGTACCTTCTATTTCCCCTCCCCTAATCTGTAAGATTAGTAGAGTTTCCACAGGGAGAACAGCACTGCAAGAAGTCCTCGACCTTTGCTCTCTTCCATTTCATGCCACTACTACACCCACGGCCAAAGTTTTCCTGCAGCCTTTGAAATGCTGCACCTCCACCTTTGAAGGCCTCTGGCCAGAAATGTTTCTGTTTAATGGTAAACACTGAGAACAGCACAGAAACATGACTAAGGAATCAAAACCAAAACACAGTGAAACATGGTTTGGGGATTGCAGCTGAAACTCCACCCGCCCGGAAGGGTGAAAGTGGAAACACTCTTTGCTGCAGGTCATGGCAAGACATAGTGAGCATGAGCTGAGAGTAAAGCCTGAGCTGGGAGCAAACCATCAGGATTTCTCAACTTACTCATAAGGTTTGTAAATCTGAAGCTGTGAACAGACCAAACGCATCTTTGCTGAGAAGTGGATGCGACTGCTTAGGGACGCTGCTGTTTTCTCTTTAAAGGAACCTTTCTATCTTCCCATCTTTCTACCATCACATGAATGAATTTATTACTTGGTCTCATTCTCTCATCTCATTCCAGTTATAAGTTATATCAATAAGTTATTTTCACATGCCCACCAGATCTTAATTTCTCCTTAAAATCTGTACATAATCTGACTTTAAAGGCACACTATATGTAGTACTGTGATAAAGGTAATTTACCCAAGTCTGTGCAATACAAAGGAAAAATATTAGGGTGTCAAAACTCATATAACTACATTAAGAGGTTTGATACTTGACATAATCACAGCAGGACATGGGAACATGGTAAGGCAAATTCTGGATCCCGTCACTATCGTGTTCAGAAACAACTTGCAAACATCTTCATTGCATTGCTACAAAAAGGGGCTACAGCTATGAATGTCTCTTAGGATGGAGTTAATATCATATTTAAGTCCTGTTTCTCAAAGATGGAGAAACTACAGCTTCTGGAGTATGGGGTACCCAGCAGCTCCAAAAATCAGTTTCTTAACAGAGATTTTTTCCTACTGCAACTATGCCTTACTTCGCAGAGATGATTCTGCCTGAGTTACTGATTTTATCAGCAGACACTGACATGTTCAGGCTCTCTCCCTTTGATGTTGCTGCATTATTTGCCTGGACTCCCAGCTGCACATGTATTAGCTTCAAGCTCCCTCCTTAATTATCTGAAATCCTCTCTCAAAGAGATGTGACAGAACCACAGCAGCTCAGAACTGCCTACAGTTTAGGAGAACCAAAGCAAGGGACACTCTGAGAAGAAAAGTCCACATCCCCCTGCAGATGTGTGCTAGTCCTTCGTGGCTCACCACCCTGGGGAAGGCACACCTGGGGACTGGCCATCACAGAGTCCTTCAGGTAAGACAGAAGATGTGTCTGTGCAGCATAGACTGCACCACGAGCTCTGAGGTCTACTCCGGGCAGCAAAAAATTAACCCTGCAAGCTACGCATTCCAGCACTCCAAACTCTTTTCATTCCCTTGGCTGAGAAGATTCAGTTCCACTGAAAATGAACTATTTTATGGGCAATAATTTGCAGATAACAGCAATACCTGGAATAAAGACTGTCATTGATGAAAACTGAGGAGAGAAGCGGGTCAGAGACATATCACATCAAAAACTGCAAACACGATTTGTACGTTCTTGGCTCCCAGCTTCCTCTGCCAATAACTACACTCTACTGCCTGAACAAGCTCCAGCTGCTTTTCTTCTACTGTCTGTCTGCACCCTCTTGGATACTGTAATAGTTGTGGAGGAGGAAGAGGAGTTTGTCAACACAGATTTTGATCTCTCAGAGGTGTTTCCAAGAATCTGATCCATCAGAAGATAAAAGTCATATGAGTTTCTATTTTTTTTTTCCCTTAGGTTAATGTTTAGTCATGTCTCCCTAAGTCTTCCTTTTTTCCCCACCAACAGTATTACAATGTTGAGACAGTAAAAATTGTCAAAAAATACTTCTAGTCGCCCATCTTACTTCTGTTAGGTACTGACAAGCATGCTTGATAGATCTTAACTCCTCTCAGCTTGCATGGGACTTGCATTAGCATCCAAGTGCCTGTTCAGTCGCTGATAGGCAACCAGAGGCTACCTGGAAACCCTCTGTGTAGGCTCAAATATGCACTGCATGGCAAGGGAACAAAGACTACTCTGTGCTTGCACCATGGCTCTGGAGACAGAGCAATACTTCACAGCAACCACACATCTACACCGAAACCGATGTCAAAAACAGATTTGGGGTCCACTGAAAAAAGGACTGCAGAAGATTAAAACAGGGAAGAAACAGAGGAACAGGTTGCATCGACATTCCTCTCCTCTACCTGCTGCACTGCCAGGTCACCACAGCACACAGCACCTGAGTCCCTCGAGCACAGGGTACAAAGAAAGAAGCTGGACTCTCTAATCCTGCACTTTTCCGAACAAAATTCTGTGCAATTGGTAAAGAAAAGCAGTTTATATTACTGCAAATCTCCATGTTACACAGTTCATTTGGTCAATGAAAAACCGCTAGATGCCTTCACTTGTTCTGCCCTCTCTGGATGTGTCGTGTCTGAGCACAAACTGTACATGTATCCTGCTGATGGAGGCAAAGTTTATCCTCCTATGAAATGCTGCCAAACACAGAAAGCCTTCATTAACCACAGCTCTGGAAATTTAATAAAATCCATTTCATTTGCATAGCATGCTTACACTTCTGATGGAAGGGTAAACAACCTTTAAACTTTCATATTGACTTTACTCTATTCTATCATTTAGGAGAAAAACATAATACCTTTTCTAGACCTAAAAAAAAACATACATAAAATCGCAATTACATCAGTTTTCTGTGCAGCAGTACCTCTAGGAAGGCAAGACCCAATTGTTGTGAGATGCCACAGGGTCCACCCACAGAGGAAATATTTGTAAATGCCACAGATGACAAGGTGGTTACTATTGATACTGGCTGTGTGCTCAAGTTCAGCCAATTACACCTCCAGCACAGAGAAAATAGTAAATATCAGTGTTACTTGTATAAACCAAAGCTCTTACCTGTGCATCTAAGTTCTTGCGGGAGGAGGCAGGTGTGTTGGCATAGGAGCTGATAGAGGAGCTGGTGTTAATATCATCAGTACTGAGATTATCTATGGTGTCACTGATCCCACTGCTGACAGAGCTGCTGTCATCCCAGCTGGAGAAAAAGCACAATGGAGGGAGAAAACAGGGGTCAAAAGACAAGACATCATTCAAAAGGGAAAGTATTATTTCTACAACTCTTAGCCCACTTGTGGCTGCCAGAAAGGCCAGTGTTTGCCATCACCAAGCCAAGGGCACCAGTGACACAGCTCTTCCTGACTCAGCTGAAAGGAGTGCCCACAGTCCCGGAGCAGGGCAGTAGTGGCATGAAGGGATATTAAGAAATTCTTCCCTGTGAGGGTGAGGAGGCCCTGGCACAGGTTGCCCAGAGAAGCTGTGGCTGCCCCATCTCTTGAAGTGTCCAAGGCCAGGCTGGACAGGCTTGGAGCAACCTGGGATAGTGGAAGGTGTCCCTGCCCATGGCAGGGGGATGGAACAAGATGATCTTAAGGTCTCTTCCACCCCAAACCATTTTACAATTCTTTGATCTCCAAGTAGGCATAGCACTGACTTGCTAAGCCATAACACAGAGCTTAAAGGAAGGAACTTAAATGCAAGGAAAAACAAATCATCCTGAAGCAACCTTTTGTACCTGGGTGTTCCACAGACCTGAGCAACAACCTGGATCTACCATCGACAGCATCACCAGCCTCAAAAAACTTCAGTAATTGAAAGTTCAGTCCTTCAGATGGCACACAAGCCCCCGAGCTGCACCACACACCCTTTTCAAGGAGAGCTGCTGTTCAGGACTACCTTCTTCCAGCATGGGATAGCTGCAACGTTCTCCAGTAAATGAGAAATGTGCAACTGGAAGTTTAGGGCAAACAAAACACCACCAAAAAAACCCCACAACAAAACAGCCTTGCCTGAAGCAATTAGAGTGTTAGAACAGAAAGAATCAAAACTATCTAAAAATGGAGCTAGATGCTCCAACTCCTAAAATGCCCGTAAAAGTAAGCTGCTTAAGGAAGAGACTTATAAACTGGCTTACAAGTGCTCCATCTCCAAGAACAATGAAGCTGGGACTGAAATAGTCCTGGAAGGAGCTCTGTGAAGACATTTCAGTCCACTGGATAACTATTGCTAGAAATGCAAATATATAGGTCATTCGGAAAAGGTAAGAGTTTATCACCTGGCAGCTCTCTAGCTATTTATAACCTCAGATTCAGATTTTGGGAGCTCCAGACTCTTCTCCCTATTGCATTTCTGTTTGCTTTACAAACTTGTAACAAAGAGACTGCAGTGAGTTTTTGGCTGGGCAGTGAAAGCTATGCTCACAAACCAATATATTAAGCAGTCAATATATGCATTTAAACCTGAACTGTGTGTTAAGAGAACTGTGCAAAGAAAGGCAACCTATCTCAGTTTGCTTGAACTTCATTCATAGCTTCACCACTAATTTACTATAGCCTTACTACATAAACTTTGCCAGCTTTGAAATGAAAAGCATTTCATTTTTTCTCACTTAGCACTACAAAACACCTACCTGCATGACTTTTAATGATGCTTTAATAGTTTTAATTGCTTTTTCTTACTTGGGAGTATTCTGTTCACCCACATCTGTGCAAGGCCTTTGAGGGAACTGAGCACAGCTTGAAGAGCAGCACAATTTGCTGAACCACAAATGAAGTGTGGGCACAGGGACATCCTCCTCTGCATGTCACAGGAAGGGTTATTGCTGGCAGCTGCTCCTTGCTGGCTGCTCTGTTCCCAGTGAAGGTCCTCATCAATGTGTCAGCACAGTCAGTTGTGCCCCTTCTCCCGTGTCCCTGCAGATAAACTCTCTGGGAAGCTCAGATCAACAGCTTCAGCAAGCCAGGAAAGGAAATGTGGGATGCTCAGCCACGCTGCTCTGCTGGCAGAGAACAGGGATGGGGAGGGACAGGGACAGACCAGGACCCACCATTGGCCCCTGTCACAGGCTCTGTTTGATGGAACCTTGGGGTCACCCTTCCTCTGGTGCTCTCCTGCTCATGAGAATGCACTCCTGCCAGCTTGGATCCACTTTCAGCAGTGTCCCAGTTACAGGAAAGGCCCTGGATTTCCAAGAAGATATTCCAAATGCTGTTTGATAAACCCACAGACACTTTGGTTCTCATGACTGGAAGGGAATGCTGCAGTCTACCATGCTGGTGATGCTACAATTTAAAGGAAAGAGAGAATTTTTTCCTAGATTTGCCTTCACCTGGGTAAAAGGGAATCCACTGCAATACAAAATAGAAATGCATGTTAAAATAAAACTCCCAACGTGAGACATCATGAGTCTGAGAAAGCCTGACAGGCAGATTTGACACACCAGTTTTATTTGCTATTTTGAAAAATCTTTTCCAGCATAACTGAATGAAAGATGTACTGCCCATGCCAAGAAATGTTAGGGGGGAATTGAAAATCTGGAAAAGGATTGAAAGACTTCTTTGAAACACCTTTTTATTTAGAGTAGGCAATTATATATCGTAAGGCAAAATATTGAATGCCATATTACTTCTAAATTTCACTTTTGAAAACAGATCCTATAACTGATATTTATTTCTGCTTCCAAACCTATCACATAAAGCAATTACATTTCCTAGATTTTATAAGTCTACAAATAAGGTTAGAAAACAGTTAATAAAATTACTGAATAAAAGAATATGCTTCTCATTTTCCAAAGTTTTGTGTAGCAGCAAACTTATTTTCTAGCTCTGAACTTATAATAAAATAACAATCATAACAGTAAAAATATCAACAATGTCAATGCCTTCCATGTTTAATAATTTAGTTTCCTTCTTATGGCGTTATGCCAGTGGGCAAAAAAAAAAATTAAATATGAATATTTTCCTCTGTGTGACTCCTAGTCCCATCTCAAATGTATAGAAACTGAAACATTTTATTTCCAAGCACCCACGATTCTTACACTAGCACAGGCCCCAGTTCATCAGCATCTAAAGAATGTGTTTAATGTTAATCATAAGCAGTCTTTCTGGCATCAGCCAGTCCTATTGGCTTCACTTGGGCAATCTAAAGCATTATGAAAATATTTGAGTGCCCTTCTGAACTGGGACATGTGCCTGAGGACAAAGGCAGAAACATGCACCTGAATACATTGCTGGTTGTGGCATCCCCTCCTGTGTATCCTGGGCTTTAGGTCCTTTATGTTCTGATGGGAACTATGTATTTTCAACTCTGTATTTTCAGGTTTACTAATCTGTTACCAAATTAAAAGGGATTAGCTGTTCTGAGGCCTGAACAAAGGTATCTGGATAGATTTTGGGTGCCACAAGCTAAGCAACACAGCTCTTGTGGGCATGCTGGTGACACTGGTGCTGAAGCAGCCCTGACAAGGCAGGATGTGTAAACCCACACATCTGTCTAAAGCCAGACAGCTTTAGCTGTATTTAATAAACATCACTTCAGTAGAAGGGTGGGAGTCCTCAGTCTGTAGCTAGAAAAAACAATGGGATGTAAGAGAACATGAGAACACCTCAAGAAAATGAAAGTAATTTTGTAAACCTACACAAACAATTACTGATGCTGCCCTTTGTAGCAGCACTAGAGAGAGCTGGTAGAATTCCCTGAGCTCTGTAAACCAGAGGCCAATGCAAGCCACTTTACAAGCACTCAACATATAGAGCTAAGAAGCACTGCAGTGAACCCACACATTCTGTTTAAGGCTGTGGCTCCTCCAGGGGACAGTACCTGTCACCAAACTGAGGCATCTGTTTCACGCTGTTCTCCAAACCACCCCAAGCCCTCCACATAAATAAGTTCATTTTTACCTTGATCCAGTGCCTTGATGGTTAAAGTCAAAAGCGAGGAAGCAGAACAGGGCATCTAAAAGCCCTAATTATGGTGCTCTTGGCTCCCAGAGCCAAGATAGCATCTTTGTAATTTAGCTGGTGCAATTAATAATTTCTGATGTCAGCAAAAGTCTACTCAACCATAACCTGAAGCTGAAATGTTTGGGCTTTCCTTTCTCTATTTGATCAATCACCTGAAACTTTACTTTGATTACTGAAAACTACAAATCAAATTAAAAAAAAAAAAAATCTTAAAAGTGTATTATATATGAAAATCGTACCACCACCCACTGAAAACCCATCCCCACCATCACTTAAAACTCCCACGACACTTCCTCCTGCTCTCTATGAAACCAAGCACCCAAGCACCTTCCTCTGCCTCCCCACCTCACTCTGCTCACCCTAATGCAACACTGCCACTACAGATCGCCCACGTACAGTACCAGATCAACTGCTCAAAGCTGCTTTTTCAAACAGGTTTGCAGAGATGCTAGGCTCAGACTTGTATTTTTCCACAGTCTATCAGCACTTTTCCATCTTGCATAATCATCATCCACAGAACTGGCTCTTCTTTGTCAACTTGGACAGCACGCAAAGTCATTCTGTGACCCTCAGGACGGCCCCCCCTCGCTGCAGAAATCTTCCCTCTTTGCAAAGGAGTCATTAAAATACTTCTAAATAAAGCTATTGTTGAAGGCTGAAAATGCACCTTCTCTACGGATGGGTGGGGATTTTAATTTTGTTGGATCCTCACTCAAAACCAAAATTACAATGAGCTGATGAAAAATACATTTGTCCAAGAAATGGCCTTGGGGTTCTACAATATTTCAAGTGGAAACACGGCAATTATCCTCTTCTATTAAAAAATTTAACTATTTATGAGTTGATAGGTGAACAACAACAACAATAAAACGATCAAGGCACAAAATGATTGAAACTTCACAGCATCTTCAAAGATTTAAAATGAAAAATTAAATATGCTATAACATGAGATTTCCACCGTTTTTTTCCCTGGAATTTCCTACAGTAGTGAGAACTAGGCCAGAAATCCAGAAAGCACACACAGACCCTTGCACAGTTTTCCTTTCAGACTGTTCTGAAACTGAAACATATCCACTTGCAAAAGAATGGATGGAAATCTACTTCAAGATAAGTTAATTTAATTACTGTGTTTTACACTGTTATTAATCACCCACCTCCCTCATGTCTCCAGTTACTCTCTTCTTACATCTCACTATAGGTATTTTAACATAAACCACTTTGTTTCTTAGCAAAAGAGGAGCCCAGGGACAGGACTGTTACCTTGAAACACTTCCTAAAGCCAGACCAAGAAAACTAAACCAGGAAAGATGAATACAGAGCCTTTCCAGTTGTTCTTTCTGGAGCAGAATCTAATCCTTTTAATGACATTTTTTGGTGCAGAGTTAAAGTGCTGGAAGTACGCTGTGAGCTACTCAGACATTTTCATGTTTAGTGACTATTGGGGTTACTGCCAGCAAGCTGAACTGCAGCTCTCTGTCAAGCTCTGTTTAGAATTCATCCAAGATAAGGTTTCAGGATTTACATTTAAAATACCTATTTGTAAAGGGAATAACTCACAGAAGAAAATTAATCAGTGCTGAAAATATTTGGGTAAGAAAAGATTTGGAGAAGCTAAAAAAACTGCACATGCTCTTTTCATTTAATCTTCTTGTATCAGTGCTAATAACCTTACAAAAATAACACTGGATTTTATTTTGCCCCTTAAAATCTAACCAGGAATTTGACCAAGCCACTGACAAACCTGAACACAGCTGAGCACACACACAGAGGACCTGCTAAAAATCCACCTGATCTCAAGGAGTTAAAACACCCTAAATGTTAATGAACCGATTTGAGTTCCCACAGAAACTCACTGCATCCTGCTCTGAAGCTGAAATTCCACAGGCCCCTTCTTCACCTGCTCGCTTTGCTCGGAGCCCCTTCAGCCCATGCCTGCCTGGGGTCAGCAGCCAGCACAACTTCAGCTGTATTCACTTGCAAAATGCCTGACTGGTGGAACTTGTTTTTTTGGCCATTGTTCACAACCAGGGTTCCTCTGGTACCTCCACAGCCTCGGGGAAGGGGAGAAAAGCAAGGCACTGCATGTGACCCAGGTGCTGGAGGAACTCCCAGCTAAGTCTGCAAAATTTAGTGTACAATTCTACAACCAGCTACCAGCCCCTTTCTTCTTGCACTCACAACCTATAAATCGTATTTCCCTGTTCTGTCTGAAGACTTACTGTGTTTATAAAGCTGTTTACAGACCAGCTCTCCACTGGGTGCACAGAGCAGCCCCTGGCCAGCTGCACCTCCCTGCTTTGGAAGCCATGGGGTTGATGCTCACCCCTGGTCATGTTTGTGTCACTACAATGACTCCAGTGAATGCTGGAAACAAAATCAGTGTCTTCATATCACAATAAGGTCAGTGTTAAATCTCAGCCATCACGTTAAAAAAACATGCTTTGTTTGTTCTGCCTTTGTTTCCATGACAGTAAGAAGTGCTGAGGAAAGTCTTCTAATCAAAGTCAGAAATCCTTGTTTACATACAAAGCCTTGGGTGCCTTCCAGAAAATAAATCCCTGTAAAGTGCTCATGTGACAGCAATGGACTGAACAAATCCAGAGGTCAGGCCCAGGCCCATGGATGGACAGCCCCAGCTCCCTGCAGTCCCCCCAGGATGAGGGAATGAGGGAATGGGGAGGAGGCCCCTGGCAAAGATCTAGGTGTAGGTCACCACTGCAATATGCATCCAACTCCCTCTCACCAAGGTCCCAGCCCAAACACCTCCTTGCTTCAGGCAGACAGAGAAGGTAACCTGCCCAGGGATGGAGAATTGTGAAAACCAAAGACTCGATTGTGTGGGTTTCCTACCCTGCCTTACTTGCCAGTCCTTCTTTCTTACTACTTACTTACTTCTCCCCCAAAAGCAGATACTCTGGATCACATCACCTCCTCATACAAAGACACAATTTGAGACTTAGAGAAGGGGGAAGTCTCTACTGAACATGGTGACAGAGTTTCTGACACCCACCTCAAGCTCCTCCAGCACTGGGCTGAGCTGGTGAGAGCTCAGCAGCTCACCAGCAGTTACAGGTACCTGGCAGCTGCTTCTCCAGAGGCTCCAAAACGTAATAAAAACAGGGTTAAACACCAAGAAGAAAAAGAATAGATGAGCTAAATTCTTACAGGACTGATGTAACGAAAATATGGAAGGAAAGGAATGAAGGGCAGTATGGAAACAAAACTATGCAAGATGAATTTAAATTCCCCACTGCTGAGTGTGCTTTTGAAAGACCCAAGAGGCTGGACCCACCTGCCCCGTGGCCATCTGCCTCCTGATCAGGGGTGCTCACCACCCACTTCCCCAGAACAAGTCGCCAGCTGGCACCACTGGATATCCTCACCCAGGAAGAGGTGGATTCTGAACACCCCCAGAGCAAAAACCTCCTGCAGCTGGCAGGTAGAATATGGCTCCTTTGCTTCCCATCTTCTTTTAATCCATCCTAACGCTGTAACTCCACCACCAGTGCAAATCTTTTAGGTCTGCAGACTGTAACCCCAAGCAAGAAACACACAGGCACAAACTGAAGACAAGATATATATGCATGAAGACTCAGAGCAATTCCCAGTCACTATTATGCTTTTCCCTACTCCAAAGACACTGCAAAGCTTCTACATAAATTGACCAAGCCCAAAACCCATGCACAGCAAAACTGATTTCACACATGAGAACTGCTCCTGTCTCATTGCAGCATCAGCTGCAGACAAAGATAATGCACATGGTTCTCCCATCAGAAAAAAAGCAGAAACACAAGAGAAATTGTTTTTCTGAATGCATGACAGCCTGCTGAAATATGCCTTAAAATAAAAGCTGAACCTGGCAATAAAAGAAGTGTTAATTTGATCACAGGGCACAGCACTATCCCTCAGGGAGCCAAACCACTGAAAAACAACAGTTGTTATCACAGCAGCGATTTACAGAACAAACAGACACGTAATCAAGTAAAATTTTTTTGTTCTTTGTAAAATGGAGCTGCGTGGAAGATGTCAGCTACTACCAACCCTGAAAGCAGTTTTTTGTCCTGGCAGAACTGCAATGTTCTAAATAGTACCAATAACTCCTGGTCCATGTGAGCCTTTAAAATTAGGCTTATTTGGCAGAAGCTAAAAAAGGAAAAGGATCTTACAACCTTACTCAGACGAACCAGGAAGCCACCAGAAATTTGCACAGGAGTGAGAATAAGAACTGGGTATTATGTACTAAAAAGCAAGTGCACTCTGGGCTGGGATCTGGCCTGAAACAGACTCACACACGCCTTTGTTTCCCTGCAGAGTGAGCTCATTCCCACAGAGGTTCCTCCTTTGCACAGAAAACAGACTTGTACTGCTAAAATATAACAAAGCCCCATAGTTTTCTGAGGCTAAAAGCCTGCAACACTAGTAGAAAGATAGCTGGCTAGATTGCAATCTTCAAGTATCAGTAAACCTCACAGAATCACACAATTAAGCTAGAAAATGCAAACACATTAATAGGTGTCAGTTCTCACGCAGGAAATTTACTATCATGTTATTCGAATATTTGCAATCTATTAAAAATATATTGATTTCATGCAGCATACAGTGATTGAAAAGAAACAGTGCAAGGGAAAAGCTGCTCAGATTTATCCATCAATCTAATGTGTTTCCACTGCTGCCAGTTTTTGCAAAGCTAAACCTCCTTAATCAAAGGTATAACAACACACTCCCGTGCTCTCAAAAGTGCAAAAAATCTCTTACCTTGCAATACTGCCTGGCCAATGCACTGCTCCACCTTGCTGCCCATGTAGAATTCCAGGAAAGGGGCTGAGATTTATTTTGCAGGTTGATACCTTCATTAGGCTACCATCCAATACCCCCCCTAAATAAACCAGCCTGTAACTCGACTATCTAGGAAGAGACTTGGAAAAAAAAGTTGGAGCAAGGCTGTTTTCCAACAGTCCTCCACATTCAGCAGCTCTTAGAGACACTGGAAAGTAAAGCCTAGCTAGAAGGTGATCATCAGAAACTTCCCCTGGAAAGAAATCTGATCCCTCAACAAAATTAACCTCTGAAGTGCTGAAAAAGCGAGAGGTCAAGACTTTCTGCTGGGACTAGGTCATCTGTGAAAGCTGTAAGCTGATGGCAGTAACCAGGCAGACTGGTGCCTCCAGATCCTGTACCGTATCCCACCAAGTAAAAGCTCATGTCAGCAACCCTGTACTTGGAGGTACTAAATGGCACTGTTTGATCTCAGCTGAAAGACTACAATCTCTAAAAGCATTTTCCCTACTCTGCTTCTATAGAGGGGTTCAACAATGTGACTGCTGAAGCAAGTATTGTTTTATGTGAATGCAGGCAGAAGACACACCTAAAATGTTTTAATACAAAATATTTGAAATACTGCTAAAAAAAAAAATCGGGGAGGGAAAGGGGAGTGGTAATGTAGAAAAACATTTTCAATAGGAATGGTAATAAAAATAGCAATTTATCCACTGGTATCTCCAGCAAAGACCTTAAGAAACTGAGGTAAGCTATGCAATATTAATCTGACTCTCTTTATTTAGCACTGTAAAGTAAGGGGGGGCTTATTACTTCCCTTTATTTCAAACAGAATAGAGATGGCTGTTTATAAATATTTGGTTGATAAAAAATTCTGGTGGTTAACGTTCAAAACTCTTATTTTATTCTAATATAAATACTTTCTGAAAGGATTCTTCCAAGATCTCTGTATTCTGATGAACTTGTGGATTTTTTTTTTTTTCCTTCTAATATGGGAAATCACACCAGCTCTATTTACCATGAGTGGTAGTGCTCAGAGGCAGTAATTACCCTCATTCTGCACAAACAAAACCTGTAAACCTTAGCAAACCTGTAAGAGACAGTGAGAACTGGAAAGATGGTCACACACAGCCCATGTGGACTCATCACTCATGGAGTCTCCTGTGCGCTGAGGGACACTGAGGCAGAAATGACACGTGTACCCCAAAAGGAGAAATACCAGAAACTGAGGAAAACACAGTGGTGTTGGATAACCACTGCTAGTTTGGCAAGGAAGGCAGCACTGGAGCTTGGAGCAGAAGACTATTGTGAGGAGTCAGGGAGCCCAGGGGAGTGTGCAGAACCAAAGGACTGGCTCCAGGTGACTTGGGCAGAATGGAATCGGCCACAAGTGTGAAGAGTTTGTGGAATACCCAAGCCCATCTCCACTATTACAGGGAGATCTGTTCACTAAGCAAGAAATCTACACTTCTCATCTAGCCAGGATAGATTTCTGCAGCCAGCAAGGTCACCAGCAAGGGATCCTGTTATGGAAAGGAGATGTGAAGCCTTTAGGATGATGCTGTTGCCTTAGCCTCACCTCAAGAAAATTATGAATTGCTCAGCCCAAAACTAAAAAGAAGAGTAGGAAAGAGTAGTGAGAAATCAACTATGCCATTATATATTTATTAACTCAGCTGGAGTGCTCTTGTCTTAAATAAAACACACCTTTTAGCACAACACCGTAGTGTTGGCTGAAAGAGTTAAAATGCAAGAATTCAAAGGTTATAAAACAAAGACTTTGTGGAGATATTCTGCTGCCAAAACCTTCAAATAAATGAGTCGTAGTCTGAGCTTGCCTTTCTATGCTGGAGTCTGTATTTTAGTGGCTACTGTGTTACTGTGGCAACACAGAGGACGGGTAATTTAGAGGCTGGTGGATGTGACAACTTGCAATTTAGAACAATTCTAATAAAAAAGTGGCTTGGGAAAAGCATCATTTAACACAAACATTTGTGGTTTAAAATTAAAAAGGCCTGTTCACTTGATTTTTTTTTTTCCAGCTGCATGATTACCTATATTACGTTAGTCTGGTAATGAAAAAAAGGTAGAAACATGACTCTGGTGCTTTTTGGTTCACCTGCACCTTAGAGTGCAGCCAATCCACTCCCTTTGTGATGTGCACATGCACAAATGCAAAACTGCTGATGTCACTATCTTTGCTGGAGATTAGACAAGAATCACATGGCTTTTTTAAAAGAAAGCTATGTATTATCCATAAAGAAAGAGGGAAAAGAGCCTCGTGGACTATAATTACTCTTTTTTTGCCTCTGGTACCTTTTGCCTCTCCTATCCTTTATCAAAGAATCCTTCAAATTGCTTCTCATTCCTTATTTTAATTGCTGAATAGTGAGTAGAGATAACTCTCAGATATGACAGGTACTTAAAAGAATCACAACTGCAACAGTAAAGCTTTCTTTCCATCCCTAACACCCTCCCTGTCTTCCTCCAAAAACCTCTCACAAGTGATGTTTCTCGATTATCTGCCCATGCATTTGTATAAGAAATTAGTGACTGGCCCACTGCTAATGGTATGAATAGTCAAAAATATTCTAATAAAAAAAAAATCAAATCTGAAGTTTGTAATCTAGGGGGAAAAAGAGAACCAAGACACTGCATCTGTTGAATCACCAGCTCCAAATAAAGCCAAACTCAAAGATTAAGGTACAGCACTACACTCACACCCATCTACAGCCCCATTGTCCCTCCCTTCTCTGGGAGTCCTTCCACTGCAAAGGAGGGATTTTGCAATGTAATACCCATAACGCTAAACACAGAGGGATATTTCCAGATGAATTTTACATGTAGCAATAATCACAGTTTTATGGGCCAGGAAGTTCAGAAGATTAGTGTGTTATGGCTGCAGTGTATAAAAGCGTTTGTGTTAGAAGTTTCACATAGCAATGGGGTGAGATAATCTGTGAACAGCTTTACGTTAAGTTCTTTTATGGTAGCTAAAGTTGGGGAGAAGTAAAGAGACCCCAAGTATTAACTTACCTAAGGAACAGCTGCTTAGAAAAGGCTGCAAAGTGTCCTAATACTCATTGTCACAAAATCACTGCACCTCCAATCCCTTGCTCCTTCCCCCCACACCCGTGAGCTATGCCCATTAACCCCAGGCACAGCTGTGATCCTGGTCAGAACCGAACTAAATTTGCTTGCAGCAAAAAAAAAACTTATCAAAGAAATGCTTCATTCCATTTATTTGCCAAACCCACAATTACAGGTTTGCATTCTAGGTTAAGGCAGCTCAAATCTTGCTGCATTTCAAATACTCCCTTGGAGAACACCGAAACGCCTGAAAATTGTGGGTTTACTACAGTGTGTCTATTTCCTTTTTATTTTTGTTTCTCAGTACCGAGATCTATCAGTTAGGACCTTATAAAATGTCTGCATTTGATAACTGGAATGATTATAAAAGCAACACAAGCAGGATAGGCTGTAAAGACATCCCACTTCACAGTCTTTGGAAGCTGCTGGATAATGTGTGGCACGAGGCATCTGCCACATCTTGCCCTGGAAGAGACTCCATTACCACTCACTAAACCAATGTCTTAAAATAATCTCAACAGTAATTTTCAAAGATTTATTTTTCATTTCTTTCCTCCTAAAGGACATTAAGATTATTTAAATGAGAAAAAAAGTATACTTGTGACACCAAAATATATTCTGAATAGACTCAAACATGCTTTTCAACACACTTCTATCCTTTGAACTTGAGGACATGGAACAAAAATACAGCTTTTTAAAGTATTTTCATTGAGTATCTGCATGAGAAAATAAAAGCAGGACTACAGCAGCTCTGCTACAGCATTACAACTCTTACAAATGATACCATAGGGCTAAAATTCTATGTATCAACCTAAATAAATGACCTTTGTGTTAGAGTACATTTAAAAAAAACAAATCAAACAAACATAACAAAAAAGCCCAGCTTATTGAACTCATGTGTAATTGTAAATCCTAGGAAGGTATTTCCAGTTAAAACCAAAGGAACACTGTCAGCAACAGAAACCCTCAGGAGGAGGTATAGGAGAAAATAAGCCCTGGCTGCTACAAGCCTGTGGGGTTTTCAGTGAGGTTCCAAAGGGAGCTTGGAAGACAGGAAAAGTAGGAGTGGAAAATGAAGATCCATTTTTTAACTCCCCTTTATTCTGCCAACCGAAAGAGGCACTGAGTTTGCAGACTGATGAGGGATATCTGCTCTGAAACACTCCTCACATTCTTAAATCTCAATGGGAAGAGTCCTCTGTTGCCTCAGGCTTTCCTTGTATATTACAGTGGTGCTGTGTGGATGTATTTATTTTCACAAGTGAACACATGAAGTGTAGAATACTTTGGGGTTTTGTTTAAATCAGTCAGATGGTATCACACAGAAGAAAGTAAAAAGGAACCATCAGTGTGTGCTGCTACATGAGCATGGAACGTAATGCATAGGAACTGGGCAAGGGGATGTTTAGGGAAAGGGGATTCTGACCCCCAGGAGACTGTGAATTTGACCAGAAAACTCAAATACAGGATAATACTAATGATTATTGCATAGTATCAATGGTAGACTTAGCATCCACCTCCAAGGAACTGCTTTGCATCGTGAGAGCAACCATTAAGGAATGCCCCAACAAGGTGAGATGCATGTCTGATGGAGAAGAAAAGACTATTTGTGTGTATGTGATGTATGATTAAAAATGGGTTTATAACATTTTAACACGTGCTTGAAAGATTGTTTAAAGAATGCCAGTAGCCTCCACAGAGCACTTGTGTTGACACAGTTGTGAGGCATGCTTTTCACTATGCCCACTTCAAATGAATAAGCACATCAGAGTGAAAAAACACAAATGGCTACTTTCTAGAAAGAAAAAACAGGCAGGGAACTGGAGAAAATCCAATAAAAATGGGGGATGCTGAACAGCAATTTAGCTTGCACATTCTTATCTGAGAGGAATTCCAAATGAATGCTGAATCCAGGGGTTATACTTGGTTGATCCAAAATGCTTCTATATTTAAACACATTACCAAGTCTCAAACTTCTTGAGTAAGAAATATTATCAACATATGAACTATATACACATGTATTTGCTTTTGTACCTATGATTCCTATGCTAATTTTTCCAGATATAGCAAATAAACCCAACTAAAAATATATAGGGCAAATAGCCCATTAGTAAAGAACAGTTGATATAAAATGGAAAAAAATTCTGATCCTAAAGTGCAGTTAATGTGGTGAAACACAAGAATGATGTATCATTCCCATTATTTTAAATGCAGCTTTCTTTACCTCCTTGTCCAAACTATAAAAATCAGTCCTCTTTCCAAAGAACATAACACTGCCAAGGAAGGTTTTAACACAAATGCCATTGACTAAGGAAAAAAATGTAATTTTTCCAATCTAGACTGCTGAGCAGAATAACAGGAACTGCTACAATCTTGTAAGACTTTATTGTCTCCTGCAACCATTAAGATTTTCAGTTTGATCCCTACCAAACAGAATTGCAAACTTAGTGCAGCTGGCATGAATTCTTTCTTCTCAGGACTCAGAAAAAGTGCTCTGGGGTGAATCTATGACAGATGTCCATATATATCATTTACAGTTTGCTTTCTGAGCTTTCTGACATCATGTCTATGTCAACAAGCAACATAGTGGAAAACAGAAACAGATATGAAAGAGGCTATACAAATCATAATCTAGGAGCAACGGTGAGGTAAAATACGGCTCAGAAAGAGAGAAAATTGGAATTACAGTTCTGTTTTGGACACCAGGTACAGGGCACTGTGTCAGAGGATGCATTCAGGCCCAAGAAGGATATGCCAAGTGTAATATCTACATAACTACACTTAGGTATTTCTGGCTGAACAAGCCAAGTGGTTGTAGTACGGTTTTGAAAAGTCCTATAAAACTTGATTTAACCTCCCCTCCCACACACCCCCAAGAAAATACTAAAATCCTTACTGTTTAATCAATAGCAGTCATTAACCATGTCAGGGCACCCACTGTAAAACCACTGCTGTCATCTATATGTATCTTGTTCAGTTATGATCAATAGAGTTTACCCATCTTAATTGCTTCAGCCTTCCCCTAATTAGAGCTATCTCTGAATTTACAGTTGTTTATCGTTGCTGTGGCTGTTGTAAAGCTCACAGATCCCACTAGAAAAGTAAACTAATTTATTCTTATGAAAATACAACTACTAAATCAAGCCAGCATCATTACAGGGTTTGCAAATCCTCTGTATCACTGAGCCTATAAACATTCAAACCATACAAACACTTCAACTGCATAATCAGCAAAGAACAAAGGCACCAACTCTCAACTTGAACAAAAAATTGTTTTCCTTTATTTTTGAGAGTCCATTTCTGCTTTTTCTAATAAAACAAAGGGATGTACTCCACCCTTACAACACAAGGATGTTCCAAGGATTGTATCCAAGCCAAAAGACATGACTCCTTCTCAGGTTACCTTGCAAAGTATTTCTACTCTTTTGGATGTGCTTTTCCATGAGAATTGTTTATTTTATTTCCTTTTTATTGTTACTGTCCATCAAATGGACTAACTTGTCACATCACAGTAGACTCTAAATGCAATATACAAATCTGGACACTTCTCCTCCCTACCACTGTTACCTATGTCTGGTTACAAAAACGAAGGTTTTTTTAGATTTATAATCTTCCTAACACAAAATGTAACTGAATCAAACCACTTACCTACAAGACAGCAGCTCTAACTAGTGCATACTTTTAAACCAAAGTTTCTCCTAGCTCTCACAGGTATTGCTTTAAATGCTGGCAATTCTTACAGACTCATTGCTCTAGAAACAGAATAGAAATTCTTAATTAAGCAGTAAAAAAAGCCCAAGCGTGGCAGTTAAGGCGCTAAATTTAAACTAATATTTTAAAAATTGCAGCTGATTAGAGGTGTGTCCTCCTTATCTCATAAACACCTCTGGTAATCACAACTTGCCCAGGTGAACTTCTGACCTCAGCTAAGCCCTAATAAAACTGTAGCTGAAAATCACCTGCGAATGGTCCTTCAGATGAGCGTGTGGCAGATGGGTTTCAGAGAGCTACCGTCAGCTTCGCAGAGTTTTGGCTGGAGAAAAACTCAGCTGGTAGACTTGCCTTTAACAAAAGGTCAACTTTTTACCTACTCCACCAGTTCCATTGCTCGAAGTTTACTTACATCTAGAGAAAACACTCTTTTTGCAAGCATAACAATGAAACCTGCTGCTTTTAGTTGCCTAGGAGATACACACGTTCGGACTCTGCAGGGGGACACGGGAACACTGATGGCAATGACAACAACACCGACGTGGAGAGCTGCTGCGTCTATCAGTTGTTTTCCTTTGGAACTGAGCTACTCACCCCAAACGGCTGTGCCTCGTAGGGCCCACATTATCTGATGCCTGACCTCGTTATCTGATACCTGAAAAATTAACCTGGTAATGAACTTTTACATTATATTCTTACGGTTTCCTAACAGGTAAGTATTTTTATCGTACACCTTATGAACTACGTTAAATATTTAGTCTGGAATGCCATATAACCATACAAGCATTTTTTCAGGGAGTAACTGCCCACATACCCAGGTCCCACCTGTTTGTCCCCCTCTCAAATCAGAATAAAACTACTAAATCCTGCGCTCTAGTAAAAGGTACACAACGTTCACAAGCACGCACCTAGTAATTTAACAACAAGGGGTTAATTACTATCACGCTTTACGGCATTATCATGCAACCTTTTGGTTAATTTTATTTTCTTTACAATCAGGTGCAAGGACAGATGTTGTCAGGGCCAGAAGTGATACTAATCCTGGGTATTCCTGGTTATCTCAGGGCTATCTGGCTCTTTATTCTATAAGATATTTATTTGCAGGTGAAAACTTTGCAATATTCATTTCCATGCTGCATCTTTTTACACATGAAAATGCTGCAGACAAGAGCTAAGATGTGCATTACTGGCCATGTGCACAGCGTAATTAACATGTATATGATCTTTATGCAAATCATGTCATTGGAAATAGTGACTATTAGCATAACAAGCGCTTTTTATTTATTGAGATGCAACTCGAGCAGGCATCCTGCTGGCGTCCGACATCCTCCCTCCAAACGGCACCATCGTTTCTTTTTCATCGTTTACACATTCTTCTCCCCTCTTGCAGATTACCAGCACAGAAAACAGGGAGACTCCCTTCTGCGCCTTTGTTTAAGGAGGGAAGCCTTGTGTGGTTAATTGCCCTGGAGCATCTGATGCAGTTCAAAGCTCCGCGCAGCCTCTCCCGGAGCCGCGCTCCCCTCCCGCCCCAGCGCCCGAACCGCGGGCTGCCCAAACCACCCCTACATTATCTCTCTAATTCCTAACTGATAACAAGTTTAAAGCACCTACGCTTCTTTCTTCGTCCTTTTTTTTTTTTTTTTTTTTAAGGGAATAAAGTGTGAGAAAACAAAAGCTCAACTGTGCAAAGTCATAAACCTTTCCAATATCATGCCTATCCCTTGTGAAGTATCTGCTTCACAAGAATTTAACCTTTAAATCCGGCCATGAAATGTAACAGAAAAAGCACAATTTTACAATTTTTCAGCAGGTGAGCACGGCTTGCTTGCTAGATCAGCTCATCAGCCGTGCCTGCGGGGAGCTCTAAATCACTGATGCCGGCACTGCTTCCCTGATTCACTCCCTACTCTGCAGAAGCCCCGAGGTCTCAGGGTCTCTGCAGGACTCCTTAACCTTTCCTAGCATTTCTGTGAGAGCAAAAAACTTGCAAAACTGTTCCTTGCCCAGTAATACCTTTCCCAGCCCTGCTGGGTTTTACGGTGCATGTTTGTTCTCTCAGAGGCTACACCCACTGCTTCAGAGATGGCTGTGTTACAGTAATGAACTAATTAGCAGGGGGGATGAGTTCAATTATTTAACACTTTGCCAAAACTGAGCTGTTTGGCCTGAAATTTTCCAAGCTGCGTGCCAACCTAAGGATGGACTTCAGTCTTGGTTAACAACAGCACAACAATTCCTGGGAATCATTAGAAAATAAGACACAATTTTACTGTTGAGTTGTATTGATCTTCTCTGAGAAAGCTTGTCCTGTAATACAAAATCTTTATTCGTTTCTGGAGGGCCCTGGAGAACAGAGAGGGTAAGTCATGAAGGGAAGCTGAGAATGTAGGTGAAGAACAACTGGAAAGAAGAAAAAGAAAGGAGAAAACAAATTTAGATGGAAGTCTGGAGCTGAACACTGGAGCCTGTTGGAGGTGGTGAATCCCTGCTCTACAATGATGGCTGTGACCCAGGGAACCAGCACAGAATCATACAACACTTTGGGTTGGAAGGGACCTTAAAGATCATCTCATTCCAACCCTGGTGCCATAGGCAGGGGTTCTTCTTCCACTAGACCTGGTTGCTCAAGGCCCCATCCAGCCTGGCCTTGAACACTTACAGGGATGGAGCATTCACAGCATTCACAGCCTGCACCAGGGCCTCACCACCCTCACAGCACAGCAATTCCACCAAAGATCCCTTCTAAACCCACCCTGTCAGTATGAAGCCATTGCTCCTCAGCCTGTCACTCCAGGCCCTGGTTCAAAGTCCCTCTCTTGGAGCCCCTTTAGGCACTGGAAGGGACTCTTGGTTCTCTCCCCAGAGCCTTCTCTTCTCTAGGCTGAACAACCACAACTCTCTCGGTCTGTCTTTATCAGAGACACCTTTACACCACAGTGGTGGCACAAAAGCAGCTGGGAAACGACCAGAAATGTCCAGAAGTGACTGGAATCCTGTCAGAAATTTATTTGGTTAAGAAGAGGCTTTAAGGCACTGTCTCCCCACCTCTACTTTGGCAAAGTTTAGCTAAAACTCTCCAGCTGCCACTTCTGCTACTGCTACAGCAAACATCTCTGCTTCAGAGAAATCTGGAATTTTTAAATTAAATATCCTGTTGGTTTATGAAAAAATGTAACTTCGTAACACTAAGACAATTCCCTTGGACCCTCTGTTAATTTTCATAGTTAAATCAGCTGGGGGAAATGTGGGAGTTCAAGGACTTCAACCTTAATTCTTTCCATCCCACTTCCTGTCCTGATAGCTCCACAATAGTCAAGAGTCCAATCAACACCTTTCAGTATTTTATGTTGATACTATTTCCAGCAAATAATCTGGCAGGAGAGACAGGGAGAAATATTCTTGCAGAAACAGCCCTTGCAAAGGAAGCCGAAACAGAGATCCTTGCTCCAGTCAGGCACAGCAGCGACCTCAACTAAACCTTGTACATTATGACCTTTAATCACTGCATCACCACTCTGAAAGGGAAAAACAAGGATAAAAAACTAACCCTTCTCTTCTGTTTTATCCATGTGCAGTAATGAAATAATTCTAAACCAGCCTCTTGTTTCTCTGTCCTATTTCAACACTGGCAGAGTGTGGCCATCTAGTTAAGCCTGAGCTGTGAAATGGTGTCTCACTTTGCTATCAGAGACTTAAACTAGGACTGATAAACACAGCTCTGTTTCAGTGAATTCCTCTAGAATTAAGGAGTGGTTATTGGATATATTTGTTTAGAGACTTCAATGCACTGAACTGCACAAGAGAAGAAGACAGAACGAAAGGACAAAAGTCAGTAGGTGTATCCTGCCCCCCACCTCCCCAATTAAGAAAACAGATTACTAGTTAGATTAATGCACACACTCATATTTAGCATTTTAACAGGCACACCTAACAAACTATGAAGAAAGTCCTTGCCTTCAAGATTAATAAAAACATAAACAAGATTCATCTGGAAAACCCCTTCTTGGTTGTTCCCACCACTTTCCCTCTAATGTGTGATTGTGCTTTGGTTCAAATAGATTTTTAAACACACAGAGTTCTCAGAGATTAGTTTATAAGACAGTAAGTGCCACTGAGGTTTTTCTTCTAATCACCCTCTTTTTCTTGTCTGACTTGAATCCATTCTACTAGTTATAGCTACAGTCCCCTACTATTCCTGAAAATGTCCAAATAAAGTTTTGTTCTCCTCCCATGATCTCACCCAGACTTGCTTAGCCAAGTCATAAGTTACCTTTGGCTCTCATTTTTTAATTTCTAAGGTAATCCCTTATTTCTAAATTATTTGATAACATACACATTGCCATAATAAATTCACCCACATTACCATATATTGCAAGCCCCCTCATTTAAAGGGTGTTAAAATCTGGAGCTGAAATCAGAGCCCAATGTTAATAAATAAGAGAAGAATGTACCCAAAGTGGGGAGCAACTTAAGATTCAAACACATTTTTATGGGCAAGGTTGGGGTGCAGTAATTTGCTGAGGATCCAGGTAGATGTGATGAAAGCCCACCCCTGACAGCACAAGGCATTGTTTGGAAAGAGATGGATGGCTGCAAGTGAAAGCAAACTGGTGGCATAGAGGGGATGATGCAGGAAAGGAAAAGTAACTCCCAGAAAAGAATGACTAGAACTGTGGTGCTGGAGAGAGGGGAACATATGGTATGACTCACAGAAAAGAATGATTATTTTATCAGTCACATGTTTAGCTCATTACAGCTGATGTAAAGTCAGCCCATAAAAACATGGTGTGAGAGATGAGAATGTCATTAAAACTGAGAATTGGTCAGAAGTTACTGCAGAAAGGGACCAAAACTCTAAGTCACAGCATAGAAGACACCTCTGATTCTACCTTCTGGGTGTTGGTGTTGGAGGTCAAACCACCAACATACTTTTGACCAAAAGGAATAACAAAGAACTTCTTGTTGCCGTATGGCATTTTGGCTTTTAACCTCTATTAACAAAGAAACAACTCAGTGGTTATAATCAAAAGCCAACAAAGAATTTCAACAGAAATTAGAGCACAAAACTCACAGCCTGACTTCAGTTTGAAATCGCAGTCTTTTGATTTCAGAAAATTTCTGTCTTTCCTTTGCATGCACCTTTAAGACATTAGGAATGTGTAAATGCAGACTTCTTTCCACCACCTGATCCATCTCATGAGTCCTTTGCTTCAGAAATGCTCTCAAAGCATAAATGGATAAATTCTCTACCTAGGAGTAGATAGAGGATACACACAGTCCCAAAACACGGCTTAAGTAGAATATAAGGCTTTCCTTGGTTAATGTAACCTCTGTGAACTTGACCTGGCAGAGTATACTCATATTTCTTTCCCATAGGCTCATGTTGGTGATTCTTCCTTCTCCTTTTCCCTCTCATAACTTTCCATAGAGATACACAATTGCCTATAACATCTCTAGCCATTTCCTGATAATATTCTGTTCATCCCTTCTGCATTCAAAACAGTTCCAATTTTGGAAATGCAACCTTGTTTCAGCAATCCCTGAAAATAAAAATTAAGTCTCTGCATAAAAATGCAAATGAAACATGAAACTATGCATGTGCATATCAGGTGGTATCAAATAACATGAATGGTTTCAAAGAAATGTTTAAGGCATTAAGTCATGTTATGAAGAGTATTTCTAGCTGCAACTTTCATAACAAGAATAAATCAACCTTGACAATGAACATGAAAGAGGGAACGAAACCTTTTTGAACACTCAAGGTGGTTTGCTCATTTCCCCCAAACCAAAACGAATGAATTAGTTGATATATATGAAAATTAACTTAAACTAACAACATAATCAGAAAAGATAAACTTTAAAGTTAAAATTAGATTAAAAAGATTAAAATGTTACTTGGGGCTGATGAGAGCACATGGTGACTTCACAGTAGCTGCTGAGCTGAGCCTTTGTAAGTTAAGGAACAACAAAAAAATAACATACAGTTAAAAAGAGCTGACCTCAGCCCTTGGACTTTGCTCAGGCACTAATCAGACTTCCAATGTTTAGCATTTATCCTCTGGCTACTTATTGACCATCTATACCTGGAGACACACAAACACAGTCTCTAGTAGAGGGGTGGTTACTCTGCTCCCTGTGCTAACCCTGCACACAGGTTTCACGTGTTCCAATGCCATTTAACGTCAAATTAATTAGCTTCAAACTGCAGCAATCAGCTTTAATAAAATTAGATGTTTTATTTTTAGTGAGAATATAAAAAAAACCCTTTGACTAATAAAAACAAATCACACTGTTTCTCATAGTACTGCTGTAGCAGCACAGTGTAGCTCCAAGTGTTTCCACTGTGGAGTGTGCAATTATTTAGCCTGGCCAAATGTATATTTAACTGCATAAACTTAAGCAACAAAAAAACATCATGTGGAAGCCTTAATGCCTATTTATACAACAGCAGAGTGTTTTTAAGCCCCATGGGGCTGTGTAACACTGAGCAGTTTAGGCCTCAGGATCTTGGAGCTCAATGCAGAAAGATCAGGAGCTAAGTGATCACTTGTTCTGTGGAGTCTCAATGTCACTGTGAATCTTATTAGCTGTCATAAAAAGGTCACAAAGTCACCTTATCATACTGCTGAGAAATCCCTATGTCATGAAGAAGCTGAGGAATTGAGAAGAGCAGGATAGGATCTACAGATAAGAAATGTATGGACCCCCAATATGGAATATCTTGTTGGACACCAAGGAACTTATCATGACACCAAGGAATGATGTGACATAAGCAGCAGCTCCAAGAATCCTGGGGCAGCAAAAATATAGTTATGCACTTTTGTCCCTGCCACTCCACTCCACTCTCCAATGGTAAAATGCAGCACAGCTGCTCTACAGAGATGGAATTTCCTTCCACTGGGGGCAGACATTCACTCCACATGGTCCATACACTCCATCCTCTGCACTTCTGTCTGTGAGCATACATGGGAAATGAGACATTCCCTGCTCTATGAAAACTCAGTTATAGTTGATAGGTAAGACCTGTGGCAGAAAAGGAAAAGAGTGAACCTCTCTGTGAAGTACCATGGAAGTAGGGAAGGAGCCTTCATTTTATCTGAAGACACTGTCTGCTTCCACAAGTGCCAGGTCAGGGCTGCTTTCACTTTCTTTGACATCAGTCAGCCCAAAAGCACCCTCAGCTTACTTCATTACCTTCTGAAAACAGAGCAGCTGCCATTCAGGACAGCTGAACAAGATGACATATAGAGAATTTTAAATATGAGCTCAAAGCGTGGATACCTTAGAGCTTCTTCTGCTATGCTGCAGATGTGGATATTTATTGGATGTATCAGGGTAGTAGCACCACCCAGCTTCAGATATTTTAGTTAGCTGTTCAATTTAGGTGTCTCATACCCTTGTATATGCATCCATCAAAGCCTCCACATATCCTGAATTCCTTGGAGGGGTCTCACTGATGGAGACTTTTCATCCCACCTGCAGTGTTTGAAATCTCTTCACTGGAGGGGACAAAACTGGGAATAAATGATGGCTGACTGACAGAAAGGGAACAAACAAAGAAACAAACAAACAAACTCCAGCAAAGCTCAGAAGAGCATGCATGCAGGAAAACACATCTTGCATTTTCACTCAGGATTCTAATACAATACAGGAAACATTAATCTGCTAAATAGAGAGCTTAGATCCTGGCCATTAACATTAATATTTCTATTACCATGGAAGCAAATACTAATAGAATATTGTTATTAAAACAAGAGAATACATAGCTGTATGGCAAGAGGAAAAATAAACAAATATTGATATTGAAATGTACCATTATGGACAACAAAGATAGACAAATAAAGATCAAAGGGAGAACACATTCAGGTTTTCCAGTAATGAGATATTTAGTAATAAACATTTATAAATAATAAAATAGTATTTGAAAAAATCACCAGTCCAGAAATTTGCTTCACAGCCACAATGAGCTTCCACACTCTTCAAACAGCCCCAAACTGGGATTCTGCTTTGGGAGCCTGACAGCTGTCTGCTATTAGTTTTATCTATTCAATCTCCAAATCCCAAACTCAGAGGTTACTGGTGTAGGTCAGTTGTGAGACCGTGTTGACTCTCTTGCCATTCGACATGGAAAACCAAACAACAAAGTCTGCTCCATGTCAGCAAGCATTTCACATTCTTCGGTTTGTCATGCAAAGCACAAAGACCCTGATACAGTTCAAAATGGCCTTTGTATCTACAATCTTGTTTACCCTTGGAATACAAGCTTAATTTCCCACATGCCTAAAGTGTTTTGAAAGCCACTTCATACAACAGAGAAGACAGTGCTAATCTCTGGCAATGGAACCAGAAACAGAGGGTTTCAGAAGAGCCTCCAAATCAGCACTGCGATCAACTTTATGCTTATACACTTCGAGTGGGGGTGTATGAAAGGAAGCATCTCTTTAGGAAAATCTAGTTCCAGTGGTGTAGGATCACGATTTTGCCATCCCTAGATGCAAATTATTCAGCTGCTTAAATCAGGCTGTTTTCCCTGTTTTCATGGAATCAGTACCCATAATTCTGGAGAAGGCAAGGTCCCTTCACCTGTCCACTCGCCACAGTGCTTCCAGGGAAGCCACAAACTGTTCACAGGGGCAAAAATAAAGTCCTGGCTTAGTCATGATGAGTGGCTCCCTTGAGGGCATCTCTCACCTTCCTTTAGCTTTGTAATGAACAGCAGCTCCTGGCTTAAACATTTTAATTAGATGCTACAGGAGAGGTGTAAATACTCCCTAAAATATAAAGGAACGCAGAATGAGAATCACAGCTACAAAAACAAAGGGCATGACATGAGGGGAAAGGTTTCAACAAGAAATGCAGCCCCTAAAGCCTAGGTTCTGACTATCCCTTACATATGTTTACATCTAATCAAAACAGGCAATTCTGAAGAGGATTAGAGCTAGAGTGATAACCAAGCACATAAAGATTGCCCAATCTACTGACTTTGGAGGGAAGAGCTTGCAATTGCAGGGTGTTTTGTTTGGTTGGTTTGTTTTTAGTGCTGAGTGGTGGAATTGCACCTTCTCATATGAAGAAGTTCTTGAAAAAGGCAAAGAACTGCTCTCAGCTGCCTTGTCAGCTCATGGAGACACTAAACCAGGTATTAGAGGACACTTGAATACCTGAGTAAGAGAAGAATTAGGGTAATTCTTGGCTTCTTGAATGCACACAGGTCCTAACTGCAGTAAAATCTGCCTTTTTTTTTTTTTTTCTTTTGTGTGTGTGTGGCGGTTGATACATGGAAAAGGAGTTGTCCCATAGGAAAACCAATTTTACTTTTACAAAAGGTCATTTAACTAACAGGCACAAAACTGCTTCAGCTGCCAGCCCTGCCCCCAGGTCAATCATATACCTGCTCTTGCTACCCAATTGTGGTATTTTGGAGCCTGGATAGAAATTTTTACACAAACACAGTCTCTGCTGAAAAATTATCTACTTCTTGAAGTCATCCCCTGCTCAAAACTCTCTCTAGCCTTCCAACAGCTCCCAGCCTCACTAAGTTGATTGTTGGAATCCCACTCTTAGCTGCCATCATGCAATGAGTAAAATTAGGTCAAGCCTTGGAAACAAACAAAACTTTCAAACCTATCTCCCTTCCATTATGCCTCTCCAAACAGAATCAACACTACCAAATCCTACAGAAGTACTTCCCAGAATACTTCGTCCAGTGTACTGTGTATACACCCAAGAAAACATGTGTAAAAAAGAAAAAAAAAGGAAAAACAATATTACTGTGTCTACTGGACAAGAATCTGGGTACTCCTGGACATGATCTCTGACCTCTTCCTTCTCATCTTCAAGGGAGCTCTATAAAGCATCTTCAAAACATCACAGAACAAACCAGAGCATGAAAACAAAAACTGTGGTGAATATTAAAAACCAAAGCTTCAATAAAGAGGTTACAGCCTGTAATAATCTGCTCCCTCTCCCCAGTTCACTCCCCCCACGTTACACAGGTGACACATCCTCCATCTCCCTCTTTTCTGCACCACACAAACACCAGATCATGGCTTTCCCTGCTACATATTCCTGTGCTTTGTAGGCATTTGTTTGTCCTTAAGAGCTAGATTTAGAGCAACTGCCCTTCAACTTGTGTTAAGTAATGAAAACTTTTGCTTCTGTTTTAGACCTGAAGTTTACAGGAAGTTTGTCATCATTAGACCACTGACACAGATCTGTCAAAAGACACTGCTAGCCTTGAGAAACCTTGCCATGTTTGAATGTAGAGTGTCCTTTTCTTCCTTTTGGTAATGCTCATTTCAGCCCCCAGGTATAACTTCTATACCTTTGTTTTCAACTACTGTTTGTTGCTTAACTTTGCAATTACTTTCTGTAACCTGAAACCACTTTGGATTGCAGCTTGTGAAAAGATTCCTTGGAAAATAAAAGTATATGGTATTGTGATTCTAATCAGCAGATCCCAGGGCCATAAACTTCAAAGAATCTTTGCAATGTGATTTCCCCTACTTCTGAGAGTCACTTTTCAAGAAAAATGTGGGATCTTTCAAAGACAGAGATAGATATCTACAGGTACCAAGGTACAACCTGCATATTTGGAAGCAGGAGCACTGCTTTTTCTAATTTTTTTTTTCTAAATTTTTTCTAATTCAGTGATAAAATCCAAACAGATGGTCAAACAGAGCATGAATCATTCCACCAGTCCTGTGACTTAGCTGTTAAGCAACTCTAGATGGGCATATATACACAAATTGCAGTGACTCACAGCACAGACACAGCGAGCAATGAATGCTCAAAACCACTTTTTATCTATAATATCTTAAAACAATTTAGAGAGTTTAAGTTATTTTGTAGAAAATTATGCTTATTTAGTATACAGGGGTGTTCCACTGTACCAGCAGGGAAATGAAATTGGAAAAGTAGAACTTAAAAATGATCTTAATCGTAACAACTTAAAGCAAGTGCAACTGCCAGGATTTTCTGGAAGTGAAGGAACTGCAAACTGATGGCATGAAATCTTTCAGGTAGAGGTGAAATAGAGTGGCAGGAAGTTCCTCAGTGAGACCTCCTGCAGTCTGCAGATGACTGCAATGGATATAGTTACTCCTTCTCCCGACAGAAGAGACATCCTCCCTCTGCAAACTCATTCACATAAAACACCAAAGCAATTTCCCTGCACCTTCCTTTAGAGTGGAACTCCACAAACACTTATGTCAGCACTCCTGAGAGAGCACTGCAGGACAGGGAGATGCTGCGGGGGAAGGAGATGATGGCAATTCCACTGCCACTACATGGCAGGAATATCTATTTCTCTGTAGCATTACAGCAGTTGGGTCCACCTGAAGTTTAAGCTATAACCCAGTCATGTTTGAACAACTTAAGACTAAGACTATCCAGTCTATGTGTCTACAGATATCTATTCCAGAACCATTTTCTCTGGTTTTCCCCTTATGTATTGTGCTACCAGTGCTAGAGCAGTAAAACTCCAGTGATGATGAGATGGGGAGTGATGGGGTTGTTCTGCTACACCTTCATTTAACTTTAGCTTCACTGTCTCAATTCAGAAGAAAAAACAAAACCACAGTCAGGACTTAAAGCTGTCTTATCCTGCCATAAAACTACATAAAGAATATCTTAACAAAAATTTCCTTTTTCTTTTCCTTCCATTATAAAATTTTCCATTGTCTACAATAAAGCAGCACCTGAAAAAAAAAAAAGGACATTTGATGCAGCTTTTTAAGCAACACCCATCGGCAACGTGACTGTAATTCTGCTTTCAGTGGGATCTGCCTCCTCCCAAAAGCAGTGATATCTTCTCTCCCCACTTTTCAAAACAGGCCAGTATTTCCCCCAACCTGATGACTTGCTTCAACTTGCTTTTCAGCCCTTCTGAAGTGTGATCCAAGTTCCCCTGGTTATGAAGGCAATCCACCAACCTCCCTCCACAACCATGGACTAACCCATCTTTGTAGTAATCTCCTCACCGTAGCAGCATTCAAGAAATTAAATTGCAGTTAGTGAATTTAAACATACTCCAGACAAAGGGGTTTACTCCACATATGTGAAATACTGTCTAGTACCTGAGCCAAGAGACATATAAATAACCTTAATCTGTTTTTATAAAATGCAAAATAGCAACAAAATTCCTCTCTTCAGCTATTTTTAAAAGCCATCATTTTTACCATTAGTACTGAACTCAATGACATTCTTATTAACAGCAAAGTATGTGTGCTCTGCATGGAATGTCCTCTGGCTTTCTGCTCAGTTTCTGCTTCACTTCCAGTTCTTCTTTCCTGTCCATCTCCTGTCCAGGCTCCACAGCCTCCTCAGGGACTCCCCAAAAAATCTTTCCAAAAGCAGGAAATACTTGTAAAATGCTACTGACTGCCAGGAAGCAGCTTCAGTCACAAATCTGCCTAAGAGTTAATCTGTGAGGTGGACTTGTTGTTAACCAAGCATGTGACAAGACTGTCACTGTAGTCATCAGATGTGATCAGGATACAGAGATGCTGTTGAGGAGCAAGCTCAGCACTGTTTTTACTGTTTTACCTACAGTCCATCAGTGCTGGAGCTGCTGGAAGCATCAAGATAATACAATCCACTCTTTGACAAGTCTTTACAGACAGAAGCTGGGAGGATCTTTCTATGCTTTTATGCAAAGCCATGTAATTCATGCAACCTCAAATAAAACTGTAAAAGGGATACAATCCAAGTTAATCATGCTCAGCAGTATTTTTTTAAGCACTTCATCACTGATGATTTTTTAAAAGGTCATATAGACACTTATCTAATAGCATTAAAGTTACTCTTGACAAGCTCACATTCAGAGTCTCCTGTCCCAGTCACAAGGATGTGATAAATCAGAACAGGACTGAATTATCTCCTCTAAATAACAGCCTATACAGGTAAGAACTAGAGAAAGATTTATTCAAATCTAACTTATCTATACATATTACAAATGCAAGTTACATATACGAAGACAAGGGCAAAATTTAGTCTCAGATCGAGCAGCTGCATCTGACAATGTGAAATCTACTTAAATAACCAGATGGCACACAGCAAGTGCATATATATATAGAACAGGCAAAACAATAGGAGATTGATTTCCAACCTTTCCAAACTGAATTAAAAAAACAATCACAAACTAAATAAATTTTTTTATTTAAAATGCCTTTGTTCTAGGCAAACACAAATTATCTTGAAGTCGAAAAGTAAGCTCAGCTGTGTTGTGCAATGATTCCATTAACCTTGCAACCAAGCATTAAATTCAATTCCCTTGTTTGGATTTCCCTGCTGCAGGGGAAAATGTACCTTGTAAGGTCTGTGCTCTACTTTACCAGAGCCAATAAGGCAAAGCCTCACAACTAAACTTCTACAACTAACAGCACAAGAAACTAAACAAGCTAGCATATTGCAAAATTTCCTCTGATAACTTTTTAATGATTAACCTCATGCTCACAGGTTCACAGTCTTTCACACTTGCTCTCCCATGGATTCAATTAACATCTGCTTTGAACAAGTTAAATATAATCTTAATATGTTTTCTGCATGTACTATAAAGCAACTCGGCATTACTGCTCATTGCCTCCATTCACGGAATGAAGAAAACAATTAATTACTGAAGAGTTTTATTCAACTCCTTTTCCTTATGCCCCTTTTCACCCTGGTAAACTGCTGCTGAAGCTAAGATCAACTTCTTTGTTTAAATTGCTCATCATGGTCACCCAGCAAGCAAAGAGGAGCTATTTTTACATCACTGCCCTATTGTCAGAAACCCCTCATCTCCTGCATAAGGTATTATATTCTAAATAGAAAAGACTAAATCAAAGCAACACATCATAGTATCACCAGCTCTGGGACCAAGGGTAACTTTTCTGCCATGCAGAGTGTTTATTGTGTGTAAGGCCTGTCTCCTCCCGGTGAAACAACCTAGGGACTGCATTTCAGTGGGTCACAGCCCCATTCTAGGTGGAATATATTTAAACACACAAATAATCCCTCTTGTCAAATGTTCCTAACTGGTGCCTGATGTGTGGCGTCTTCAGGAAAGGAGCACAGCAAACAGAAAGTGTTGCAAGCACAGAAAATATTGGATGGGGGAAGGAACCAATGACAGGAATGTATCACTGGCTCTCCTGAAGGCTGTTACTGAAACAACAATATACTTTATCTTAGACAAATGCTGAATTTTAAACAGATGCTTCCGCTCCTGTGGCAATGTTCAGAAGCCACAGCAGCAGAAGAGGATGTCATTCGATTCATCTCCAGCTGCATCACAAGGTGGCAACACCCTCACCCACAGGACCAGCAACGAGTCCTGGTTGGGTTTCAAGCTGCAAATTTCAGAAAGAGATATGAGCTCCTGGAAAAATCCAGGCATATTTTAAAACTGGCAAGCATATGTTGACCTGTAATTTAAACTGAGCTGGGATTCTCTGAGAGGTTTCAGTTCTTTTGTTTAGATTTGACATCCTGCTCTTTACTAATATCACAAGGACACCAAAGCAGATTTAGTTCTACATCTTGGTAGATTTAGAGTTAGTTTGCTTAGAAAACAAGGCTCCATCACTTGTGTTTCCTGAGTAATATATGCATCAGTATGAAGAAAGTATCAGTAATATCAAGCTCAGCTGAGTGCATTATGTCCTGGGGATGACTTACAGGAAACAAAAAGATGAAAACCTTAGTTCAAAAATTGGTTTGAATGTGTACCTCAGAATTCATGTTTTATACTTAGAGGAAGTAAAAGCATATGGAAGGATATGGGTCACTTACTGCATCAACAGTAACAGTGATCAGGCTTTGGAAGGGAGAGAAGCAGCTAGATGCTGACCTCAATAAAAGCAACAGCATTTAAGCCATTTATCTCAACTTTAACAGAATATTTCACTGGGTTCCTTTGTGATTACACTCCCACAAATTATGGATTTCCAGTCCCTTAATTCTTGATATTTGGCCTTGGCTGTTCACAGCGAATCATTAGACTTGATTCAATGGGAGACTCAATGGACGTGAGAAGAGAATTAATCCTTTCTATTCCAAACTCTGCCAGAACAGGAGTTTAACATTATCTAGCGTCGCCTCCCGTCCGCAACACCGCAGGGGAGATTCCAGCACGGCAATCATGCCACATAAAACCAGCATTCATCCCGACAGCTCCGTGAACACACAGCCTAGAGGTGGAGAAACTGACCCCCACGCCTGCAGAAGGTGGGGCCCTACCTGTCGGCGTCGCCGAGCCCCAGGGCCGTGTTGCGCTGCAGCGTCTCCCGCACCGCGGCCATGCCGTCGGGCAGCCGGTTCAGCCGCCGCGTGTACAGCCCCAGCCCGCCGTCCGTCAGGTACCTGCCAACGAGATGCCATGTCTTAGAAAAGTGATGGAAACATCCCTGTGTTATTGTAGCACCTATTTTCCTGCGCTTTCCCCGTTTTTAAGTTAAGGATATCGCTTGGCGTAAGAAGCAAGGAAAACTTCGTTCTTGGTTTTCTTCTTCCTTTTCTTCCGCCTCTCATCGTTCCCCGTTACACCTTGCACGCTCTCTCATCACCAAGAGGCGAATTCCAACATAACTGTGGCAAAGGGCACTTAAAGAAAACTTGACTTTCATTAAGGATGCCTATAGGGAAGTAATCTAATGTTTGTAAATGCTGTCAGTAACGATCCCTTCTTGACCGAAAAATGCATGGTTTATACCGCCCTGAATTTTTCTGCATGTGCTAAAACACAGTCTCAAAATCTCAGACCTTTTACCAGTTAGCTGCAAAAATCACATTGAATTCATCCCTAGATTTTGTCAATAAACAATGAACATTAAGTATTCCACGACTTAATAGAAATCATCACAAATTAATTTTTTTGCAACCTTCTTTTTGACTCCTACATTCTACTCTGGCTGCAACAGTGACTGGAGACACCTGTATTCAAAACTTACTATTTCCTGACTATTCTTAGGCATTAAGAAGTGCCAGGTGTACATATGACACTTTGCAAATTGCTAAGATGGCACATTTCTTACTTTCTGGTTTAGACAAATGAAAAATTAATCTTAAATTGAACAGAGATGACACATCGTGGGCAGTGGCATGGAGCAAGCCCTGTGTTACCACCACCAGTTCATCAGCTACACGAGCAGCACTGACGGCTGAGTAAACACACCATGGAGATTTTCCCACACCTGAGACTGAAATAACTCCAACAACTCCAGCACTGTGGTCACTGTTTCCAGCACACTGCTGGACACACAACATACCCTGCCGAGATAGGAGCTGACAGCTTCCTACCTCCTCAATCCTTCAGCCACTCTTAGCAAATCGACAGCAGACCCCAGAATAGTATCCAGATACTCAGGACACCTTCCTCTGTCTTAAGAAAGCACAGAGCTTTCTCCCTGAGAGTGAGACACCCTGATCCACAGCAAGAAAGGAGAGATGCTCGGATGCTCTGAGCTGCAGGCAGCGATGTCTCTGCTGCTGAGATCTCACTGCACACATATGCTTTGCCCAGCTTTGGTTACCACGTTTATAAAAATGGGCTGGTGAGCAGTTTGGAAGCCTTGCCTGATCTGCTGGTTAGTGCTGCAGTTCAATGTATAAATCTGTACAGGGCCATCCCAGCAGCAACCCAGGAGTCTCTGTGGAGATAAAGATGGTGCCAAGCCTGTCAAGTCAGACACAAGAGTATTCCCCATTCAGCAAGTCTGTGGGGATTCTCCAAACTCATAAACAAAGACTGTAAAAAGCAGGAGGAGCAGTTGCACTGTAACATGTGGAGTTTCTCTTAGGTCTGGCATTCTACCTTGTGTTTGACAGTTTATAAATATTTTATCTTGGAAGAATATGTTTTTTCCTTAAGCTACTAAAATAAAGGGGAAGAAGAGAAAAGTGGAGCTTCAGACCATATTGTTATACAAACATGCAGAGAGTATTTTGCAAAAACATCTAATGCACATGCACTAATTGGTTTACTGCAGCTACTTGTCTGCACACGAAACAAGTTTCTGTATGAAATCTTTGCACGTGTGCTGGAAAACACAGCTCTTGGCTTTGCTGTCAGATTCCTGGCACATTGGTCCTTTGATAAAAGAGATCTGTTACAGTTGGAATAGATTGTTTTTCATGCCAGAATATATGGAAATAAATGCATTACTCTTAAGAGTTAGCCATGCTGAAATCAATGCCTTTTCACCAGCACTGGCGTATTTCATCTTCTACACAGAAGCTCAGCCAGCTGAAAGATTAGAATTACACTGCAGTAGCATCAAACTGAAAATTAAGTCACATTTTCATTGGTTTCAAGCACAGATAAATCTTACATGAGCCAATGGAAGCTGGATGGCTTTGGCACCTTTGACAACTAGATCAGGACACTTTTCTAAACATGCCCGTGTGAAAAAGCACAGCCATAAATGGTGACTTTTACCCCCCATACCAACAGGACAGGTTTCTGACATGCCAGAACAACACACGATAGGCTTTTGTATTTTGAAACAGGTTTGTGTAATCACAGTTTGAAAGCTTTAAATCTTATTTTTATTTCACGCAATATCCTCCACCCAGGAATGCTTAATTCAGAAAAGATGCCAAAACCAATGGTGCCTGAAGTCCTGCATGCAACAGTGGGGTGAGGGAAGAAAGAAAGGTACTAGCTTCTAAAGCCTGTGGAGAAAAACACATTTAAAATAAATACATTTTTAAATAAATTTTAAAAACCCTCTTTACTATCCATTGCTTAGTACAGAGGAGACTAAAAGTTACTGATGCCACAAACCTCCAGGCATTGCTTTCTTTTCCTTCCTCTCCATCCCTTCTAATTGCCCTGGCTTTAAGAAATTGTCTTGCCCTTATGAATACAGTATTATTGCTGCAGATTTTTGCTTTATGAAAAGAACAATATAATGAAGGCACATTTTTCTAAAGAAAATCTTCCAGTGTTTTACTCAGGGGGAAGCAAGACCAGGAAATATTGTCCTGCATATAACTGTAACAGTACTCAAAGTTATTGGAATCTATTGTCCTATCACATCCACACAATATGGAACCCAATAAATATTGGCTTCTCCTCTATATGACACATTGCAGTCCAAGCAAATGTGCTAAGCTTAAGTGTAATTTATCTGACTTTTCATATTAAAAATCATGACATATTTGCACTAAAAGCCTTGCTAGCTTCATGTCTGCTTAGAATTCTGCAAGCACATTCAGTGCAAAACAAACAGGATTTAGGAGAACTTTTTAACTGCCCCAAAGTAAGAAAAAGTTTAAATATGTGATCTGGGGAAAAGCACAGCATTCAGACGCTGACTTTTATAGAGATAGGTAAATTGTACAACAAAATTTAATCTCACAGATGCTTTATGAATGGTACCACCAGCCAGAGGGGAATGACTGCCTTTAACAAAGCTGAATATAATAATGTTTAATTAATGGACAGTGAAACAGTGATGATGTTGGTTAAGAAGAGTTTCTAATCTCTCCAGGAATTAATGTACAAATACTCATCGGTATAAGTTTTGCTCTTCATCAGCAAGAGAAAAAAAAATGAACCAAATTTCTGTCAATATGAAAAGACTCAGGTTAAACAAGAGTAGCATTATGCATTTTTAACACACAATTAGGACTTCTAGCCCATTTTCTAGGTGACACTTTCTCCCTATTAGAAAGTGGCTCCCTGCCCTGCTTTACAGCCATAACGTAATTTGCTTTGGACAGCCTGGACCTTTAAGCTTCTCTTTTCTTTAGCCAAATACACTCTTTCTGTGCCTCTGAAATTGTGAGTGCTGTAACAAGCCCTTCCAAGTGTAATATTTTTAGGGTATTTCTGATGCTGATGTGATTTATTCCTCTTTCCTGAAAGGCACGCTGAGGAAACAAGAATGGGTTATGCCAGGGATCAGCAAAATCCAGTGGTCTGAATCACTTGACTTCTGTCTGCACTCCCTACTTACTGACAGACAGAGCCAGCCAACAGCACACTTACTTTTATGGTCTGACAACTCTACCACTTCATATATATTCATTTCACTCCTTAATGCATGAATTTTCCAAGTTTGGAAATAGATAGCCAAGGGACAGGCATTCTTTACTTAAGGATTAGGAAGAGAAGGAGCAGCAGGTAAATCAGCAACACACAACAGACCAGGCAAGCCTACCCTGACCTGTGTAGGATCCTGTAGCTCCATAAACCCAATCCCATGAGCACAAGAGCAACAACGTGCCCCAAAGGGGACCTGACTCTGGCAGCTCAGCTGCTCCTGCCTTCCTCTTGGTGCTTTGGATTACAGTTTGGTATGGAAATTGCTGCCCAGGTGTCTCCTGGGCAGAGCATTTACCCATCAACCCAAGAGCTTGAAACTTTAAGAAGCAAAAAGCTTGGGGGAATTATTTCACATATCAACATCTGCTTTGACACGTGGAAGTGTTCTCTTATTGATGTAGCAGTAACACTGTTATCCTTAATGCTTTCCTTTAAATCTCTATTTTTACTAGGCTTCATCTGTCTCATCATTACAGTCAGTTAAATGAGATCAAGAGGCTTAACAAGTTTTGAGTATCAAAGAACAACTCTAACTTTGCCAGTCACTAAAAACCCACAGCAGAGAATTCCCCAGTGCTGTTTCTGAAATTTGCTGAATGGGATCAAAACCATCCTGTTATTTCAACTACAAATATGTCCTACATCTGGCTTAAAAAATAAATGCTACCCTAACAGCTGGATGAGGACAACTCCAAATGGGCTTTACCCATGTTTATATCCCCCCTAAGTCTTTCCAATCACTGTTCTTGCCCAACTTGCATCAGCACTTGATCAGTACCTGATGTCTCTAACCAAAGGGTTGAACACAGACCTGGTTTAAATTGCATTATTGATCCCTGTGAATTTCAACAAGAGCATTCAGGAACAGGATTAGGTCCTGAGCTTTCAGGTAGGGACTCCTAATAAAATGCTCAAATCCGTAATATTAGACCAAATATTACAATTCAAGTTCATAGAAGTGCAAACCTATTGCTCAATTCATAAAATTTAATTTACCTGTAAGGTAGTCTATCATTTATATATTAATACACTTTTACTAATTATCTGTAACTATTTATAATTAACAAACTAATGAATGAACTGTGAATGAATTGTTTTGCAGATGCTTAACCCAAATATGAAGTAAATCCTGAACAAATAACTTGCAGATTCAAAAATCCTAATCACTGCTGGAAAGGAGGAGATACCTGTTCCACTAACAGGTAAGACAGGAAAAATGAGATTATGCAAAACTTAGTAAGTATATATTAGTTTCACAGTTTATTTAGAGAAACCTCTCACGTGTTAATCACTAATAGCATGAATGGTGCTGCTTATTCACACTGTTCAAACCAGTCTAGAAGCAAAACAAGTTCATCCCATTAACTACTTAATGCTCACACCTTTTTCCATGGGAAAAAAGAAGGAGAAATCTGCAGAAGTAAGTGGCTTCTGTGAAATCAATACTTTTCTATCTTTAGATGTATTAAAGCTGCCTGGCACATAAGTCATTCAGAAGCCATCAGATAACAATTTTTGGGCACTGTGGTCTGAGGCTAAATTTTTTTTCTGTGTCTTCTCAGCTTCAAGCAGACTGCAGGCAGGGAATTCCAAGGATAGCCTGTAAGGGAGTTGAGTGGCTGCTGCTCCTACATGTCCCCACATCCAGAACAACCCCTTCTGACTGAAGAAGAAACCAGTTTTGAAGAAACTGGTTTCCTGAGGAATGAGCGGTCTTAGATATTGGCAGTCAAAGAGAAGCTGTCAATATATAAAAGAATATTAGACTGAAAGAAAGTGTCTCTTACAGGGCTGCACCCACTCCTGCTCCCGTGTATGATCCTCTTTCCAACACTCACTCCATCTGTCAGCCCAGGGCACCTTAACCACAAATTCACCTTCACCTCAAGGAGGAGACCTGCTCCACCATTGCTTTTAAAACTCTTTTTAAAATCTAGTCAGCCCAGGCAGACTGGGCTGGAGTCAGACTAGAAAACCCTTGAGAGGTCAATCCTTTCAGGTGTGCAGTGTCACTCTGGACCCCAGGGAAACACAAGTGGAAACTCATTACTGAAAAGAGGACAACACTCACACCCACCAAGCACCACCACCACCAGGCTGCTGGCCTGAAGGCCACCACAACTGGCTTTGCACATGCCAATCCTGATTTCAATGCCCAAATTCTTTCTCAGAGTCCATTCCAATGAAAATTATAGAACTAAGCTATAGAACAGGTGATCCATTTTTCATCATCCTCTTCAGTTCTGTTCCAGAGAGGAATGACCTGTGACCAAACAGGATTAAGGTGAGAGTGTAGCTTCTCCAGAGGCTCTCAGCAGTGTCAGCAGCAGAGGAAGTAACTCCACAGGGACTTTGGATTATTCCCTCATGCCCACTCTCTTCCTGCAGATGATCCATCAGCACAGTGTGAATGACTGCATCCCCCTCTACTGGCTAGCCCCGAACTGGGACCCTATTTTGTCCTTTGTAAACTGTAGCTTCACTCAAATTACAACAATCTGTTGGCACTGATGAAGCAGTTCAAACACTGCTAAGGTGTTTTTTAGAGAAAAAAGCCCAAAATGGGATAACTGCTATTAAATGGTATTTTGGTAACTGTTAACAAGAGGTCAGCATGTAGAAGTAAGCAAAATATCAAACACCACAGCTACTGCATTCATTTCATTGATTAACACTACATGTGACATAACATGGGTATTTTACCATTATACTAAAAAAAAGCTGATGTCTAAGGTTATAAGTCATAGGCCTACACTGTCTTCCTGAATCCTACACTGCTAGAAAGGTTCTATGAGAGCATGTTATCTGAGATATCACTTGATAAAACACCATCTTATTGATGAAGCTGACACAAGAACTACTCCTGAAGTGAGTGCAGTATTTAAGAATGCTTAAAACAATATAAGAAATTAATAACATTGAAAATGCTTGTGCCGTATCCTACTCATGTCTCCTGCAAAGAACTGTAAGTACAGTTCTTGGAATAAGAATACTGTCTTTATTTAAACACTGCCATATTTTTTTTCTTTTCATTCTTTCAACCTTGTTTGCCACAAAGTCAGAAGTCAATGTTTCCTCATCCCTTTTCATGAAAGTCAAGCTTTTGAGTTTGCTTGCCCAACCCCTTCATTATTTGTGTTAATTATCCATTTACCATATATAGATACTATTCTGCAATGTTGAAAACATCAAAATGTAGAAGTATTCTGCCCTATCAAGACAAAAGACAGTTCAAATAAACACTCTGCTCAAACATAGAAGAAAAATAAAATAAACCTCCTAATGAGTCTTAGTCATGTTGAAGTGCTAGAGCCATAAAAGGAATGCAGTTTCATCCCATCCACTGTATTTAGATGAAACTTTATCACTAAAACCATATCATTTAAAGAGCAGTGTCCAGTAAATGACTAATACACTGTAATTCAGAGTGTACAGAAAAACTGCAGTGATAATAACTATGGAAAGAAATAGGTCAGAAAAGCCTATAGACAGAGCATTAAATCCATGCACAGGCCACACACACTCTCACTCAGCCCAGGACTGGCTCAGCCACTCCTGATTTCCAGCCAGCCATGAGTTACCTGGAGCAGCAACCACTCCTGCTGCAGAGAGCTTAGAAGGAAAGGGTTTCTCTCACCTACTGTTACCAGTAAAAAATTCTCATTAGCAGCAAACTGCAGAGTCCTCCTCCTCCTTCTGTGAAACCTCAGCCCTACTGAAGGTCTGTTGTGCTGCCTGTGACCCTGAGATCTGAAGTAAATGCGTCACTGTCTGACTGATAAATAGCACAAAAGCAAGAAACTGAGCTGTGAGAATCCTACAAATACAAATACACTTCAACATTCAGTGAAATCAGTCCTCGATTTCAGCTCTTTTTTCCTCCCAACATGTAACTCCTAAATGTAAGCCTGCTTCAGAACTCTATTTCAATGATGGTTTTGGTCCAGGAAGGGCACAGTGCTTCTGAGTGAGATTGAGACCTGAGCAGAAGCAGGAGCAAAGCCTGATTCCCCAGTCCTGGGGGAAGTGGCCTGTTCTCCTTTTTAGCATCCTTCCTCCACATTCCAAATTTAACTGCTTCCAGTGCTGGTAAAAAGACCCCCAGGGAGCATAAAGGTTTGAATAAACAAGAAGGAATCATAACCCCATGAGGATGATGCATGCAAACACATTAAGAGGTTGTGGAAACAGAGATGTGGAATGGGAATATATAACCACCGACTCATCAAATACGGGGAAGTTAATAAAATGGTAAAATATATCCCCCCCAGCTACAACCACTGCACCCAGGGGAGGTGGCTGCAAGTGGAATTTTAACACAATGCCCCTGACCAGTGCTGGAACACAGCTGGAACAGCCATGCTTCTACAAAAAATGATTTTGACAACGGTGTGTTTGCAGACCCAAACCCATTTCCTGAGAAAACTTGTGACCAGCACTAATCAGTATATCCACACTGTTAATTCTGCACAGAAAGCTGCACACTTAGGGTAATGAAAACAGGGACAGAGGATTAATTAAATGAAAAGAAAATAATTATAAAAGGTGCTTTTTTTTTGACCAACAGCCCTGTTGCTGCATTCCAGAAAGAGATAAAAAGGAAATTACATCTACATCTCATTAGAGAGAACTGGGGCTAAGGAGACAAAAAAAAGTAGGAATGTGTATGTTAGTAGCCAGAGGCAGACTGAAGTGGACAAAAACCTTCTGAACAAATGCAAAAATCCATGAGAATTAACATGCCCACCTGGGACAATCCTTGGGGTAGAGAGGTGAGACAATTCTGGGCTCTGATGTGTCACCTTCCAACGAGGCTCTGAGCCTCCAGCTCCACTGAAGGGAGTGGGCTGAGGGCTCACTCCCCACCTCACAAATGCTACTCCTGCTGCTTCATCACTGGGCTATGTTTTAGACCCTGCAATAAGGCAACTTCTTACCTTTGATCCACCCCCTGGAGACTTGCTTAAGTTTAAGAGCTGTTCTATGTCCCTTTGGCAAGGATACTCTCCCTAACCCTAAGAAAGCAATCCCAGTGTCTGCCAGAGCTCTGCTTGAGCAGACTCATTAAGGAAGGCCAAACGAAACTTCCCATGACCCAGTACATTTCAGAGAAAGCACCAGGATCACAGGGCTAAACTAGTTTTTCTTGGCTATTGGATTTATTTTGGCTGTAACAAATATTTTGGCTTCCTTCCCTATCAGTTTGCCAATGAAAACACAGATCCAAGGTTTTCAGACTCCAGGATTGTAGCAATTCTGAAAAATGACAAAGTGAAACACATACCAGCTAATAAAGAGCTATTCATGCTCTAAATACCCTCTTGTGCTGCTCTCCACATAGTGTAGCTCAGCTTCTGGAAATGTTGAGCCTGTTTGCCCTCCCATTGATCTTGGTGATTTGCTCTGCAGCAAGTCACATGGATGCTTTCTTTACAAGCAACCACTCTGATTTCCAAGCAGTTTATTATTCCTCTCCTACAAAAACACAATGCCATCCTATTCTTTTACTATTTGAACTAAACAGACATTGGGGAACATAACTTATGGAACAGGCTACCGAACATCTGTTCACACTGGAGATGTCATTAGGTCACCAGTGTCATTAGGTGTCACCAAAGGTAACACCCTTATTTTTTTATCCTTCTCCATTAATACTGGAATGCTGTTATTGCAATTTAATACTGCAATATTCCCTTCTCAGGGAAACCACCCACATGATTACCCTCCACAGACTGCAACCTCAACATTGTGGGGCTGCTTGCAGCAACGCTCCCTCCAAATGCCCACCAGTGCAGGGAGGAGAGGACCCCCAAACTGCCCACCTCCAAACCCTGTCCACAACCTGGAAATGGAGCTGGATCTTTCCAACAATGGATTGACCTACAATACCAATTCTGTCCTTGGAACTTAGTCAGTGACTCCAATGGTGCTATATAAATTGATAAACCAACTCACACTACTTAACAAAACAGACTTTTGTAGCTAAAGGCAAAAGATGTGGAAAAGAAGGAGATACTTGTACACACTTCTTATCCTAAGGACCTTAAATTGAGATCTCATTTATCAGTATCTGGCTATTACATGAGTAAAAAGTGAAAAGTATCTGACTCTTAAAAAACTAGTGGGAAAAAAAAAGAGTCAGATACTGAGTTAAAGATGTCCCAACACTCAAGGCCAGGAGTGAGATGGGGTGGAGTATATGACTGTTCTGCTATGTTAATCATTCTGGGTATATAACTCACTGCTTTGGTGACAGAGGCACCAACTGGCAAAACCATTTTATTACCCAGAATCTAAACACCACTCTTGTACTTTCGGACTATGGAGACTCCCATTTTTAACCCTGCAGGATGACCAGACACAGAAAAGGAAATGATACACAGAGATGAGTGAAGGCACAGATTTCTCTGGCAATATCATTCATAAATTTGACAGCTTTTCTATTCTTTCCTTTTCCTCAACCTGAAATCTGAATTTTATACACTAAGTAAAGATCTGCAAAGACTGAGCTTAGGCCTCTGTGAGCAGCAGAAGCCTGAGCTGACACAGTTCTGCCAGGGATAATTCTCAAATACCACTCAAGGTGTTTTATGGAAACCACGGTGCTACTTTGAATTTACTTTCCTCACTTCCAGACCAAAGCTACAGCCACAAATTTGAATAGAATTCATAGTCCAGAGGAAAAGCAGTAACTATTACTACAACAGTACAAAACCCAGGTGTAAATTGATTTATATGAGGAAAACACAAGGTGCTTTAGTGATTTGATGCATTATCAATGCAGCAACAGCTACTGGTGTTTTATCTGAAACAGAATTTTATACTGATTTTTACATTAGCTACTTTACTATATGCTTCCCTAAGGAAGCATTACAAAGAAGGTGTCTGACTTTTCAAAAAGTGTGAAAATATCCAAATATTAATTACTGACAGAATTAATGGAGATTTCTAGATGGTGTAACTTAACTGGTTAAGTTAATGACAAAGCAGCAGGTGGATTCCAGTAAGAGACACTGTATCTTCCCAAAAAGCCAACACCACTAGAAATGTCACTAATAAAAAAAATTACAAAAAAGGAAAGGATGCAAGATGGCCAGACAGGGCTATCACCAAAAAAAAAAAAAAAAAAGCCATTTAAATCTCAAAGATCAGTTTTAACATCAATGCAATGTACTTGAGCTAAGTAAAAATGACTTAGTAGGAACTGAAACTAGACATATTGAATTGAATCCTGACTTCAGAGCAATGAACAAACTCTTTTTCCATTCAAGGCAGAGATAAAATGCTGATGTAAAACCTTGTTAATAATTGTCTACTACTTCATATTTCTGCACACCAACTTGTTCTTCAAACTTTTTTCAGCGTGTACCACGATCTCACCTAACACAGAGAGGCAAAATCATTTCCTTCCAGTGAACTGGCCCCTCAAAGTTCCTACAGCAAGAGTTCAGCCGAGTACAAAATGTGCCTCACTCCCTCCATCTCGTGGGCACCAATGAATGTTGCAACCACAGTGAGCCTTGACTCAGGAAAACATTTAATCACATGCAAGAACTTCTTCATATCTAGGGATATCTATCTTTGGGGTTGGCTTCTTTTATTTCTCCAAATTATCAGTGTCGGTGTTTATTTGTTTTCCTGACAAACAAAGTCAGGAAACTTAGTCCCCGGCTTAGTTTTCTTGCTTCTTCAGTGTCCCATGTCCCGAAAAGATGAAATGAGGCTTCTCTCTGCTTTTTCCAAGGTTGTTTATTTTTCTGTTATTAAAAGCTTGGAGGCACAGCCAGCGCTGTGACCTCCAGGAACACAAGTGCAGAAAGAGCAATGGCAGCTCCCAGCAGCAACCTTTTATATCTATTATTGACGATTAAGAAATGGTCTACGTACTTTGTTTTGTTCCCAACACCAGTAAAACCTCATCTTATTGATATGTCTTTTCTATACTAACTTTTTTCCACCAACCAACACACCACAGGAACTGGTGTCAGAGAAGAGAGGAAGAGA
>VZTN01016994.1:233093-342227 GCA_013400515.1 Erpornis zantholeuca | reverse complement strand
AGCTTCTCCCATCAGCTTAGGTTGCAGGCTAAGCTATTTTTGAGGAGGTCTGGGGACATAAAGAATCCTCAGAGGAGCAGGAGAAGCTTTCATGCTTCCCCGGACTCCGACAAACCAGAAACACAGCGCCCCAAACAGAAGGGAAGCCCCACGCGGAGCGAGGCACCAACTCACCCGCTGGTGACGTCGTCGGCCCTGATGTTCTTGCCCAGCACGTCGCCGTCGCTCATGTAGCCGGTGGCGTCCATGGCGATGCCCTCGAGGTCGATGTCGTCGCCGGCCTTGTCGGCGATGTCCACGTGGCAGACGCTGCCGCCGCGCGTGGCCAGCTGCCGCCGCAGCGGCGCCGAGTAGAGGTAGCGGCCGNNNCCATGGAGGGCGCGTCGCCGGCCTGCAGCCGCGGGCTGGCCTGGCCCAGCCGCCAGGAGAGCGGCGTCGGCCGCCCCGTCAGGCTGAGGATGCTGCGGCCGCTGATCTCCGTGGTGACGTTGGTGTCGAACGTGGTCTCCAACGTGCTGGAAAGGAGAGAAGCACCGGGTCAAACGGGGCTCTTACGGGGAACGCCGTGAGATTTCAGGTGCTCCCTGTCAAGGGCCTGGGCCCCCGTTGGGATTGGGACCGGGGGTTCCAACCCCTGTCCTCTGCCCTGGGGCTTTTCTTCCTTTGGTTTGTCATGTTGGAAAAAATGCAGCAAAAGATCTTCTTCTGCTGTTTCAGAGTTGTTTTTATTTGTCTTATCAAAACCTCGGAGGGAGAGACAGCATCCCCCGAGAACACCAGGGCAAAAGAGGCAATGGCTGCAGATCAGCAGCTACTTTTATATCTTACTAACAACCATTCAAGAAACAATACGTATCTTATTTTCTTTTCAACACCAGTAAACCTTCATCTTATTGATATGTCTTTTCAATACTAACTTTTTTCCACCAACCAGCACACCACAGGAACTGGTGTCAGAGAAGAGAGGAAGAGAATGAGGAGAGAGGAGAAGAAGAAAGAAGGAAAAACCACACCTAAAAATCTCCATCTTGTCCCTATGTAATACATAGAGCAAGATCCTAAAACTACAACTAAACTCTCTGTGGTACACTAAACAAAAATCTCTTCACCTCTCTGGTGCATTCAGGCTCTCCCAAAAGTGAAGGGAGCTTCTCCAAAAGCCTAGGTCGCTGGCTGGGCCATTTTTGAGGAGCTCTGGGGATATAAAGAAACCACCAGAGGAGCAGGAGAAGCTGTCAGGCTTCCCTGGACTCCGACACTCCCAAGGCCCTGAACGCTCACCAAGTTACAGATTGTGTGGAACAGCACTAACAGTTTGCTGCTGCAACACCAGGGGAGATCCTTTCTTTTCTCTTTTCCCCCATGTTCCTAAAGAGACTCCTGCTCCCAGGCCACCAGGTGCTCTACACACGCACGAGAAGAGTGAAGCAGGAACTTTTTAATGGATTATCCACAGTATCAAAGCGTAACTTTCTCATCTTCAAGCACATATGACTCCATTACACCCTGGTTTTGCCAGTCTAGGCGAGGGAGTGCGACAATAAGCTGACGAAAGGAAAACCTGCTGAAGTACTATTTTTCTGATATATTTCCTTTTATTGACTGCATTCATAAAAATTCTAACTCTGGAGATGTGTCCAGCACCATGATGGAAGCTATTTTTACACCATGGAGAGGATTAAATGAAAAAAGTAATAAGAAGGGCCAAAAAAAGGTTTTTTCAAAATATATTTTGCATATTAACAAACCAATAATGAGCTATGAATTGCTTTGAAGATGTTCAAATCCAAACCCAGAAAAAACAAGAAAATAATCATATATTCATGAGTTATGTGTATTCTAAAAAATATTTGTAATATTTATATATGGAACCTTAAAAATGGAACTACACCATGTTTTCAGGTGATGTGTACAGATTGCAAGACTACACCCTGAATACTCATAGCTGAGTTGCAGCTAATTTATTTGCAGCTAACCCATAGCTGCAACTTCTCTTACTCACACAAACTCCTGTTTTCCTTTCCTGCTCAACTAAGTGCCACTTTTTAAAATTTATTGTGGATTTTTTAAAAAATAAACAGCACTGTACCATTCTCAATATAATGTTACATGTAAACTGCAAAAGTCTTCGTATCTCTGGTTATAGCAATTAAACCATGAAGAGCAGTTGCATTGATTGAAACTTGCAAAGAAAAATAGCTTTGGGGTTTCATCTTTGCAAGCTCTGCTTCAGTTTTAGACACAAAGCCACAGCACAAAGTGTTCCCCCAATAAACTCATTTAGGGCTGGGGCACATAAGGCACCAAGCATTAGGTAGGACCCCGACCTCATCAGGGACCAAACAGCTTCTCCCAAACTTCCTGTTCAACACTGAAAAGATCGAACTCACATAATGTTTAAATGTAATAGCAATCTTTGTTTATTTACAGCATATTTTAAATATTGCTGAAGATTTCCAAATGCTGCTTTACAAAGAAAAAGCAGTTACATATAACAATATTACAAAAAATTGTTTGTCCAAAGTTTGGTCAGGAATTTAAGTTATGCACTTGATAATGTGGGTCAAGCACAGTTCACCTCTTACTTAAACAAAATATTGCACATAGGGGGAGAGAGGTGTAATGCACTGAAGTTACTCAACAGTAAGAAGCAGCATTTTAAACTGTAACTTACATTCAAACATCACCTCACACATTTAACAAGAAGTGATTATTCTTGACCTTTGAGTCAGTACACAACCCATCCCTTCAATTCCTCATCAAACATCTCAATAACCAGCGAGCATCATTCAAATTCCGTGCATTAAAGACAAAAATTACGAGATCAGTATCTCCCACTGCCAGTGTTCACCATTTTTCTAAGGATGCAACCCAGCCAGGTGTAAGGGATGTAAAGCCAGAGCAGAGTGGTTTCCATCTCCTCACAAACACAGCGGTGCCCTCACCTGTGGGTGACCTGGGTTCCTCGTAAACTGGACATGGTTTCCTCCAGGTTCTGCCGAAGGTCAGCGATGTTCTTCACCGTCCGCAACCGCCGAGTCTCCGGGTCCTCTCCTGCAAGGAGAACAAGCCATGAGTGAGGACCAGGCAGGAAACAGCACAGAACTGAGCTGGTACCTATGTCTGAATCTGACTCAAATGCACTTTTTTACTGACTTTCTAAGCTGGTTAGGATTGAGATTCAATTCCCCTCGGCAGGTACCTGCCATCATCACCTGCCATCACATCCTGACTGAAATCAGCTCTGCAGGGTTACCTTCATTGCACAGGCTGCCTTTGAGATGTTGCTGTATTATCATTTCCCATATGGCCCAGTTTAAATTCTGGCTAACTTTGAACCTCATTAGAATATACATTCCATCAATACCACCCTTTCCATCTCTTTTATTGACATAATTAACATTACCGTGACTCAGGCAATTTCTCCAGTGCTGTATTTTGACTAGATCCTCTTTGTCCTGCTTCACACAGATCTCATTCTACAATAACAGCTTGCCACAAACTAAACTGTGCTCACTGCATGCTCCATGTGATGTTTCAGGTAAAATAACAAAAGGTTTTGCTTGTCAGCATCACAACACAGTAACTGTTTCTAAAATATGCTACATGACACAAAGTTGGGGGATGACTTAGTTTTCATGGCATTTAGAAATCCTCTTCTTTAAAAACTTAGTTCTAAAACACATTCACATCCTGCTCTCTAAAAGTAGAGTTTATGTACACAAAAAAAGTCTTCCTACTGCCTCAGCATAATTTCATTTTATCAAATTAATAATTTAATTAGTGCCCCAGCATAATTTATTTACGTGCTCTCGGCTGTCAATTCAAAAATGCTTTGGTTGCTACCTCAGCTGAGCTTTATAGAGTTAAACACTTTAAGTGGCTGAAGAGAAGTGAATTTCTAGTAGTGCCAGCATATTCTTTGTAAGCTGAAAGCTGAAACAGAAAACCTCCAAAAAACTGTCACAAAGCTTCTGTTGAGCACAGAAGGAAATTATTTTACTCTAAAGGGTTTACGACTCATGACTAAAGAAAATACTACAGTAAATGTAAAACTTTTCACATTTTTATCAGCCTTGTCTGTACAAGTGATGCATTCTTGAGCTGCCAGGATGTCACCCACACAATTGCTAGTTTAGATGGGTATCTATATATTACATGCATCAGAAGTGTTAAGAACCAGATTAAAAAGCTGTTGCTGGAACTTTCTATGTTCTCTGCTTTAAATTTCACGTTTCTAAAAGATGCCAGGCACAGAAAAACCCACTCACACACTGTTGCCTACAAAGCAGCAGTGCTACAAACTACTGACCAAAGTGCTTAGTGCCCATGTGAGCATTTCTCTTTTAATCAGTCTCTACTCTCTGGGAAATCATCTCCCAGATGTTACAATTCACTTAAGCCAGAGGGTCAAACAATTATGGTCTGGCTGGACTGGAAACATCCACCTAACAAGACTGATTGCTTTAGCCAGTGGGTCTCTGGGACAGCAAACATTTTCTATACTCATGGATCTACAAATTTTTGCAGTTAAAACCATAAAATATTTATAGGCCTTTAGCTTAACAAAGGTCACGGTGCTCTTTTACAGATCATTTCTCTCATAGATGTGAAGGCAAATGGTAGGTAACTTCTCAGGAAAGCACACAGGAGACCAACTAAACCAGTTTCTACTGAGATCATTCTTATGCCTAAATTTACACCAAATTTTCACTTAAATGACATTCCACTGCTTAAATTGTAAGTATACATAAAAGACAGATATTGGATAGTTGGCACCTAGAGCTTAATTCTGAAATCACTCAGCTCCTCATAATCATACAGCATCCTTAAACAATTCTGCTTCCATTTTTCCCTAGCTACGCTCTCTTTTGTTTTATGTGCTTTTAAATTAAGAGCATCAATGGCTGCTGTGCAGGGAGAGAAGATATCTGTGCCTCATTTCTTCTAATTCATTTGGGCTGAGGGCCTGTTTTGTTTAGTTTGCTCTGTTTCCCCCAAGGCCCCTTTATGGATACTGCTGTCGGGTCTGGCTGTGCACAGCTGGGCTTGCATCTCCCTTGTTTGAGGTTGTCAGCTGTCCTCCGCCTTTGGATCCCCAAACTTACATATTCTAGTTGAGTAATAGTTTGTATTTACATAACATCTGTCATTAAAAACTGAAGACCAGAAACACTTCTCAGTTTGCAGGCTGAAATACATCCAGCCCAGCCAATATGATGACTAAGAGGTAATGCTGAAAAAGTTTAGGCAGCTGGACACTGTTTTCTTACTTGGAACTCTCATATTTAAATATGAACCCAAAAATGTTCTCAAGGATTTTACCCCCTGTGCCTTTTATGTGCCTTTTAAGTACTTAACCCAACTATATATAACTTGTACACACAGATATGCTCACTTAGGCATTCCTGCAGCCCTTTTCCTCACCAGTGACTCTGCCTCTCACCTTTGCCATCAGCACACAGGTGCAAAGGCAGCACTGACATATGCAATGCAGTATGAAATTAATCTCTGTGAAACTTTTAGCCACATCACTTTTCCAAGGAGGGCATTTGGTTTCAAACCCCACATTAAACTGGGGGACATCAAGACTAAGTAGATGCAAAAACCTGAGATATTCTACAGATGAGGTATCCTGCAATAACACACAGTAAGCAAAGTCATAGATATTGCTGAAATTGGGACAGGGGGAGATCAGACTGTGACTTTAAAAACACATTTTAGATCACATTAGTAGAATCTAATAGATTCTAACAGAATATGGTTGCTGAAAATCACTTTGTTATATTGATAAGCTTAAACTTTTTGAACTAGCATATACTTCTTACAGTAGCAGGAATTCTAGATAAATATACGAGGTACTTTCTACTTGAGACTGCTCATATTCTAGCTACAACCAGTTTCAGGTTCTGTATGCTGGACATGGCAAAGTGTAGTTGGATTGTGGTGCCTATTGCTGCAAAGGCTACTTCCCAAATTGATCAGATCCATGTGAGTGATACCAAGATTCCTCCAAACCAAAACATCAAGGAAATGAACATAGTCTCTTCTGTAAGCTCCAAAGCAACGTTTTTAAAAGAAAACAAAAAATATGAAATGCCTGGGAATTCTTAACATCTTTATAATAGTTTAATCCTAAAAAATGCTGCACATCTCCTAGAAAAACATTAAGCAGGCAGAATTCCTAATGATCTCAAGAAATCTGGGCAGCACACTTGTGCTGAACTTAAGCATCTAGAGCTCAAATTATTAACACCCAGTTTTCATTGCTGCAGAGCTGAAAGAAATAGAGTTATTAAGAACTAAAGCATCAGGAATGAAACCAACTCTCTCTAGCCCGTTCTTATTTAACCAGACCACAGCCAGTAACAGGTCATGCTGCCAGACATACCTGAGAGGTCCTCGAGGGCAGGCTGGGCAGTTTTGACATAAAGAGCAGAATCCATGCTGACCCCTCCCGTGCTGGCCTCGGCTGTTACGTTCCCTTCATTGTCTGTCTGAGATCTGGAAGGCAAAACAACACAGGGATGTGCAGCCACTCTCCATCCAAAGTACCCCCAGTATAACAACGAGGCGAGTGCACCTGCCATCAGCCACTCTGTCCCACTCTCCAGAACAGACCAGCAGACTGATTTTACATAATTCATTAGTCCCATGCTGAATTATGTCCTAGAAATGGAAGCAAGCACTCGGCTGTAAAAAATAAAAAATTCATAGTCGAAGATAGGCTTCGCAGCTCATCAGATGGGGTCTTAAAACACTTAGATTTCCAGATGTATTTTAATTATCAGTAACATTAATTGTTGTGGCTAATCCGATCCTCTCCAATGAAGTCTGTAATACGTGAAGATACAGCAGGTAATGTGTGATGTTACACTCCTGCTAGGTTCCCTTCAACATCATTTGTATTTTAAAAGAAATGACTGGGCAAAACCAACTTCAGTAAACTCCAATTTATTGTCTGATATTATGGCTGCCAGGTAATGAAAGGTGAGGTAAGGATCTACTGTCAGATAGTAAGATATTGTGACTCATTTCACTTTACTAATTGTGCTCTGTTTTGCTCATAGAGCCACACCAACAAGCAGCTGGAAGTTCTCCTGCCCCAAGGGTAAGTGCTGTAAAAAAGTGAAGACACAGTGGGGAATTATTACTGCAATACTCTTAATTTCACCTGACCCATGTAGCAGGATGCTCTGCCTGGAGTGGAGGTAAAGCAGCTGGAACAATGCCCTATTTACAGAGCTGTCTGTGGTGAAAGGAGAAGGGGTCTCATGCTGCTGTTGGTGTTGAATAATGCTGAAAGCAGCCTGACTCATCAATCCCAACCTCCTGAGGGAGGTGAAGATGTGGCAGACCTGGTGAAGTACCTGATAAAGGAACCAACAATGATACCACTGATAACTAAAGATGCTGAGCTGGGCAGGAGACACATGACTGACATTCTATCCTATAAAAGCCCAATCCCACTTTTTAATAGCAAGGTCTTCTAACACATCCCTCCCTGGAGTGTGTGCAGAGATTCCTCCCCTGAGTGGGGACATCCTGGAGAGTGAGCAAAAGAGATTTGCCCACAGTCATTGGTATGGGTGAGTAATATCAATCTCTACTCAATAACTGCTTATGCTAACTTTAATATAATTCCTTTGATATTGCTTCAGAAATAGTGCATTATACTATACTAGTAGTCACAGCTACCTTTACTGTGTAGTAAATAATTCTGATTGAGAACTTTTAGTCTAATCATTATCAAAATAAATCACTTATTTTTATATAAATGTATCTGGTTTGCTGTCCTTAATCCTGCAGGAGAGCTGAGTTATATGTAGTTCAATTACACCTGTATAATCCTTTAGACATGAACAAAGTTGACAAAGTCTGGGGCTGTGTCTGGATCCAGCTGCACCCAGACTCCTCTCTGAGAAGGAGTTTAGAAAGCAAGGAGGTTCTGCACCTCCTGACTCAACGGGAGAGCTTCTCTTACTTTTCTCAATAAACTTTGTCTGAAGCACCCATTCTGCCTGTGACAACCCTATACAAAATGCAGAACAATTTCTTATGTCTTTTGCTTTAAAAAAAACCATCAAACCCAAACAAAAAGTCTACAGGCAGCTGAAAAATACAGATTAAAGCAACCTTAACTGATGTCAGAAAAAACCTGAGCCTTCTACTGCAATGCATTAACAAATGCATTTTGCAGATTCAAATAATGTCTGGATAGTAAATATAATAGTGTGTTATGTGTGCCTTGCAAACCAGTATGATCTGACTTTTCTCTTTCCTTTTAAAGCTAACATGATCACAGAGTTCAGCCTTTTTTTTCCTCCAGTGCTGAAAAGTAAATACTATTTTTCAATTTTCCAGCTGCCAACAGGTAGTTTCATTCCTGGTTTTGGTAAAAGGTCAAATAAATACTGTTGTAGAGTTTATTAGTATGTTTAGATTATAGAAAATTTATGGATTGCATCTGCTTTTACATTTTAGATGATGGTATCTGTGTTCAGACTAAGAGCAATACCAACAATGAGAGGACATTGCAGTGATAAACTAAACAACCCATCTCCAAAAATTTCTGCTTCCCAGGTTCCCTGGCATTTTATTCCATACACAGAGGGAGAATTCTCAAAAGGGCCAGAAGACTCAAGGGCTGCTCTTCCTATTCTGTATTCCTACACAGGCCTTTGGCATCCCTCTCCTTCAGGTTCATTCCACTGACATTCACTCTTACTTAAAAAATGTGACCAACCATTTTTTTATGCTACATCTGCCAAGAGATTCAAGGAAAAAATGTGTACAGTAGAGCTGAAAAAACTATGGGACGGCAACAAAGATGACCGAAGAACATGAACAGAATCTCCACAAGTGAAAACTAAAGAGGCTAGGATACCTTAGCCTAGAAAGGACACATCTTAAGGAAGGGAAGGGGGTGATAAAGATCATGAGACCATGAGCAGCATCAAGAAGATGATGAAGACAGAGCAAACACTTGCATCCTCTTCCTACAAAAGAGCTAAGCAGCGTCAAAAACCCCCAAAGAGATGGCTTCTCAAACCAAAAATCCCACCCTCTGACTAAGAAACTTCTTGTGTCCCAGTCATGCTGTGTCCTTAAGAAACTCTGCTACTGATTTCCCTCTTGTTACACTTCCCTATGTATCCTCTACTGCCATTGCCAAACAGAAGGTGCTTCAAACAGAAAATGCACTGGAGAGAGAGGTTAGCAGTGATTTCATTTGGCTGCTCTTTTTCTTATCTCAGGGTTAACACATACAACACCACAGACTTGTTGTCTGGCCTTAAACTAAGGGATTTTTATTTTAAATAATTTTTTTTACAAAAATTTCCCATTCCTGCTTCTAGTGAGGCAACTCCACCACTGTCAACCACAATGAAGAGTGTCTCTTGGTGTTGCTACACCTTGCAAAGGTATGATGCACAAAACAAACCTGATACATGTTCTTGTACCCTTGGGAAGAGCAGCACCTGGTCAAGGAGGTGTTCAGATTCTCATCTTTCCTGCTAGCAAGGTAAGATACAACAATAATTCCCCCTCCTGTCTATCACAACTCACACACCTTAGTCTGACAGCTTTCACCCTCAGTTTTGTGAAAACGAACAAACTGCCTACGCTCTTAAAGCAAAAAACTTCTCCATGATGCAGCATTTACCTTGGGCTTCACACCCCCACTCCTCCCCTTCTGGGAGAGTGTCCAGAAGGGCCCTGGTGGGCACCCCGTTCCCCGCAGCCCCCGGGGAGGCGTGCCCCGTACCTGTACATGAAGGGCGCGACGGTGGCGGTGTTGGGGTGGCTGTATTGCTGCTGGGGCTGAGGTAGCTGCACACTCACGGTGTTGCTGCCCGTGGTGTGGGTGGTCACCGCGGGCCCGTTCACGGCCTGGCTGCTGCTGCTGCTGTGGAGGCCCCCAATGCCCTTCCCCTCGGAGGAGGCCAGGCTGGAGGAGGAGCTGGAATGACGGCTGTCCAGCTGGGACTTCTGATGCGACAGCCCCGAGCCGGCTTTCCCGCCACGGCTCCTCTCGCCTTCCTTTGCAGGGACGGGGGCACTTGAGGATTTCCCTGTGGTGTTCTTCATCCCTGGTTTTGGTATTCCACTGTGCGAAGGGGCAGAGGCCTCCTTCTTGGCACTGTTCAGCTTCCCTCCTTTAGGGATAAAGCTTGCGATCTTGGAGGACTTTTTTGGCATGTCTGTTGTTGTTGTTAGTGCTGTCTGTTCCTCTTTAGGTTCCTCCTTCAGGTCCAGCTTCTCAGTGATGGATGTTCTCTTTGTAATGTCTTTACTTTTATCCTTTTCTTTCTCCTTTTGTTTCTCTTTCTCCTTCTCATTACCCTTCGGAGAACTTTTCTTATTAGTCAGCGCGCGGCTGAAAGTCCTTTGTGCAATTCCCTTGAGTGCAATTTTGGGGCTGCTGGACATCGATCCCGGGTTGTTCACATTCTGATTGGTGCCATCGATTTCTTCGCTCTCCTCAAAGCTCAGAAGCGTCTCCAGCTTTTCACAGCTGTTGTCCCGAGACCCCGGACACTCCAGCGTTGTCCCTCCTGCTTTGGAACCCCCTTTGCTGTTGAAGAGCTTTAGTTTTTCCAGCATGGATTTCTGACCGTTGGGAGCTGTTTTGGCGATTTCCGAGGGTGGCTTTGGAGGCTCCACTGCTGGCTGCTTCACGGATAACATGGAAGACGTCGCTGTGTGCTTGGCACTGAGGGACTTGCTGCGCCAAGGTTTAATAGCAGAGCTGGGCTGAGGGATGGCCGAGGAGTTATTGCAAGGAACAGCACTGCCGCAGCTCTGAACTGAGGATGAGACATTTTCATTCATTCCTGTGGGCTGGGAGGCTGTGCTGTCTGCAGGCTCTGGAAAAAAAACCACAGAAAACAACCCAAAAAAACAACACAGTATTACCTGGCATTAGAGTTACTATGAGATTCTTTCTGTAATGAAACATCAAGAACTTCACACTGATAACATTAAAAAGACACATCAGTATTTTCAACATCAGTGAAATTTAGAGAAAAAAAAATCAGTTTTCTTTTCTTACCCAGCAGAACAGCAATGAGGTCCTACTGTATAATTTACATTTACTTGCTGTTTCAAGAAAAAGGAAGAAAAAGAATCTCTTCCAATTCAAACCAAAATGTGTTTTGCAATGTTCTCCCTTATTAAGTCCACAATACTTTTTCATTAGCAAAAATACAGCACTATTTTATAACTAAGGGTTCCCTCTGCTCTTGGCAAAATACTTGCTGTCCAAGTTCGATTCTTAGAAAAACCTCAAACATATTTAAAAATGCAGGAGTAAGGAAAAAAACGAAAACTAAAGTCCTTTCGGTTATTGGGGGTGGGGGTGGTGAGATCTTCACATGCAAAGATAGAAGAAAACTCCATGTTCAAAAATAAAACCAATTGTATTCCTTTGTAAAGAACCTAAATTAAGTATTACCAATTATCCTAATCCAGCTGTGAGAGAAACTTTTGGCAGTAACTGTACAGCCCTCCCCCTGCAGAGAAGAGAAATCTTTTATTTAGTTAGTTCCTCCTAATGTTATTTATTCTTGTTAAGAAATTAGTTCCGAGCTTAAAGAGAGCTTGAAAAATCACACTCACCTACCAGTGGCCACTTCTCCTCTGAATCAGTTTCTCTTTGCAGAGTTTCCCTTTTGGAGATGTTACTCTCTCAATTATCACAAATATGTTTTCTGTTAAACTGCTCATGTTTCCAATTAAATTTTGTCATCTGTGTCTGTTCGCCTGCCCAGCAGCCTGCTGGGGATTAACGGCTCTTACCTATATTTCCCTGCCCTCTAGCACTAAAGTAAACTGTGTACAGAGCTGCATTTTTTTAATTCAAAAATCAACAGCAGTGGAGAGCGTGCGTTCTCGGCAGCAGGAGCAGCCCTGTGAATCCAGCCCTGTAAATCACGAGCTGCTGCAGCCACACAGGGACTGTTTTACTTCACTTTCAGTTGCTCAGTGAAGATACAGCTCTGTTAACCTCCCTCCTCTGATCCAAACCAGATCTACTGAAGGTTTAAGTCACATACATCTTCCTGACTTAGCAGAGAATCGGGTTTCTAAGAGTATTAGAGACTCCTTAATAATAAACTCAGCCATTTCACGTGGTTACAGACAAAGTGGAATAGCAGGAACTAATGATACTTTTGAAAACATTACTGAAGTCAGAAGATTTTCAGGACTCTTAACCAGTAACTATTGTACTGGCTGGTTTTGCTAGTCCTTTTCCTATGGCAAAGTACCCACATGGAGCTGGAAGGAATCAAGAGCTGGATTACAGACACAGACAGGAATCACAGTGCTTTTAAGCTTGTGCCAGCCTGCTGACTTCCAGGGCATTGCTCCTGTTTTACTTCAGCACAGAAGGAAAATCAAGCCACCAAATACCCCAAACAGTGATGCCACCTTGCCCTCTTGCTGCTCTGCTCAAGCCTGCTGAATTCGACCCCATGTGTTAAGGAGGACCAGTGAAATAATGGCATAGGAATCACAGAATCATTAAGGCTGGAAAAGACAACCGAGATCAAATCTGAGCACTTACACAGGATTGCCAAGCCCACCACTTACCCACATCCCTAAGCACCACACCTACACCTTATTATTTGTGAGCATTTCCAGGGATTCCACCACTGTGGAAAGAGTCCCAGTGACTCCCAGTGGAACAGCAGCAGTGACCTAGCACAGTGCCCTGACACAGACGGGAAGGAAGGTGACAACTTCTTCACAAGCTGCCAGCAATGTTCCTCCCTCTGCTTTCAAAAGCTGCACCACTGCTCTTTCCTTCATGCCTCCCACCGTACACTGCTGCTTTGTTTTTGTTTTCATTTCCTGAAGTCCTCCTGCTCATCACAGTCCACTTCCCATCCCCACATCACACCAAGCTCCTTTTGCACACTCAGAACAAGAAAGCCTTTGTCTCAGCCTGCTTTCCACAGAAGATATCCAGCAACTGAGTGAAAGCTTCATGAAAATGCCAATTGTGCACAATGCACAGTTAATTTGTATAGATTATTTTTAAAAATAGTAATAGTCCATCTCAATATTGAGATATCGCTATAGGAAGTGGAGATTGACAGTACTTTCTGTTCCTAATCCACATGTCTTCTGGCCTCATCATGCTACACAAATCTCAGCACAAAGCACAGCCATGCCCAGAAATCATCAGAGCTGTCTGGGATTCATGAACATGCCTAGGATGGATTTACATCCAGGTCCAGGAAGGGACCCAATGTACTGATCAATATGGGCAGGGAAGCCTTCACTTGCTCAGAAAAACACGACTGGGGCAATATGAGGGTGACAAAATGAAAACAACCAGTACAGGCTGTATCTACAAAGTAGAAGAGCTGGTTGTACACTGGGTTAGCACAGCATATGCAGGCACAAAAACTCAGCTCAGGGTCTGAGCACACAGAACAACTGAGCAGATTGAGAAAAGAAGTCTGCCTTCTCAAACAGGATCTTCACAACTGTTTAGGAACAATACAGGCAATGTATTGTTCCAAACAACATGTATGTGGTATGAACAAAGCCAGCCTGCATTCCCCAGCACTCAGAGCCTACACAGTCACTCACCTGAGACCCAGGTGCATAACCTGGCTGAGAAGTCTGACCCTGTCTCAGACACTGAGCTGGCTGTCAGGTCACTGCACAGCAGCAGAGGCCACCACATCAAAACTGGGCTCTGTCCAGCTCTGCAATGTTCTCCAGGGAGTGAATGGAAGGGGTTGGTTGATTTGGGACCTCAGCTACATCCTAAAAGCCCAGATGAATGCTCCAGTTCACAGACCTCTGGGGAAAAACACTTGGCTTAGATGAGTGAAATGGCTTGTTTTCTAAATCCCAAAGCATATATGGCTCAGGGTTTATTTCCCCGCAAAATCCAGAACTTTTCAATTTCTCCTCTTTTTTTTTTAATGTTTTCAGGAAATCTATTTATTTTTTTATTTGTTCTGTTTGGTCACTGACTAAAATATGCTTTTTCCAGTTTATTTGTTTATAAACACAACGTTCTCTTTGTCCCAACGCCCCCCACACACACCCTTCTGTCTGGAAGTGAATTCTGCTTCCGTTGCCAGTGGCGTAGGATGAGCACAGTGCAGCTCCATTTACAGACATGTCAGAGAAACCAGAATTAGGACAATACTTTGACTGTAACATTAAAAACATAGAATATTTTGCAACAGGAGTATAATTTTCAGCGTGTCTACTTTAAATCTTCCACAAAGTGAGTTCTGTGAATAATGGATGTTATGCACCATGAAATGGATGAAAAATATTCACAAAGTCTACAGTTAGGCAGCAACACTGGGAAAGAAGGTACTTTCTTACACAACTACAACGGATTTTGATTCTTACTTGGGTCAAATACAGTGAAACTGGGAACTGAACATCCTTGAGTGATTTGTTACATTGCACCGTGCACAGTTACTGCAAGAAATAAAAGGTTCGCCCTAAAATACTCTCATGAAAAATTGTTCCAGCTTAAGAAAAGTTCAGTTTTTCAAATTCTCTATTTCTTCCTTACGAACAAGTGCTGGCTCTTTTACTGCTCTGGCCAAGTTTGGTAAGCAAATGGAGTTCTGCTGCCAGAATGCAGCTTCAAATGCTGGGCTTCCTAATGAAGCAGCAACATCAATTCGTGGAGACCACATCAGCATGCAAAGGGGAAAGTTTTATTCAGCATAGCATAGACCCTTCTTTCATGAAAAGGGGAGCAGGTTTCATGCATTCAATTAATAAGCTTATTATTTCCCATGTGTTCCTTTGTGAGGGGGATATTTTCTTTCTTCAGCAACCTGCATTAACTAAAACTGACTATAAAAGAAATGTTTTCAAACCCAAGCTACAGTCTACAATAAATAATGATCACTTTCCTCTTTTCAAAGTCAAATCTTGGCCTGAAATCTATTTTGTTCCTAGTGTTCCTGTTAAAAAAGATGTTGGTGGTCCAGTTCCAATGCCAATGCACACTGTAGCATGGGTAAATCTGATTTCAGCTGCTCCTGCAAAGACTGAACTGCATCTGCAAACCCACCCGTCTGTGAAGAAGAAAAAAAAGAATCTGAAGGCTTATGATTTAATTCTTCCACAGAAATCTTTGAGAGCTTATGTTATAATAAGTTCAGGAGAAAATATATGCAATTTCCCATCATTTGTCATGTTCACGCTAAGTAAGTGGACTTTGATTTGCTATAACTGAAAACTTTCAAAAGCCATCATTATAAGCATGAAAGGCAACACACAGACAAAGGATGTTCTCATAGTTACTCTCCTTAGGAGGGTCAAGAACTTAACAGCATTTTTACCCATTTTTGAATGAACAAGCTGTTATTTTTTATTTCACAGCTATGGGAAAAATAAGTTCTTATGACAAGAAAGATCTTTTAGTCCAGTCCATAGATTAGATAAGAGATTTAAAAGCAAATCCACAACCAGATTCTAATTTAGGAAATAAAAGCAGCTCTGCTCTATGACATTACAGTGTCAGAACTGCAGAAAACACTGTGGCAGTTTCATCATTTCCCATCTCGAAGAATAAATGGTGAATCTTGACCCTTCCCATCCACCCACCAGAAGATCCTCCTTCAAAGCACTATAACGTTAACTCCCACAGAGGAAAACTTTTTAGCTGAGCTGTTCTCTTCTTCAATAATCATTTATCAAACCCTGTAAGTATGGAAATGTCTGCATTCCTGCCAGGAGCCGACTATAAAAATCACAATCTTTCCACAACCCAAACCACGAGCAGGTAGAGCAGAACATTCACAACAAGAGCGACCTGGCACACAGTCCCTCCTCAAAATAAGCACAAGTCTTGCCGCCCACAGAAATTCCCATTTGAATTGAGATGCTGATGACCAGGGAGAAGCACAGCTGGCAGAAAGGAACTGGCTGAGCTACCAGCTTGGGGCAGGCACGGCCCCCACCCAAAGCATGGCTGAAGCTTTCCGACCTCTCTTCTCTTCTGGACCACAAAAAAATGCAACAAGAATTATTTTTTTAAAGCAGAGACTACCAGATAGGGAAATTCTGTACGACCTGAGAAAAGCCTGAATAGGGAACGTTTTGCTTTGCTGAGGATAAAACCTTATAGTCATAGTTGGAACCATAGTTGAAAGAGACCTTAAAGATCATCTCCCTGCCATGGGCAGGGACACCTTCCACTAGACCAGTTTGCTCAGGACCCTTTCTAACTGAGCAGAATTGTTTCCTTCAACTTCTGCCCACTGATTTCCTCTTTAACGGTGATTAAATTTACTGTAACACAACACAAAAATTACCTTTACTCCACGATATTTTTCTTCCCTTCCATCATATCTACTTCTTCAACCCCAGTGTTGTAAACTCAGCCATTTCAACAGCAGTTCCACCCATTCACAGAAACATATTCTCTCTGAAAACCCTCACCAGAGCCTGTGGGTATGTCAGAAACTCGACTTCCACGTTTCTGCAAAGCTGCCTCCATTCACACAGAGCTCCAGCACATGGAACAACAGCTCTGCTGTTGGCTGGTTCACTTAGCCAAGACTCAGCATTTTTTGCTGAGGTGAGGGGAAATAAAACTGGAGCACAGGCAGCCCCTTTTCTCATTGTCTCGCCATAACCAACTAAGACATTTGAATTCCTTGTTGTTTTTGTTTAGTTACTGTAAAATTCAAAATGCTGTCGACATGAATGCCTAAGGAAGGTTGGAGGGACCTCTATTGACCACATACCAGTTAGATGATCATAAAAATAATGAAACCAAGTTTACTGTGCCATTCAAAACAAGTTGCACTCTCCATTTAATACTAGACAAACACCATTCTTGTTCATTCTTCTCCATTTCCTCCTCACTATTTGTACAATCTAATCCCCCAAGACTTCTCATAACAGACTTATTCAAAAGCACTAATGAATTCCAGGCAGGAAGCTGTTATGGAGTCTTTCATTAGATTTTACACTTAGCTGGAGTGGACAATACGTACAGAGAGCAGCCTTGGTCTGACACCTCTCCTGCACGTTATAGCAAATAGGCACTGTGAAAATCAGTGGTCTGAGAACTGCAGTCTGGAAATAATGCCTATTGACATCAAAGACACATCCTACAATTTATGGTGGGGTCTTCCTCCTTTCAGTTCTCTGCTGCCAGTCACAGATTCTTCAGATATATTTGGTTGTGGATGAGGAACAGGCAAAAGGCTCGGCAGAGAAGGCACAAATGGAAAGGCCCAGGGAGGCTGAATGAGGCTCCTAACCAAGGAGAAGGAGCTTCTCCAGATGTGGTAGAAACATGCTGGCACTTAGGGAAGTCTGGGATGTAGCACCACTGCTCCTTCCTTTCCCATGATTTAATAGCCAACCTTCGTTTCCATGGCAGTTTTTCTGGCACACTTCACCCAGCAATAAATTTATGAGAAACTGTAAATATTTATTTTAAAAGGAAACATGTAGGCACTGCAAAGGCCATGAAATGCTGGACCAGCTCTTCAGTTGGTATAAATTAACACGGTTCCACCACCTCCAATGCAGCTAGGCAGATGTACACTGGGCAAGAAGCTGCTTCTCAAGGTTAAATTTTACTTCAAAGCTCAGGATTTTTATCCTCATGAACTGTACTCTTAAGAACATGTCGCTGGCTAATATTTTTAGTTGGGTTTTTTCCCCAAAGCTTTATTTAAATACATTTTTGGCTTGTTTTATATATTTCTAAAGCTTATACCAACTATGTTTGGAGTCCTGTGGTCTTGTAAAGCTCCACTTCAGCCATGATTAAGCCTTCAGCCAGCCTTTGTCTAGGTAGAAGAGGACACATTTTTAAATGCCAGGTTCAGCCAGCTGAACTGTTGTAAAATTAGGCACAAATACGATTCACTGTGTGCTCATATCTCGTCCTATAAACATGCCATGCTGCTTGCTATTTCCTGACAGTCTTTAAGCTGTTTGATGGGCACACACCCAACATAAAAATGTCACTGAGGATTTACTAAGATGAGCCAATCTTTCAAAAGCGTGTTTGATTAGGAAAGTGAAAGGGTGCAAACAATACCCCAGGATATACATATATCTCAGGTGGCCAAAGATGAGTAATTTTTTTGACACTAATGACCCTCATAAGGGTCACCTCCTGACACAAGGCAGGAGCCTTATGTCTGGGGAATTTCTCTGCATTTGTACTTCTGGTAAACTGGAGAAATAAACTTGATCCAGTAAGATTTCATTCACTGAGGTTGACAACGAAGAGGTGTGTGCTGAGAAAGGGGAAACCGAATGCCTAAATTGAAAAGGGCAAACCACCAGATATGGAACTGCACCACAGCAAAAGGAGATGCAGCAGAATGCAGCTGCACACTTCAGGATGAGGCACTAAGGGAAAAGGAACATCACTCAGAAATGCTTTAGGAGTATCATATATGTAATCGGAGGTTTGGAGAATCACAGAATAGAAGACAAAGAACTTAGCTACTCAGTGCTGCTCAGCAGGGAAGTAAGGCATCAGGTGGAGTGCTGTGCCCAGCTCCAGCAGCCCTCTGAAAGAGACTCACTGACTGGAAAGGGGCTAGTGGAGACCATCAAGACATACAAGAGATTTATCACATTGAAGAGATTATCACAAGGAACTTATAAGAAAAGGGATGGAGTAGTAAAGATTGCCTAGTCTAGAAGAAAAGAAGGCTGAAGGAGACATTTTAAGCCTTCAAATACATGGAGACTTATAAACAGGACAGAGATCAAGGAAGAGCAAAAATATGCCTTATTTTTAGCCACACAGAATGGCTTTATATGTATATTTTTAATAGCTACTTTTAAGACCAAATGGACACTGGAAGGGATACAGTTTAAGAGATGGTCAAGTCCCTGTCATTGGACATTTCAGAACAGACTTGTGAACACCTCTCAGGTGTAGGTGTTTTCTACATAGGTACAGTTGATTTTCTGTCAGAGCAGGAGCACAGACTCCCCCTGTTACTTGAAAATGCAATTCTACAAATATATAGTGTAAGCTGCAAGCTTGTTAATATTTTAAACACAGTTCTTTAAAGAGAGTTAAAGCCAGGATCTGCACTGCGAAGTTATGACTCAACAAAAGAAAGTACCAGGTTCCTCAGCAGATCTTCCAGATTACCTCATGATCCTTTCTTTCCTCTGTGTTTTTGTTTTTACTCTTGCAACATCCAACTCGTGATCACTGTATTGTATTCAAGGTAAAATAAATCACCCTGAGCATGTGGCAAATACCTTCAATGTATATTGTATTTAGAAAACTGGATAGGGTTATTCCAGCATCTGGTTTTGGTAATGCACACAGCAGAACAATAGAAGACACCAACTACTCTGGTAATGGACTGAGACAAATTCTATACATTTATTTTACATCTGTCTGACCTACAGGGAAAACCCTTGGTCAATAAAACCAGAGCATCTCTTCAATTCCAGCACAGATGAGCACAGAGGCAGCATCCTGAACCCTAAGCAGAATATGATGCTTGCTTCATGTCTGACCTAAATGAAACACTGGTACAATTTTACAGGGTGGGATGACTGAAATTTAAGTAATTATCATATTTTCATGCTGTTGAGACAATCACATTTATTACCCAGTGAAAATCTGAAAGTGTGGGCAAACTGGTTTCATATTTTATGGACTTAGGCCTCTCTAAAAAATATAAAATCTTTTCCACTTTTGCAATCCTTTCAATCTTAGTGAATTTTGCAGTCTTATTGAGTCATGATTTCAAATGTAAATGTTAGATTCGTTCAACATTAGATCAATTTCTTAAGAAATTATTAGATTCACTTCTAAAGAAAGAGAAACCTAAAAATAATACTAAACTCAAGATGGATATGGAAAAGGAGTGAAAGTAATTGTTTCAAAGAGTCAAAGAAAAGACATTTTTTCTAAGCCTATAAGAACACAATTTTCAGTCATAAAGAAGGTTATAGTTATCTAAAATTTTAAATGAATAAGTAAATATTATTTACCTTACTGTTATCTGCTGCATGAGCCAACCGTTTCATTCTGTAAAATCACTTCTCAGCTTTCTGATATCCATGTATTGTTCATCCATAGGCACAGGGACCTTTCAGTCTCAGGAACTCTGCCTATTTTTGTTAGTCTCGAGTGAATTCTGGTCCTAGTTTCCATAACTTTCCTCACTCCACCTCTCCCCCAGCCTTCCCAGCAGCCTCACAGAGCTGGGCCCAGCACCAGTCCACTGGCACAACTAAAAAGAGGTTCAGTGATGACCTGGAGTCAGTACCAAAAGGGTCAATGCCTTTTCAGTGTCAACTTCAGTGCAAGAGAGACCTCACCTGGAAATCCTCAGCCTGTAGGGAACATGGGTTGAGACACCAGGCTTCATATTTCACCTTTATGTTCTATCTGTGTGCCACCGGATCCTGCAGTGACTCACTCAGCAGGAAGCACAGTAAAAACTAACTCTGGGGGTTTGTATGAACTCTCTCTTCTACAAGACACCAAGCACCTGAACACTTCATGGCTAGCCAGTCTGTGATTAGTAAAAGATGTAATTCAAAATGTAAGACTTATTGTAACAACTGTTAAGTAATAACAGAATCACAGGACAGTAGAATGGGTTGGGTTGGAAGGCTCTTGAAACATCATCCAGTTCCAATCCCCTGCCGTGGGGGGATCGGACCTAGACCAATCCTCTAGCCCAGGTTGCTCCAAGCCCCATGCAGCCTGGCCCTGAACACTTCCAGGGATGGGGCAGCCACAGGAGAACCTGTGCCAGTGCCTCATCACCCTCACAGTAAAAAAATTTCTTCCTAATCTCTAATCTAAACCCACGTCAGTGTAAAGTCATTCCCCCAGGTCCCATCAGAAGCTGCCCTTGTCAAACAGCCCTTTGTAAAAAGAGTCTGTTCAGCCACCCCAGTGACCTCTTGCCAGCTCTAGGTCAGCTGGCTCCATGCCACAGGGATTGTATTCAACATCCCAGCTCCCTGCTGAAGCTGTCCTGATAACCATCCCTGCACCTGAAGCCATAAAAAGCCTTCACTTTCCTATTCAGGCTGAATGCTACTATAAATGGGTAGAAAAAAAATCTAAACTGCTCTAAGACAAATTTCTGTCATGCTTTGTAAGTCTCAGAGTTCTTTTTTCACCATTTCTGGGTTTTTTAGTTCTTACACTTATTACTAGGCACAAAGGCAAAAGCCTGGGTTTTGTCTCTCTTTGTAATTATTAATTTATTTGGAGTGGAAAAACTGCATGAGGTTAAACAGAACATTCCCAGCAAGGACGTTAGTGCAATGCCACTTGACTATCCTGTACTTGGTACAGGAGCCAAATCCAATCATTCAGAATGTCAAATATTTCGTCTCATTTTACACAAAGCTACAAAAGAGGACTTGTCCTCCATTTTAATATGCTTAAATGAAAGATTTTTCTTTCAGGAAAACTTTCCAGATCATCTATGTTGATCTTAAAGACAATAGGGCTCAGTAATTTCTGAGCCAAACTGGAACCTCTGTCTGAATATCAGCTCCGGGCAAATATTAAATTTTGACTACTTATGTCTGATTTAATCTCTTCCCATGGCTAAACATCCTCATTCTTAAAATTTCTATCCAATCTGTGGTCTTAATTGGGCTAATATCAAATTCCTGAGAAATGGATACCCCCACACTATCTATTGAGATAAGGAAGAATTGTTATTACTATAAATGTCACTACAGGTATCTTGTAGGTAATAAGGCAACCTTATAACCTTTCTTTTAGACAAAGAACATAAATTAACCCTTTAAGTACCAAACAGCAAAGGAAATTTTCCCAATGCTCTATTTATGCAGAGCTCTTTCTGTTTTACCAGCATCCCTCTGTTTCAGAGCCCATCTGAATACTACTGAGTGTCTTAGCCTTCAAGACATTACCCACAAGAACTTTGAGTTTTGATCTCCTTATGCACATTTCTCGCCTTGCTCTACGTGAAGATGAGAGGTTTTCCTCTTAATTGCTAAAGCAGCCTTTTAAAATTGAATCTGAGGGTTTGACATAATCCAAATCTGCCATTTTAAAATGACCTTAAGCAATGCTGAGTTCAAGACAAGCTCAGTATCACACAGAACCAAGCCATGGGAGTGTATTGTCATGTATTTTTATATCAAGACAGGATTGAATATGAAACATTTTCATCATCGAGAGTAGAAATTCCAATGGCTCAGATCCAGGCTTAGGATTTTCTACTATTTCACAAGAGGGCATTTAGAGAAATAAATATGGATTTCCTAGTAAAGTTGACATGAAGATACTGATTTAACTCTGAAGAGCCTTTCCTGTTAAAGCTCTGACAAGATTTGCCGTGGCCTCTTGAACTGTGCCCTTGAACTTGATGCCCTGCCTTCCTGAACCTGATAAATATAACTGCCTTCATATAAAGTGCACACATTTTTAGCACACATGTGGCATGTGTAACCATACACCAGTTTGCTCACTGGAGTGGGGGTGACGCTTCCTTGCTAACATTTTGCTAGTGGTAGCCAGTCCTACTTTGATAACACAAAGTCAAAAAGTTAGGAGGAAAGAAATTCCTTAACTGTCCTTCGAAATGCCTTAGCATCTCGTCTTATTTAAACAGCTTACACTTAAGAGAAATTTTAAAAGGAAATTATATTAAAAAATATCAAAATGTGGTAACAGCCTAGGTCACAAGAACCCTCTGGAGATAAATCCTGCCAACCTTCAGCTGAAAGCAGAGCCTGAGATGAGGTTATCCAGGGCCCTGTCAAGGCAAGTCCTGAATACCTCCAGCAAGTGAAATCCCACCCCTTCTCTGGACAAACTTCTCCAGTGTTTTATTCTTCTCATAGTGAAGAAATTTATTCCTATTTCCAGACAGGATTTCCCCTAAAGGAATGTGTGCCTCTTGAACTGTCACCACACATTCTTGTGAACACAGTGACAACTCTTCACATATTAAAAAGCAGTTATTAAATATACACAATGTTCCAAGTTAAAAGGGTTTGCCCAAAACTTGAGAGAAATAAAATAGAAGGAGCAGAAGAGGAATACACACTTTTCTTACTCTCCTGCCCATATTATATCCATACCTAAGAAAGTGAGATGTGCAGAGCCAAGGTTAGCACTGAATTGGCAGGATCTGGTTTGAGAACCCTCTCATCAGACTTGTATCAAAGTTCACAAGAACACTGCTGTTAAAACAGTCATTTATGTCACCTCAGTGTCTGAATCTGTACGCATGTATTCTTGGGTTTTTTCCTTTTTCTTTTTCTAATACTATCTGTTTAAGAGAAACCTGACATCAACCTGCCTTCTTTACAAATCTGAGTAATAAACATTTCCTTTGATCTGAAATAGTAATGGCCAAAATCTGGAAATACTTTTTTTTCTACTGGTATTTTACCTAACATTCAATCCACAAGAAAAGTGTCATTTTTCCCATAGACTTCTACTGCCCTCTGTAGGATTACTTTAAATAAAATATGAGGAACAAAGTAAAAGAAAAAAATAAAAAGAAAGCATTTAAGCCTGTCACAGTACTGTACCACATCATCAGCATGGTGGAGGTGGCTTATTAAGTTGATGTCTCCTACAGCTTTGTAACTTCATTGATTTTATAGACTTGACACAAGTAATAAGCAGAACATTCCCACTGAACACTATCAGACTTCTGAGACTGCAAAATGCAAACTGAGTGCCTGAATATCAGTGAAGACAGTGGATATTTGAGGGTGTTCAGAGCTAGTCAGAAATTCCCACCATTTTGCAGAACTGCAGGCTGCTTTCAGAGCACATCTCAAGATGAGTCTCCATTGTGTGCAAGCAAAATGCTGACATAAACTCATGAGAACATCTACTGTACCAAAGTCTTCACCGAAGTTGTATATTTCAATATATTTAAGTTTCATTCTGGATACTACCTAGGATGTAGTTCTGCTCCTCCTTGCTATGGATAAAAAGCAGTATTCTAAATTGCATATGCAAATCAAATATTGGCTGTATTTTATCTGGTGATCCTATTAGACAATTAGAAGGACATGGTAACATGGAGCCTCAAGGTAACTACTGACTAATAACTGCACACAGGCATAGAAATGCAACATTCATTTGCCTCTCTACATGCCCTACAAAAGTTTTTGATAATTCAGTTGAGTTCAGTAGTGACCATGGAAAGTGTCTGATGGCTTCCAGGCCATAGCAGACCTGTGGTGTTCAAGGACATTAAAGAACAAGGAAGTAAACCAAAGCTATTCCTACATAAGCATGGACTAAGTAACACTGAGAATTTACAGGAGAACTAAAAGGCTCCAGTTGTATGAAGGGATTAGGATGACATGAAAAAAGCCAAAACCCACAAGCCTGAGTGGCTTATTTCCCCACAAAACAAAAATGCAATTAAGACTTTACTGGCATTTTTCTTTCAAAAAAGCCTGCAACACTTATTACACACATAAAAACACCCTGTCTAGAATGTAACTGCAATTATAAATGGCTAATCACTGTGACAATAATTAAAAAACCATACCACAGCATGTTACCACTTTTTGATGTGAGGAATGAGGGCCCTGAAAATCCTGTGAGTTTGAGTAAATTCCCCATAAAAAGAGAATTTTGCACATAAACTGAAGGGCTAACTCCAAAAAGCAAGTTAAAGCTATCAGGCCCTAAGCTCAGAGAAGGTGCCCATGGGACTGAACTTGTTGTTCGAGTGATCCTTACTAGAGAACGCTCATCTCTTCTCCCTGCCTGGAAAGTGGTGTCAGACAGCATGTGGAGACTGAGAGAGAAAAAAAAATGACTGAGGACACAAGGTCAGCTGCGAGGAAGAGAGACTTGCATGTCTCTAAATGTTCCTTTGCCAAGAGCACGTGATCACCTCACATCAAACACGTGCATCCACCCAAGCACCTCTTATTTTTCTGCAATGGTGCAATCATTTTCGATATTACACAAATCCTTTCCCCAAGACTTCCAGAAAATCAGTGGTGTCATCAGTAACTGATTTATAGAATCTTTCGAAAAATCTAGGTTGTTTATTTCCCAGTAGCTGGCTGTTCTTCCATGCTCCATTTGCTGTCCTTTCCCTTTCTGATGTATTCTGTTTCAATTAATGCACTTTCATTGCCACAAGACACAGACTGTTGACTAACAAGGCATTCTGAGGGAAAGGCCACAGACGAATAAAAGCTAAACATTACAACTTAATTTTTGTAAGAAATGATTCAAACATAAGACACCGAAGGCTACATTCTATCAAAAAGTGACCAATCGTGCCAAAAGAGGCTGATTTTTCTTTCTCCCATTTCCTTCCTCAAAAACACACAAACTGAGCAGGTACTGGGTAAAGAGATGAAAACTCACCAAGCCTGGCACACAGCACAGTCATGTGAGTCTCACTTTCTTAGGCAAAACACAGGATATGGGTCAGAAAACGTGAATTGTCTTAGCACTTCGACAATAAACTTTGCCTGGCAATGTTACAATTAACTTCAAAATAAGCCAAAAATTTGTCAGACCAATTGCTTTTGTTTCTCATGGATGCAGACCAACTTTGTGTCATGATTATACTTTTAAGAAAAGTTCAAGTTCAACTTCACATAAGCCTTTTTTTTTTTCTTTTGAAGACCATAATTTATGACTGGAAATTTTGACCAGAGCAAAATTCTGAGTAGTTAATGCAACTTATGTAGATTGTTAGCCTAAAAACCAGCCTTGTTTCCTTTAGTAATTTGTAATATTTGTAGGAAGCAGATCATCTTGTGCTTCTTCAGCAACCAGTTTATCTTTCTCAGGAGATGAATTACAAGTGAGGACTGAGGGCTCCCAGAACTGACTAAAAGCAGTTGATATTTAAGTTACTCAGTTGACAAATTATTATTTCTCTGTATGCATGAGGGCCTTTCTCTTTCTTTTTTGAAGACTAAAACCATTACTTTACTTTCCTTATTTAGTCATATTGGTAAACTCAGAAAAACTAAAATACATGGAAGTCCTCTCCTCCTTGCAGAATAACATCACACCACCCATGTGGAGTAGGGATCATCCAGACAATCAACCTATGCTTCAGGACAAGACAAATCCTACCCCATCTCTCCCCAGTCTAGTGCTGATGGGACATGAGCAGAAGAGTACTCACAAGGAGGATAAAGAAAGAGACTGGGGAGATATCACACAGGAAAACAAGGTTTCTGCTGCTCCCACTGAAACCTGTTAGCTTGTTCTTTGAACTGAAAGCCGGACCCAGTTCAGATTTAGAGACAACTATTGCACACTGATGTTACAGTTAAATCATTACTGTTTACACATTGTACCTTCTGAAAGAGTAAGCATGGATTTACCAAGGTAGAATATTGCTAAATTGTTAGCATATTATGCTAATACATTAATTGGTAATACAATTATAATAATTACATTATACAGAGGTGAATTTCTTTTTTTTTTTCGTATTAAAAAATCTGATCGGGGTGTTTCAGAATGTCCCTGGAGGATGCTGAGGATCCTCCGCAGCCACCATAACTTCTTTGGGGTAACATTCCAAAATCTACCAGGACAACAATCTCCAGAGAAGGAAGCCCAGAGTTTCCTGGAAAGAACCAAGCATGAGAAGCACAGACAAGCTGACCCAGACCAGTGCTTTTCCCTGGAGCATAATGCTCACTGCAGTTATTAGAACTTCTGCACAGCCAGAGAGGAGACTGGAGCCTGAAGGCTGCGACTGTCAAGTCACTGCAAGGAGCCTGTGTGAAGTGCAGGGCTGGCCCATCTTTGTCAGCAGAATGACTTTAAGTCACTGCAAGGAGCCTGTGTGAAGTGCAGGGCTGGCCCATCTTTGTCAGCAGAATGACTTTAAGTCACTGCAAGGAGCCTGAGTGAAGTGCAGGGCTGGCCCATCTTTGTCAGCAGAATGACTTTAAGGATACGGAATTTGCCTCCAGCCCACGCCGACAATTTGACCGTACCAGGCTGGAGAGAGGCACTCAGCTCTCACCAGCCACATCCCCCCAGCCCCACTGGTACAGAGCTCAGAGCTACAAACTCAAGCTAATGAATGCTGTCAGAGCACTAAATTAGTGAATGGACACAAGTCTGTAAATGTCATTCAAAAAAAAAGCTTCACTTCACACAGCAGGGCTCCGAGTGTTTCTGATGCCCTGCCACAGACATCATTTCACTGCAACATTTATAAAAGGTAACATGTTCCTGCCTTCAAACACTACACTAGATGATTTTTGGAATTAGATTGTGTAATTTTGTATCTTACAGGCTCTTCCACAGAAGTGATGGAAATGAATTCAAATAGTACTATGTATCATACAAAAACTTTGGAGAAAACTTTCATGGTCATTTTTCATTCTCGTCAAACTGCTCATCAAAATGCCTTATTTTATGATTAATTCATTCCCCCCTATCTGTGCTTGAAGCAAAATGAAAAAACATGGTTCACCAGTGCCAGGACTTTTTAGAGTTATTTTTTGGATGTACCTTCAGGCCAGCAAGTCACAACTTCAGATATATTAAAGGAGGACTATACCTTTTTCAAGAAGAGACAGCTGGCTTTTGGATTGTACATGTCATATTTACAACAGGCAGCTTTGAGACAGTCTTACAACTTCTGCAGATTAATAGAAAACCCAATTTCCTCCGAATGAAGCCACTATGAGGAAAAATCCCAAATACTAAGTGCTTACCTTTGTCATTGCTGCTTGTTGGGGTTGGAGGGGGAAGTCCAGGCTTGGATTTGTCGTAGTTGTTAAAGCTCTGGCTGCGTCGGTTGTTGGCACTGATGGAACCACGAGCTTTGGCCTCGCTGCCCGCAGCGGACACCCTCGTGGTGGGACCTGGAAGTCTGGTGGAAGAGTTACACCGTGATTAAACACAGCTAAAAAGCACTCTGGGGAAGAAACTAGGGGATACCATGCATAAGCTGAAACTGAAAGGATCAACAGCACAAGTATAGACTCGCAAGGGTCTTTCTACTTCCGTAAGAACAAATCAAAGAATCGTCTTAGATAAAAAGTGTATGTCAAACAAGCTACATTCTGAATTGTTTTACACCAGAAAAAACGCCCTGAGACAAAACTAACAGTGCCCTGCCATAAATCTGGTGGATCAGAAATAGTTACAGGTATATTCAGTGGAGCAATACCACTGGCAAAAGGTTAAGACTAAGTGAGGCACTAATGTTCTCACACCAGATTGCCGGACACTTCTCCACAGGCCACCCACATGAGGGCTACCCTGATTTCAGAAATAGCAATGAGATGGAACCTGGCTGCCTTCTCCCCTGTAGAGAAGCACATCACATCTCTGCCCAGGCAGCTACAAAGCTCAGCAGCCAAGCCTAGCAGAACTTTAACTTGGTTTAATTATTTGAGCCTATATAAATCACACAAAGCTTCAGTACCCTCTCCTAGAGTAACCACATTATTAGTGAGCTGGTATGTGCCTCTGGTTTAAACTGGGCATCTGTCTCTTCCAGCATTTTCTTACCATAGCCTGTGTTTACCAGATTTAGCTGATTCACTAGGAAAAAAAATGTAGTTATTTTGGAGTAAGTAGACAAGCTTTTATGCTTTTCAGGCAAAAAGGAAGGTGGAAGACATCTCTAAAAAGCCCAACAGAATCAGGAAAGCCACTGGCATCACATCTCAGAACACTTCAAAGCCAACATTCACACACAGATCCTTTTAAAGCTTCTTTATAGGAAATAAAAAAAATCTATTTAAATAACTTGTGTCCATAATAAGGTAAAAGGAAGACGTCCCAGTTGTCAGAGAGACTGGGGATGCAACTGACCAAATCACCACTGTGCCTCTGAGAGAAGGAAGAGAAGCCAGGAAAGAACCTGGCAGGGCTTCCTAAATAAACTGACTTCTCCAAGGCTAGTGAAGAAACAGAAAATATGAAAAGAAACATGAAGAAAAAACCAAAATGTCAGCAGCTGCATGCACATGCTTTCAAAGCTCAGAAGAGTCTAAGACATGAGGGCATCATTCAAATACAAACCCAAAAATTAATTTACAAGCTCAAACCAGCACAGATTCAGCACAGCACATCATGGTTCTGAGGTTGACTTTTAGGCAAGTCTCTCAAATTATCCAGCTTTTTTCAGCACTGGGGAGTGCTAAAAAGTTGTCCATACTCATCATAGGAGCAAGGAATCCATGAGAAAACCCCAGAGAGGCTTCATCCACTGTAGAGGAGACCACAGGGGAAGAAGCTGAGGGCAACCAGTGACAAATAAAACTCTTTGAGAACTTGAAATTCACCAACACAAGGAAGTTCACAGAAAGTTTGTTGGGTTTTTTTTACAGGAAATGAGCTGGGTTTTCTACAAGGTACCTCAGGTCAAAGTTTGCATCCAGTTTTGAAACACTGAGTATGGGGCACCCACCCCAGGATGGCTACAAGCGCCCCAGTATTAGGGAAGGGACAATCTTCCTGTACTGATGGATAAGAAAAGGCTCCCCAAGCATATCCACACAGGTTTTGCAAAGCTGTCACATTTTAAAGTAAATGAAGCTCCTCAAACCATGTGACCACTTAAGAAGTGACAAGTTTTCCATCTGAGTCACTATTGCCACTGCCAATGAAAACACACCAAGAATAAAAAACCTACGTGCTAGAAACACTCTTGAAGATATCCTTTCTCTTAGACTTTTTTTTCCCCCCCACTGTAGTTTAACTAACTGGTTTTAAGCCCCTGATTTTAGTATTAGGTCAAGATACTTCACACCAGTGCCTTTGAAATCAATGGAAAAAAATCAGGTTCAGGGAGACACTTCTGGGTTCTTGCTATATAGAGAGAAGGTATTGAGCTTGGAGAACTCTCTCTTTTACTGCTCCTCAGCACCTCTGTTAAGCAAATATGAGCTGTCAAGCCATAATTATGATCAAGGAAGAAAGTGAAAAGGAAACATAGAACTTTTTAACAGGGATTATTCTGCAGAGCTTCATTGTTATCGTAAAAGAAATAAGATGTGGGAAACAAATCCAAATTATACAGCAGAAATAACAACCTAGACAAACTGAATAAAGATCATAAGCTATAGCTCACAAGCTTAGCAAAAATGGTATGGTATAATTTACCAACGTAAAACTATATTCTAGTCAAACATTTGAATATATTATAATAGTAAAATAAACAAGATTAATAACCAGATTAATAACCACAGCAACCCTTACAATCACTGAGATGAGATGGTCAGATGAGCTGGCATGCAGGTCATGCTGGGATCCAGGGAAAAAATGGACTTAAATACCTATGAACCACTTGCAGGGAGATTACACATGCTGAGTGTGAGAGCACTGGGGAGAGCAGGGGCTCTGATGAGCCAGAGCCACACAGTCCTGGTGGGGCTCACATCTTCTCTCTAGCTGAGACACTGGCCTGATGCAGCTCAGATGGGGGATGGAGCTAGATGATCTTTAAGGTCACTTCCAACCCAAAACATTCTATGATTCTCTGATTTCAATAATAGAGATCAAAATAAAATTGATACAGCGGGGCAGGAACTCCCAGAACCATGTTTTGTTCTCAAAAGCAAAAGCTCCCAAGAACAAGAAAATCAAATTATTTCCTTGTGGGGCAAAATGCATTCCATACCTCCAAAAAAAAAGAGAAAAAAAATTAAATCCATCTAAAACTTTCACATTTCAGCCATTTGTAAAGGCCTAGTTACAAACTCTTTTCAACAGGAACCCTAAACATGCACCCAGAAATATTGCAAAAGGATTATTCATGCTTTGCAGAAGATGAAGAAATGCTAACCTAGAAGACCTTTTCTGACCAAGAGTGAATCGGATGATTTTGCTTTGAGATGAGTCCCTGGGAGATGCACTGTGACAGGAAAGAAAAAGTGGAAGAGAACATTGAACAAGGAAACTTTTTTTTTGTTTTAAGCCACTGAACTTAGTAACCAGTTTTAGGGGAGAAAAGGGTTTTTTATTAATTTCAAAGGAATATAAAGCTTCTTGCCCAAGTATGACTTCAGGTCAAAACCACTACAGTCTGAAATTAATTAATTTTTACAGAGTAATGAACATGCAAAACTGCATGCAACCCCCAACTCTATTCCTCTTTTCCTTCTCAATTCTTTATTATATATATTTTCTGTAGAATCTGAGCAATTTGACTTTAGTACATAATAAGAAAACATTAAATTGAAGATCTTCGGGAGATATATATTTCAATTATTTGAAAGCCAGCCCAATCTACACAATGGACTGAAAGTATCAAAACAGTGTTCAGCATCTCTGCACGTTTTTGACAGAAAAGTTGCAGAAATCTCTTCAAACACATCTTTATTTTAGAGCAATCGTTCCCTGTACAAGCTTACACATGCTGTAGCAACACTATGTTTTTCGATTATACAAAACTATTGTTTACACCCAAATGACCATAATTTGTGAAAAAAGACATGAAAGCCAAACCCAAATAACCTCTGAGTAGTGTCACTTGGAAGGCTTCTGTTAAACTGTTTATATCCCTCAAAAGGCAGCACTTAAGCCAATGTTCACCCCAACGTGTGTTAACACAAACAAGCCTCAATTTGAAATATGTAAAAACAAAAAAAGCCTTCATTCTTTAGTAATTGTGCAAATATGATTTCTGCTTTTAATTCTGCTTCTTATCCCCAATAAACCCTCCCTGTTTTAGCAGTGGGAGGGTCAGACCAGTAGAAGGCTGCACTGCATTCACTGTGGTACTGCCTCAGAAACTGCTTTTATTCCAAACTGGACAGAGCACTCCTAGTATTAAAGACATTCAAGGAACAAAACCCCTTTCTATTCATCTGTACTCTGATCTAGGAGTGCCAGCAAACATCAACTATGAAAATTATTTTTCATGTAAAGCCAGCAGCATATTATTTTCGACCAAAAAGTCTAGATTTGATTTTGATTGCCACCAGGCGTCACGAGCTCTATTTCTTTTACCATTGCCAGGGTAACCCTTCCCCACAGTGGAAGGTAACCCTTCCATTTCTCAGTGGGGACTGAAACTCTTGTAATCTGAGAACTGAAGTTGGTTTTCATATGCCTAAAATGTATGTTTTCTAAGGGAAACAATGTGCATGCTTTGTGAGTAGAAAGAAGCAAAAGGAACAGTGAGAAAAACATCCTTTTTAAGTCCTGTGGCTACTTGGTCCAGCAGGGATGTTACACCCATTGGGCTGCAGATTTCCAGCACTGAGAACATATTCAAGCACACATGCTTTGATTTCCAAAGGCATGAGGTCAATTGCTACCCAGCATTCCATTCCCAACACACTTTATGCTAGAGGAGAACTAAAGAAAGGCATTTCTTTGGCTTTTTAAGACCTTCAATGAGAAGCAAAAAAAAAAAAAAGAGAAATAATGAAAAAAAAAACAAAAAACAAAAAACAAACAACTTAAGATTTCCCCACCTGGACTGCATTTCTGTTTGTGCTTTGAACTGATGCTGCAGAGCTTGTGGGGGCTGTTGGCACAGAGTCTGGAGCGGAGCTGGCACCTGCTGCTGCGGGACCCCCACCTGGCACTGGGCTGGAGGCCCTGCTGGCTGGGACGGATGGTGGTGGGGCTGCTGCTGCTGGGGCTGCTGCTGCTGCTGCTTGTATCGAGACAGGCTGAAGAACAGGCCCAGGATGGCCTTCAGATTCCCATTCCTGATTTCTGTAAGGCAAAGTTGAGACGTCACCCGTCAGCCATCAGTGGGTTTTCTCCTCTCCGACAGGGCAGCGGGTCAGCCACTGCACCCCCAGAACGCTGTCTGAACTGAGCTCCTTTGGGATATCCTTTAGGATAAGTTTCTTTCTGCACATCAAATTGGCATTACAGTTGATTACCAGTGAGCACCAACGACAAATAAATAACTAATCTCTCCCCTGCGGTGACGGAGCAATATACCACATTTCTGCTGCAGTCTGTGTTCATGCCACTGTGCTTAAAAAGCAAGTCCCTTTAAATCTTTCCTTTAAACTACAGTAGCTAAAAACCCCAAAGCAGAACCCCCCACAATAAAACTTGTGTTAAGGACAGCACAATCTAAATGATTTCTCAGTCCTAAAACTGCACAACTACTCCGTTCTCACACATATTTCTGGAATGGAAGACTAATCATTTCCACAATGAAAATTTGATACAAGTTTGCACTAGAAAATATGGTTATTGGGTGACATAGCTGTATTCAAACAGATAATTACCAGCTTTGATACCACCACAAGCTGATAAGGGATGGACATGCAATGGACCTAAAGATACCTTGACAGTTAATGTATAAACTTTTTAATTCCTAAATGTCATCCTGTTCTTCTATGCAATATCAAATGCAGAAATGTAAAAGCAAACAATGCAAAGAATAAGAGGTGCATCAGACCATGCACTTAACCACTGTATCATAACTAATATACAAAAGTGCAAATTCTTCCTTGCAGACAACCTTAATGTGCTGTGATTCAATTATTTAGCATGTTTCATTTCCTAAATTAAAAAAAGTGAATTAAAAAAAGCTACATCAAACAGCTGAACTTTTGCCAGTGTGGTACAGATCATTTGAACTAATAAAGCTCACTGTTGCCTTGTGAGAAAGAAAGAAGAAAAGGACATGTGGCAAGACAGTGGCCAAGCACAAAGGCAAGAACCAGAATTTTCATTTCTGTTCCCAGTTTTGGCTGAAAGGAGGTTGCTCTGAGTTTGTGATGGGCCCCACTCCACCCTTTACTCCCTCTCCCAGCCACATTTCTGCTCACATTGCTCGTCTTTGCCGTATAAACAAGCTCCTGCTCCTAATCCTAAACACTTTGCCCAGCAAATTTGAGGCTCATGGTTTAAAGCTTTTGTTTCCCTTTCTGTACCAGCTTCCAGCTTTGGTCTCCTTGTCTACCTGCACCTCAGTTTACTTTCCCTTCCCAGCCACTAATATAATTTACTTTCTTTCTTAAATTTGTCTCGGCCCATGCCCATGTCCTCAGAGAATATTAGACCTTCTCTAAGTGGCCTTGGTCATCACACAGACTCAGGATATTCCTTTCCCCTCATACTTCTTGACTCAATTTCCCTATCCATTTTTCCCCCCTGCTGCCTGGCCCCTCCATCAGTGCTGTCTCCCACCACTGACGTCCTATTCCCTTGTTTAAAGGATTATCATTCCCAGGGCTCTTAAGCAGACATTTTCATTCTTCCTTTGTTCTCTTGGCCAATTTCAGTCTCTTCCTGAACAATGGGGTCCCAGTTAATCCTGCCTGTTTCCCTTTCCCCAGTCCATTCCTGTTCCCATGCAGTGCCATGCACAAACCCACCCTTCTCTCACTGCACTGGGCAGGTTCCTTCTCTAATCTGCAGGTTCTCTTCGATAATCTGTGTTTAGCTTGGGAGGACAGGGATGGAAGTAGACAATAAAGTAAAACAGACACAAAATACAGCAGAACACAGTAAAAAGGATTTCCTTATCTCCAGTAAAGAACTCAAATTACTCACAGGAACGGTAAGGAAAGTAGCATTTAATCACAGGTTGAAGCATAACTAAACAGACCCAGAGGCACTGGGAAGCTTTACTGCACAAATACAGGCCAGAAGATAAAAGAAATTACCATGGGCCTGCCTGTTTAAATTTAGCACTGCTATATGCAACTGGAAACTGATTTCCATGTGAAGTGAGAGGCAATTATAACAACCCACCTACGACCTGCTGCTTTCTAGGGCTGTCTGTTTTCTGCTGTATTTATCAGAAGAGCAACCTGCTTTTGACCAAATAAAGATAATCAAAAGAACACTTTTAATGAGTTAAAGCAGTCTCCTTCCCTCTGGATTTGTAGCAAAACATTTTAAATCAGACTTTCAGAGGTACCTCTGTTTCTTTTATCTTAAAAACTGAGGTAATTCTGGCAGTTCTACCCTGTGCTTCACACAAAAGGAGTATTTCAAAGAGTACTTCAGCCTCACTGCACTCTGCACATCAGCAGAGTCTCAAATGCTTCCTGCTTCAAGCCCTCTCCAGTCCATGGTCAGCTCCAGTATCATATTGACTTAGATAAGGACAAGGATATCACCCACCCATTCTAAATGTGGAGCCAAAAATTACTGTCCTGGATATTGGGAACAAACACTCCAGACACCTGAGAGGAAACTGGCATTTGGTTTTCATAAGAAACCTCACAAATGTACTCTCTGGAGATTTCCATCCTGGGATATCTCTGTGGGTGCCTGTTTCCCCTGCATCACTGTTCCATCATGTCTTCAAGGTGATCATCACCCAGAAGAGGTACAGCTGCTTATCTGTGATATCAGTCTGAGTTTCTACAGCACATTTATGTCCTCCACAATCTTCAAAATCTCGGCAGCAAGGAGATACTGTGTGAAGGAGAGCAAGCTTCAGTGGGCAGCTGCAATTCCAGGAGTCTAAATCAAGTCTAAGGGCAGGGGTATGGAGAGACAGCTCAAAGAACCAGCAATAAAAACTTGCAGCAAGAAGTGAAAAGAGGTCTCCAGCTCTCTGTAGTTTTCTTTAGTAACTACAGATGGAGATTTTATATTTTTAACTATCTAAAATCGATAAGGGGATGCCTTTTTGCCTCCACATTTCTGGGGAAGGGGCCTGCTTCCAGCACAGCATGGTCATCATCAGCGATTGCAGATCCTCAGCATCTCCACTGCATAAACCCATAAAAACAGACCCTGTGTAAGTGGCACACACATATCAAAGCAGGATTTTTCAACACTGGAAGGGTAAGACACATGCAGTCCTAAATTATTTCAACATTTAGGAGTTATCCAAATCCCAGTTTTGAATCATTAACTTCCCTCCACACTGAAGCTGCCCAATTGAAAAATACGTGCTCTGAACAAACCCAGGAGATTTCAATGATTATTCCCGTTTGGAAGCAATCACAACCTTTTCCTTCCTCCTAGATGAGGATCTGCCAGTGAAGTAAATAAAGTTATTTGCAGCTGACCTAGCAGGTTCTGGCAACTTGCACAGAAACACTGGCTTGTTTGGTAACAACATTCCTCACTTTAAATGATTCTGTGCTCCTCAACACAGTTCCAGAGCGACTGGAAAGAGAAATGTACTGGTGCATTCAAGTCTTTCAACTTATTTTGTAAAAATATATTCATTCCCCCTCCCAGCTGTCACTCTCTTCCTTCAATGCTAGTGGTGGAGCCAGTCAATGTTATCATTCATATGCCAGCAGCAAACATTACTGGTCCCTTCTCAACTCCCATGTGATTTAATACACTAATTCCTAGAGAGTGTAAAAGAAAGGGAGAAATCCCAAAGCAGCGAGGCCATGGGATAACATGTATCCTGCTGGGCCTGACTTGTGACTTGGCAGGAGAGCCATGAGCATTAATCATGCTGTCCCTTCCCCAGCGTGAGCGACATCACGCTGCCAACTTTGTACACCCAGGCAGTTTTCTCGTCACTGATCTGCAATTTCACTTAGGTTTTACCTTCTATCAAGACAGGTAAATAATGTGAAATGTATTTTTACAGTATTTCCATGCTAAGGCCAAAATTGGCTTTTACAACCAACTCAGCTGCATTTTCTTTTTAATCATTTCCTGGCAAACAAACTTTCTGCTGTTTGAAGTTCTAGCTCATGCTTTCTTTGCTTGACGTGAGAATCCTTCTGATTATAACTGAGCAATTGAGGCATGTAAATGCTGTCAGTACTCAGGTGGAGCATAGTAAAGCTTCTCTTTGGAGGAAAATATTTGTTATTGCTGTTCTAACCCAGCCTAAGAATACACCTAACATTCAGCCTCCTCTTCTACTAGTCATGGTATATTCAGGTTAGAACAATGCATTCTATGTATCTGCTATTTTGCTGCAGCCTCCTCCCCCAAACTAAGTTTGTGAAGAGACTCAGTCATCGAATGTAACTTTGAAGCCTCACCTGATGCCACACATTCAATTATTTGTTCTGTAAAGCACTGATGGAGATGTCATATAATATATTCAGCTACTGAACCCACCTGCTTTTCCAGCATATTTAAATGAAAATACAAGTGAAAGATGGTGCTGAGTATGACAGAAATCTGTTTGATCTCTTAATAAGATAACAGCTGAACAGCTTCTGAGCCAACAGGTACCACACATCCTGGCAGATATGCACTGGCCTAAAGGAATAGAGTAAAACCTAGTTTGGTTTCAGAAAAATTCTGATGCTCTTCAAAAGCAGAATGATTAATTAGAAGTCAAAATGTCTTTTTGTTTTGGCTCAAAACATGTGGATTTGATTGTTTTGTGCACTTGGAAACAAGAACAATCTTTAAAATGAGAAGAAAGCAGGACAGTTGTTCCGTTAAGAGAATAACTGAAGAACAAGGAAATAAATTTTTCTCTCAAAAGGCAAACAACTGACAGCAGTTCACTTATGTCAGATCAATGCACTGATCAATGTGCAAATTATAGAACTGAGATAAGAAATTTTTGAATAGAAAGAAGTGACTGAATTCTAATTTGGTCTCATTGATTATTTTCACAAGTCAGCTGTGTAGAAATTAGATAAGTATTTTATCTAGCTTTCACACTGAGATGGGGAAAAAAAGAAGTAAAGATTGTCAGAAGTTTAAATTAACTTTATTAATCTTCCATTACACTCAATGTTCTGGTTGCAATCACAAATAGTAATTCAGGTTCCTCATTTAACAAGAAATGGTAAAAAATGGACTCACCTTCTGCTGACAGCCCCTGGATGTTAATCCCCTTAGCAGCCAAGAAACTCAGGCATGCATCTATGTTTTCAATCTGTTCAAGAACAAACAAAAAAAAAGAAAAAGGAGACACAAAAAGAAAATGCATTGTAATAATTATTTACTTCCATCTACCACCACCCTTGAGTGCACTCAGTCTTTGCATCCCATAAACAAAGTCCCTTTGCTCATGATGTGGAGACCATAGCATGAAACCCTCTCAGTTGCTGAGGTCCTAAATGGATTATTCCACTGATTATAAACTGATTATTCCACGGGTCAGGGCTTTCTGTTATTTGGATGTGCATGAAGCAGCTTAGTTCATGCCCCAGCCACCGCAGGCAATCTCTGCATGTCTCAGGAGGGTCAAGGATGTTCTGCGCCAGGACTCGCAACCTACAGCAAGCACAGCAAACATGAAACCGAAAATAAACATGGAGGCCATTTGTTTGAGAAGGCAGATTGCCACTTGCTCTGAAGCTGACAGCTGGCAGAAGTTTCCAGGCACACCAACAGTTGAATGTAAAAGGTGTAACTGGAAGCCCCGGGCGGAATGCGAAACACGCTCCCTCACGGCATTCCCCGCCTGTCACAAACTCCAGGCCACTCTGGTCACTCCCTGAGGGGCACGTCCTGCCCCTCACACAGGTGGTACAGTGGGAGTTTCATGGGGTAAAGTCAATTTTCACCAGGTAGGGGCTTGTGCACCACAGGTCTGGCTGTCATACACAACTCCGGTTGCTATACACAGACTGGACCTAAACCCTACCTAAGAAAGGGAGCTCCAGAGAGGCTGGATGAGTCAGGAATGTTTTCCACTTTATCTCAGAATTATAATAGGTATCTTGAAGTAGCCTCACACCTAATTTCCCACCAAGCTCCCACTGAAGCTCTGCTGTCATAACCAGAAGATGCAGAGAGATGCCAGCCCCCACCCAAAGCACTTCCATGCAAAAGCCTACACTCAGACACCCTGAGGAGCTGCAAGGAACAACATTTTAGGAAATACCACGTTTTGTGCGTGGTTACACAAAAAACTTTTGGGTGATACTGTTGAGCAATTGTTTTTACTTAATCATGGTAATCAGCAAGTGAAAAAATAGAATCTTTGTGTTTGAACATCTCTCAAACGTTGATTCATGAATTCCTGAAACACTGCAACCAAGAACTGCATCCACGGTACAGATAAGGAAGGAGACTGACACCAAGCCCCACACTTGGTCTCATGTAACTACCTTTATTCTGTGAAGTGTGGAGACATCAAAAGGAAACATGAAAAATCCAGCTGCCCTGTCAGCTCCTGCCTGCCCTCAAAAAGATACACAAGTGAGGGCTAAGGCAGCATTTTAGAACCTGAGCTCCCAGGACCTGACCTGAGCTCCCTGTCCTGCTCAAAGTAATAAAAAAGTACCAGGGAACCTGCCAGGAAACCTCCCACATGGATTTCTCTCCGGGTACATTAATTTATTGTCTATAACTATAACAATAAAAACATTTTCTTCTATCATGGGGGAGGGGAGGCTGAAGTTATTGGCACTGCTGAACTGTGATTTCAACTATTAGAAACACTTATCAACCTCATTATACTTTGAGATGTAATATAAAGTACACAAAGTATATAGTACACTTAGAGCAAATTATATACTCCAAAACCCAGAGAGGTACCAAAATACATTTCCTGTACTGCTCAGACCTTAAAGCTTGGAGCAGGGTGCAGTTCAAAGGTTCCTTTATCCACAGTTCAATATGATCCAACAGTCAATTGATCCACTTCCTTCTCCAGTACTCAACAACCCTTTCAAGTTTTCAACACAGCTCCTTTATTGAGGTGATTTGGGACTTGGCTGGAAAACCAAAGTTCACCTTTTCAAGAACAAACATCACATAAAAGGATCAATCCATTCCTTCTGCCTGCACTTAACAAGCTGCATCATTCCAAGAACATTTCCAGACTTCCACAGCTGTGGGCAGATGTCTCCTCTCCCAATAAGCAGGTTAGTGACTAAGATAAGCCATATCTCATCCCCACTCCAGATCTGCAGTAGCTCTCAGTCCTGCTCTGCTTGCTTCTCTTCCCAGGCCCCTCATCTTTGCATAAACTCTCTTTTAGGACAGAGTGAGCACGGCATTAAGATTTACACCTGGGCACTGAGTCCCTCATCCACGTCCTTGTTCTTGGTGCTATATAGCAGTCTTTGCTGATGTCCTAATCTCGTCCTATCCAGATTCAAGGAGTGCCCTTTAAAATTATTCCATTTCTCCTATGGGATAACCCCCCAGTTTTTCTGGGCATTGTAGACAGTGAATTAAGACATGGCACCCCCATCCCCAGACTGATGGATGACTCTCCATCACAGGTCTGTATTTGGACCACAGGTTGAGCAACCTGGAACCTCACTGCCTTATGAAAGGTCACATGGGCTGCCTTGCCACACCAGTGGTGATGCCTGGCTAAAAAAGCTGTGAGAAACAGGGGCTCTTGGTGCTGTAATGCTAAGGAAAATACCCTAACTTTACCAGGAATGATGAAACAAAGTGGGAGTAACGGGGATGTACAAAAGCAAACCCTTTACATTCAGAAAATAAACAACTAAGATAAGGATCCTGTGGGGATGTACAGCACTGCATACATGAGGAATTCACTAAAAGAATAAAGCTGAAAGGTATCAAGACATCAGTGACTCTGCCAAGGTTTACACAGTATCAGTGATATTAACAACGTTACATGGCAGCGTGGCAGGAGCGTGAAGAATTAGTTGATTTCGGAGGAAAAATAGAGCTTGAAAATGAAAACAGGAGGAAATTAGAGAAAATCCAAGAAGAAAGTGAAACACTGAATGCAGGACTATAGCCATAACAATTAAAATTTATTGTTGGTAAGAATTCAAGGTTCTTCCCACACAGCTACTTCTGGCCTGAGTCACGAACCCCGACCTTGGCTGAATCAGTCTAAAGCATCAGAAATCAAGTTGCTTGTATGAGGAGATGAGTTCCCAACAATGCAACATGTCATGAATTTCACTCATAAAAGTGAAATTCCTCCTCATCCTCCAATGAAGGATTCTGCCTCTGGCCCCTGCTGTATTATGTGTTAACAATATAAAAATATTGTTTTATGGAGAAAGATGCCCCCAGTGCAGACAGGGCTGGAGATAACAAGCTATTCTGAAGTAGCAGCATGGTAGTTAGGCCATTTAGGTATGTGTAGCATACAAGTGAAGTTTCTGGATAGATTTCAGCCAGATGATAGGAAGAAATCCTTCCCTTTGAGGGAGGGAAGGCGCTGGCACAGATAACTGTGGCTGCCCCATCCCTGGAATTGTTCAAGGCCAGGCTGGACAGGGCTTGGAGCAACCTGGGACAGTGAAAGGTGTCCCTGCCCACGGCAGGGAATTGGAACAAGATGGTCTTTAAAGTCCCTTCCAACCCAAACCATTCAGTGGTTCCAAGCAAAACCCCAATGGCTCTGCATCCTGGTGATTTCCAACACAAAGTACAGTTGCCTCCTTGTAACTTCAGCATTCAGCAGCAAATCATCACCCATACTCTACAGGCTCTTCTTTTGCCAAGTCCACATATTGCTTAAACCCTTTAGGCAGATGTGAGAGGACTGGATTTGCCAAAGGGGAGTGGATATTTTCTGTTTCACTGTGAGCTGCAGTGGTTTTTTGGCCGACAATTCTGATTTCTCATTTGCTTTGTCAGCAACGCTTAACACAGCAAAGCAGGAAAAAATGGCAGCTGGATGCTCTCATTTCCTGCCTACCCAAAACAGGGGAAAGCTGTGCAAAAGAAGGAAAACCAAGCACAGCCATCCACAGTGATTATGTCACCCAGAAACATTAGCAGGAGTATCCAAAACTGAGCCTTATTAAACTTCCTGGCCAAAATCATCAAATGAATTTGCAATTTTAGATTGCCACATTTAAACCATTTCAGGTGCAATCAACTATCAACATGTGCTATGAGTCCCACATCCCTATATGATGGGTATTTATTCTGAAATGTCCCTAAATGCCAACCAAGGAGTGCTGAGCCCACACCAGAGGGGCTGCCGGCCTCCGGGGTTCCTCCTCCTCCTTTTTTTTAATTAGGGGATTATGAAAAAAGCAACCTCAACAACCCCATAGAACCAAACTTCTGTTGAGACACAACATATTAAGCGTCACCACTCCCATTCTCAAACTCAGAGAGGGAAAAAACACCTGATACCTTCCTCTTTGCACAAATAACCTGAGGAGATGGGAGCAGAAGGAGAAGTGTTGTACGTGGAGAACTGTCCAAGACCAGATCATCACACAAGTCTTTGTGCTCGTCACACAGCAGCAATTTCAATTTCTATTCTTGCCAGGGCTAGAGAGAAAACATGCCCTGGCCTGTAAGAGCAGAATAGGATGTGCCAGAAGCAAATTAAAAAAAATCAAATCCAAAATATCCCCACCCTGTAGCCTGTAAATGGAGACCCACAGGTGGGCACTGACACTGTTGAACATTGACTGTATCAGACAAAATCCTGAATATGGAAATTGCCTCCAGCCAAAGCTGTCTGTCCACCTCTGCCAAGTCAAACACACAAGGTAAAGGATAACCAGTGCTGCCCTTGTCACAGACACAGATGTTTTTGTTTTAGGTTCCTTCACTTACAAACCAGGGGAAGTTTCTCTTATTGTGATGCAAGACCTCTGCTCCCAACTTTTACAGTGATAAATGGGGAGTTTTTATGAGCTTATCCAGAAAATCCACTTCTTATATGGAAACAAGTGCTTTCCATTTAACTTGTGGCTCAATGTTATGTGTAGTATAATAATTTTCAAAAGAAAAAAAATTGAATTAATATGAAAGTTTTTAAAGCCTCACAAATATTACACAGTCCAGAAACAAGGAAATAGCCTAACACTAGGTTTTGTTCTTAGTAAGAAATCTATTCCTTTTCTGTATTTTTGAGTAAGGTTTTTACCCGCATATTTTTATATCCCAAAGTTTAGAAAGGGCCTTAAAATCTTAAGTCATTACATTGACAATCCTCAGAATGCTGGAGGTTTTGTGGGAGGAAGAGCTCTCCATTCCAATAATATCTCATTTGCTCTATTTCCTAAACATACTTATATATAAAAAATACAAAAGCAGAACTGCAAATTCCATTTGTCCCAGAAGGATATAAATACTAACTTTTACTGCTCTGTTTAAAATAAATCTTCATTAGGAGTTATCCCAATCAAAATGTATCTTTTTAAAAAGAAAATAATGTGTTGCTCCCAGTGTTCATCTGCTGCTCCTGACTGCTTGGATAAAAATGTCTCCCAAAATTAAGTTTCAGGATTTTGACAGAACTTGGTGGGCACTTTAAGATGTAACATAAGGGCAAATGAAGCTAATCCATATTCTGAAGCCAGGTTGTGACAGATGTACCCACAGAAACAAAAATCTGTTCAAATATACATGAAGAGTTGACTCTTCTCTTAAAATTGCCTTACTTTGGGTTTTTAAAGACAAGGAGAGTTTGGGCACTAGTCTAAGGCTGGAGAACCAGCCTAAGCCTCATCTCATGCATCCTCTTCTCTTTGACCTCAGTAAAAACCTTTGCTATCCTGTGTTTCCAGCTCTTCCTGCAGAAATAATGGGACAAATATTCAACATTCACTCCCAACCGTGTGAACAGAAACGAGGGCAGCAAAGCCCCACAGAGAAAACTGTGATTCACACTGGCCAAAATTTCTAATGACAACAAAGAGCATCCAAGGGGCATGCTTGTATTGTGAAGGGATTCAGGCCATGCAGGGCAACTCCCAAGGTTTGCCAAAGCTGATCTGCTCTGGGAGAGGCTCATGGAGGGTTGTAGAAAAGATCCTGCTTTATTCAGCTTTTCAGGTTTCTTTCAGGTTGGTTTTTTTCAGGTTTACTTATTTAAAACTGAAACTTTCCCATGGGGAAAAACAAAAGTAAAGTGCGATTTCTTTGAAAAATACCCCTGGAAATATTCTTTTTTGATTAGCTCTTCAGGAACAGACCTTTGAAAGTTAAAGTGGATAATTTGTGAATAATTTGAAAACTTGAGATGTTCTAAATTATGATTAAGCAACAACAAGCTCAACTTTGCAAAACAAGTATCAACAAAGAACCCTGTCTCTGGAGAATCATTAATTTAGGATACAGATGAACCTCTCTTGACAAGATTTTAGCAGATACCACAGTAACTGTATTTCTTGGCACTGCATCTCTGTTTATGTGTAACTGAAAAGAGGAAAAGGTGGGGAGAAGCCATGGCTGTGCTCAATAAACCCACAGTGAAGACAGCAGTGACTCTTGCAGCTGCATCATTTCCACCTTCCCTGGCTGCCCGTGGAAGACGCTTTTCCATCTGGGGCTCCCAGGCTGAAAGTCATGTGCTGGGCAATTGGGAAAGGGGGAATGGCTTTAAACTGAGAGACAGCAAGTTTAGATTAGACATTAGGAAGAAATCCTTCCCTGTGAGGGTGGGGAGGCCCTGGCATAGGTGAAGCTCTGGCTGCCCCATCGCTGGAAGTGTTCAAGGCCAGGCTGGACAGGACTTGGATGGGCAGGGCAGGGATGGTGGAAGGTATCCCTGCCCATGGCAGGGGGGTTAGAACTAGGTGGTCTTTACAACCCCTTCCAAAACAAATAATTTCATCATTCTATTATTAAATCTAAAATTATTTCTATATCTAGCAAAGGTGGACTCCTTCCTAAAACATCCTTGAAATCTAGGTAAACCAGTATTTTTCCAAGTGCACAAGCGCCTGAAAGGCAGGACTGACACTAACACCACCAGCTCAGGGGCTGAAGGCTCTGTCTATCATTAACCTGAATTTGGAGCAGGAATCCAGAATTTAATGAAGCTTGTTCAGAAAGAACCTCCTGCAATGCAGTCAGTGACAGTTGTTCATTTCTAAAAAAGGGCCCTGGGAAGGGAGCTGTGGCCACAGGCTGTTCCCAGGCACAGCGTTCCCTCCCAGGCATTCTTGTGTCTGCAGGCCCGAGGTTCACAGCTTCACCTGTTCCCAAGGGATTTACTCCAGTGGCACCAACACATATGTGCCCCCGCCTTCCTTGCACCTGGATCCTGGATAACATCTCCTACTGAAATTCCCCTGCGAAACTGCTCAGAAGAAGTCCAGTAATACTGATGGTATATGTAAAAATAGCTCTGCATAAAAACCAAAAGAATTAAATGTTGTAGATATGCACTACCTTCATGGAATAGCTAATTAAAATAACCATTACCACACCATTACAGTGTATAAGCAATGACTGGAAATGAAAGATTTGTGACAAGACACAAAGACAAAAGTTTATTTCTCTGGACTGTTTAATTCTTTGTAACAGCTATGATCTGTTTACCCATAGTGAAGAGCTTATCACTACAACTCCTGTAAAAAGAAACAAACACCCAAGCATGAGAAGTAATTTCCATACAAACAGCCTTAATTCTAATAGCACCAAGCTGAAGGAGACTAAGAAATGAATTTTTACTTCCATCTGTTCTCAAATGAAATCAACCTAACCTTTTCTTCTTAGTTAGAAAAGGTTCTCATCCATGATTTCCCAGTTTTCCCCATTTATGCCAGGCACAGAAAGAAAGAATTTGCAAAGTATTGAGTAACCTGTATATTTATGTAATAATTTCACATCAGTAATGGTCATGGCAGAAAATTATGTTAATGGTGCTTCTAGACTTTGGTGTAGGTGTAAACATGTAAGTGAAAGCTGAAGACATCTCCATACACCTATGTGGAATGACCCTGGCCCCTCAATCCCTTTGCTGTTTCATGTATTTAGTCCTTATGGGGAGGTAGAACCATAGGCATTCAAAATGCAATAATTCCATTTAAATGTGACATAAATGATCAAATAGAATCTAATTCAGTCTTTATAGTGAAGCTGATACATTTCTCATTTTCCATTAAAATTACTTTGTTGCACTTTATTGAATCTCACACTGTTTCAGAGACAGATGATGTACAAACTCTTGCATCACTGTAAAGGGTTAAGAATTGAGAGCAGCCCACTGGGGACCACGAAGGTGATCCATTATGGGACTGAAATAAGAGTGTCAGCAGCAATGCCTCCAAAGGCACCCTACACACCCATCCAATGGACAGAGCAGGAGGCACACACTGCCTCATCCCCCACCCCTGCATGCTGAAAGAGTTCCAGAAGCCTTCCTCTCCAGAAATGAAACAAATCTCTGTTCAGTGACACTGCCATGCCTCCCGGCAGGGAGATGTACATATTGGCCTTTCCTGATCCGGTCCAGCTCCATTTATCCTGTTATTTTCCACGTAGGATGATGGGGGGGCCCAGTGGGGGGCTTGTGGTTTTACTGAGACTGCAAGCTCTGCAGCACAGAAACCTCTGATCCCACCATGCCTGTCTCACTGATTACCATGCACAAATGGTAAGCATGGCAGCATAACAACAGTCTGGGTATCTGGAAAAAAACAGCGACAGTAAAATCAATCTTATCTTGGAGCAAGAGTCATATAAACTGAGGCTGAAGGACAGATAAGTACAAGCAACCTGGCAGATGGTCTCTGTAGCAAATCATTCTTGTCTGCATCCCAACATGGGCTCATACATGACCGACAGAAACACTGAGAGCTTAAAGAAAAGGCTTTCAGCATTCCAGAACTTGCTGTTTGGCCATGCCCCCTGCACAGGCAGTCACAGCAGCCAAGCTGGTGTCTGTCACTGGCCAGGCTGGCACAGCACTGGGGGATGTCTTCCTGTCTTCCCTCTCCGCTGACCTTCAGCTGTGAGGAACTACACCACAGGTTAGGGCCAGAGGATCCCCATCTGTTACCACGGTGACATCAAACCAGATTAAATTTCTAAACATATGCTCCTGGTAAGTTACAAGCTCCCCAGGCAAAGTGGGGGAAGGCTTAGAAGACAGGAAAGTTCCCTTTACTACATTTGCTCAGCCTTGGAGTTGGATTACTTGAAAATACATGGCTATATTTAACCCCTGGGATACATTTCCAAAAATCCTACGCTAGGAATTCGCAGAGAAAAAAACGTGCTTGTGATGCTTTTGATCTTCCAGCAGAGCTGCTCCCCTGAATTAGCAGCACATGCCCCAGCAGCAGAGCCCTCCTTGGCTTTGGGACTCAGGGGGGGCTGGAGCAACAGCCTGGCAGATTTACTGCACCTTGCTATGGCAACATTTGGACAACACTGGCTGTATAAAACTGCTCAAAACCTTTAGAGGAGCAGGTTAAAGTGGGTGCCTGCTCTCAAAGAGCAGAGACAGAATTATTTTCCATGAGAAAACAAGCAACTAAGAATTTTTTTTTTAATACAACAGCCATTATTAGTTATTTGTACATAACACAGCAGCTCCCTCCCTCAGTGGGTATCACACACACATAGGTAGCTGCTCGGGTGATGCAGATGGTTTCAGCTCCTATTATTCCTTCATGAATGTGTGAACCCAGCTATCTCCTGTAAGTACAGGCCACATCATGGCAGCACTCACATCCATTCCATCAATTCAATAAAGTGCTCTTGAGTAAAAGAACACAGAAATATGGTTAACATGTGCCGTACATGCCAATTAGTAATGGAGATTTCAACATCTATGCTCTTTTGATAATAAAAAAAAAAACCTATGGAGCTGGCAAGGATCACACTGAGGAGGGAAGTGGATACCTTTTTCCAACAGCTGAGTTAATATTCTCAGCACTGCTCAAGTCAAAACCAAGGTTCCCACCAGGCTGGAGAACTTCCATACAAACTGTTCCTTAGGTGTCACATACATTACAAAACAGCTCATTATCAGAACACAAGAAATCAGTCAAATATTAAAATAACAGTCAAATTCCCATCACTGAAAGTAAGGTTTCCTTGAAAATTAAGTTACTGTACTGAAAACACAGTCTTCATGTCAACTTCCATAGAGTTCTTGGGAAGAAATGCTGGCTGTGACCCACTCTGCAGTACAAGATCCTTTATTTGCAAGACAAACAGCAGTAGGAAGAGTGAGTGGTATTACCAGTACAGCCTGATATCTGCATCAGAAAGAGATGATTCTTTAAAACTCCCTATCAACACGTGAAAAAATAAATTTGAGAACAGATACTTAGAGACACAAAGTGATCCTGAAAAATAATAAAGCCCGAGCACCAACCCACAGGCGAACCATAGTCATTTTCTTGCCTATTTATAGGAAGTGCCGTGGTGTTTGTTAAGCCTATGTGCCTTTCTGTTGCTCCAAATTCTTGTCTTGGGTGTCCCACAACTTCCCCAGACATGGGAAGATGAAAGTCTGGTGTATCCACACACAGATTCCCCAATTCTCTTCATTTCAGCACGTTTCAGATTTGCTGTATTCATATATATAATGTAGCATAGACAACTCATACACTTTGGGTTTTTTTTATCATTTTACAAAATTATAACCTACAGTACCTAGGAGGACAGGGACTAACCTCCTGTGTTCTGCAAGATGCCATAAGGTAAACTCTAAAATCATGCCCTAAACAAGAAGCAAGGGAGAAAAAGTAAAAATATCTCTGTTTTTCTATAAACAAACAACATTAGCAGAAATAGCCCTTCTCAGGCTTATTCATCTAAGTCTTCTTTCCAGAAGCATGTAGGAGAGGAAACTGGCCTTGGTTTATTGTCCTTCACCCAGTTATCAAGAACCATGCCAACACTCTCTGGTGTTTTATTTTAAAAACCCAAATGCCACGATGCTCTTCAAATATTCTTGGTCCCAGAGCCTGTGCTCCATACAAGTACATCCTCTATTACCCACAGTATTTTCTGCATCCAGCTGGAACTAATCATCAGAATTACAGGCTTTTGTTTAGACAAATATCTACAGTACAAAAATACAGAGGTTTGGAGGGAAAAAAAAACCCTGGAACAGATTTTATGCAGAGGACAAGTTATAGAATAGTCTATAATAGATTATATAAAAGGCAGCCAACACTTATCTGGAGCAAAGGAAGACAGGGATACTCCCCTCAGCAGAACAGCCCAGACAGGATGGTGATGGGAGGACAGGTTCTCACCTAAGTGATTTTTCACGGAGCCAGTGGGGTCCTTGTCATGTCGTTTTTGGCACTGGGACGAGGTTGATAAGCACTGATGGTCCCACATGGTTCTGCAGTGCTAAACTTCACTTGACAAGGCTTATTAGCACTGGCTTGGAGCCTGACAGACCCAAGCTGTCTCTAAAGCTCAGCTTGGGCCAATTTGCCTGATGCTCTCCAACACTGGGAACGAGGCAAAGAGGCTGGATCTGGCTCTGCAGAGAGCTCCCTCAGGTTTGGCATCACCAGCTTGGGACTGTGCCACATGGAAGCAACGACATTTTTTTTCCCCCCACCTCCCTCAATGGACTTGGGAAGACACAGACTTGGTCCTGCTTTCTAAGCTGATACACCTGGCTGGGAGTGAGCTGATTCTTCACAGCTCAGCTCACATGTGTCTGCTGAAGGCATTGGGAGTCTACAAAGGGAAAAGAGGATGGTAGAAGGCTTCCCTCCGAGATCTCTATTTCTATATTCTAGATCTAGATTTCCTTCTGTATTTCTATATAATGACCAAAGTTAAATGTCCATTTATTGGTGCTATGTTATTCTTTTTTAACCCCCTCAAATCTCCTCATCTGTGCTGCTCACCTTTCAAGCACAGGATAATATGGATATGGACACTTTTAACTGGAAGATTCATTTGAAAAAAACCCTGGACATTACCTCAGTATCTGGATGGCCTTGTATCTGCCTCTGCCACCTCTCTGAGCCAGAGGTACCAGACACAAACACCAGTTCCCACACTCTGCAGGCTCCTGTAAGCTGCATTAAGAGAGAGCACTGAAATGCAAAGGCTGAAGACTGCTGTACCTAAAACAAGCATTGTAACATGTTTGTACCAGACCTGCCAAAGGGTTGTGTCCCTAAACACTGCAAGTAACTGCATGAACACCACCCCTATGAAGATGCCTATGGATTGGAAGGATCCTTAAAGATCATCTAGTTTCACCTATCACCAGACCAGGTTGCTCCAAGCCCCTCCAGCCTGGCCTCAAACAGTTCCAGGGATGGGGCAGCCACAGTTTCTCTGGGCAACAACAGCATTTTTATAGTCAGATGACAAAGAGCTCTGTAAGCATGTGCAGCTGATAAAAGCAAGCCCTCAGCACCATTCTCCCTTTTCTCACATGAGGAAAACTGCTGGGGATGCCCAGCTGTGACTGCAGGCCTCAGGAGTGGGGGAGGACAGTCCCACTCACCGCACCCTCCCGAATGAGCAAGTGGAGCAACATCAGAGCAGGCCAAATCCATCCTTCCAGCCCTCTCCAGCATTCCTGACCCAGCACATGCCCCCTGCATGCCTCTGCTTATAACCTGATCCGGCTTCCATGAGCAACCTCCTACATGCATCCCACAGTCCAACAGAGCAACACTTTCTCTCCATTGAGAGTAATGACTTGAAGTGACTTTTTTAGCTGCAACGTCCTGGAACTGGTTACAGGCTCCAGTCCTGAATGAAATTCAGTTCTTACAACACACTTGTGGAACATTAAATTATAGTAATTGTCAAAATTTCCTCATTATTTATACTCCAGACAGCTGCTGTGGCTACAGCAAGAACAGCAACCACCCTCTTCAAAGCAGTAAGAAGTAGCAATGATAAATCTTCCTGATGGCTTTCTTTTTACAGAGCACTTGCTCCACAGTTTCAACAAGATTGATAACTTCCAAGAAACAACAAAGAGCCAGAGGAGAAGAGCAGAACAGAGTGTGGGTTTTGACTTAAGATGTCAAGCTCTCCTTAAATCTCTACTTCATTTTACTACGTGAGTGGCTGTGCTCATGTTGAAGTCATGGAGGTAGGAGCAGTGAGGAACAGTCAGAAAAAATAAAAAACATTAAAATAGCTTCACAGAGAGAAGGGATATCCAAGTGTCCCAAAGCAAGCATTTGCAATGCCAAAGGAAGACATCAGAATTTATGTTGTCAAATTACTTCTTCTCAAGATACAGAAGGAAGCAACCTTGTTTGAAGTATCATAAATTTTAAATGCTCTTCATTTAAATGCATTTTAAAAAACAGTTTCTTATTATTTGTGTTCTTACAAAATTCTGCTATACCTTTAGCTTCAGAAATATTCACAGCAGATATACTCTTGATGTATTATATATTTTTAATTTTCCTGGACTGATTTTTGGTTCGCCAGGTTTGAATATTAGATACAAGTAAGATAAGAAGTTGGTTTGTATCTGTCAACATAGTAGCATCTTGAATTTTATTGTTTGAATTTTTTTTCATTTCATGAATATTGCTCATTAATTTTGTTTCATGTCAAAAGAGATAGTAACTGTTAATCATACTTTCAAATATCTAATCCCTTATTTCTATATATTTCTGTTTAACTATGTGATATTTCAGAAATATAAAGTAGCAATGTAAGTATAATCTCGATTATAAATATGTGATAAATTATAAGGCCTGATTCAACTGTGGAGTACAATGGGGCAAGAACTGTAATATTAATGTTCTGAAGATTATACTTTTAGTCTCACTATTAAATTTCAATTAAAAATTCTTATTAAAAGTCTCAGTCATTGAAGTCCCACACTACCACTCGGCCACGCACACACAAACCAGAGACCACTTTACTACTCACCATTTGAGATCTGTTTTTTGGGCAGCCATTGATGTCTTCAATCTTCTCATTTGCTGAAAAGCAAAAAAAAAAAAAAAAGAGGCGATAAGGCAAAAAAACTAAGCCAAGGACATTTATTCCAATGATTCCCTGAGCACTTGCTGCCAGCTCAGTAAAGGGCTTTTGGATTGTAGCTGTCCAGCCCAAGTGAATGGGTGAAACACTGAGAGCCACAAAAAGAAAAAAAGCAGCTGGAGGTCTCTGCTGGGTCGTGCCTCCAGAGACAGCTGGGGCAGAAGCCAACTGCTCTGACAACTTCTTGTAAAGGGAATTCCTTTAAACCACAGAGAAGATGTAAGCTCTGGAAGCTGAATCACTGCTGAGTGGAAAAGTGAGCACTACATACACAGAGGTGTTAGCATAGCAATTGGTTTGCTTGGAGAGTGAATACAGGTTTTAAATCCAAATGGGAAATTTATGATCAATAACTCCAATAATTTTTTTTTTCTTTTTTAAAGCACAGATCATGAAACACCTTTTCAAGATTCTTGACCATAGATTACACACTACCCCAACCTGCAGAAGAACACAGTTTCCACCTTTAAGGTCAGAGGTGAAACAATGAAATCCCTGAGGTGGATAATGTTTGCCTTAGAGTCTGAGTTTGCTCAGTTTCACCTTTCAGCCTTGGATGCTGAAATGACTTTGTGTTTGAGTCTGAAGAACCAGTTACAACCAAAGTTCAGTTTCCCACAGTTTTTTCACTGTAATAAAGGCAGGTGCTCACATCCCATTTGATTCATGCATTAAAAACTGTATTTTCCAGCAGTCACACATATTCTCAGGACACCAGTCAGAACTCCATCCCACTTCACCGCTGCCCTCAGTTAGGAGGGAATTTGGCACAAAATTCCAGTAGCAGTGACAGCCATGAGAAACAAAGCAGTAAGACAACTTCACTCTTGCCTTACAGGTCCCATTTTACATATCCATGTCACAGTACACCTTTATCCCACAGCAATGCCTTCTTGCCTTACAGGTCCCATTTTACATTTCCATGTCACAGTACACCTTTATCTCACAGCAATGCAACTAAAAACTGATGCTAATCTGAGGGAGACTGCAGCTAAATCCACAGCGTGTTCCCCAGAGTGGTCCATCAGCCCCTACACATGAAGAGCACACATTGCTTCCACATCTCGGAATTGGCCACCCAGAAACAAAGATGAATTCATTAAATCCCATTTTCCAGTTCCTGTGCACCCCTCTCATACTAACTACCACTTTAGTACCATGCAATATCTCCATCAGTGAATTTGTAACACTTTTAATAATCGATTGCTGCATTCCTATAAACTGGCACCATTCATAGTTGCTTGAAAGGAGCCTAATGAAATTGTGAATGAGCTGTCTCTTGTTTAGCACACATGTACAGAGATACCTACAGGAACCAACCCAGGTCACACCCAGTGTATCTGCATTCATGGATATAAACACAGCTACTATGTTTATATGGCATTACTAAGGCATGTATTACTTACACATTCTTTTACGGGCTCATAAATTTTGAACTGAAATGAACCAGAATGCTGTGAATACATTTTAATTGACTTGCAAATAGCTGCTTTTGCACATAGCACACCATAACATAAAAAAAACCCCTCTCCTGCACTGCATATCTGTGGTGGTGGGCAAGCTGGACTGTGCCATGTCACATATCAAAGCTCTCTTACTACTACTACTTTTCTAACTACTTATGTAGCTAGGAAAAAAGCTCAGATTTTGCAGGCTACAGATAAAGCTGCTTCTGGGATGTGAAGGCAGCGTTGTGACAATGAGATGCAGCTGCCTAAAGCCATACACAGCACATACAAATGACTTTTCTTCACTCTCAGTTTGGAGGATTAAATTGAGAAAGGTCATATTTAAACATTCTTTAACATGAAAAACATTCTTTGAAAAAGAAATCTTTCCCCTCATACTTCAACTTTTGAAACCTCGCAGACCTTATCTTAAATATTAGCCAAAAGGCAGCTATAAAATGACAAAAAAAAAAAGGCTGATCAAAGCTTTTATTGGTTATGTATTTTAGAAGGAATAATTTGAACTTCATAAGGGTTTTCACAAGACAATACTCTAAGAGCTACATAAAAATGTTTGGTAGAAATAGCCAAGTCCACATTTTGATGCTGGTATTCTTGCACAAGTGCTCTCATGCAGAAGTTTCCTACAACAGTGTTAAGGCAGGCTAGACAATCATGAAAGGAATCAACACCTAACTGCTCCTGGGTTTCCAAAAATCTTTCCTATTAGAGGAAACGGATATAGGAGGGAGCATTGTTCGTAGTGAATACCTGTCAACACACAATCAATTAATTCATGGCCTGTTTTTACACCTCTGTAACTGCACAGCAGGTCTACAATGCTACTGAGATATAATGTTGCTTTACAACACAGAGACAAAATATTTTTTAACATATCCCAGCAGAAGCACTGGAAGATGCTTCACAGTGTCATCCCAGAACAGGGCTTGCAGATCCATACCTTAGAGCCAGGAACTAGCTCCCTTACAGCATCTCAAACACATAAATATGCATGCACTGATGTCCTGCTCGCTCATTGCTGGCTTCTTAATTTGCATCTCAAATCTGTCAGTTTGCTCCTAACAATGGTTGTCCTAATTCCCATTAGCAGGCTTTCTGATTCCATCAATCTCCACCATGCATGTGTTTTGTGGCATCCCCAGGTCCAGATGGATGAGCCTCTGAAGGAACTAATGAAGGATCCGGGCCCAAGGGAAGAGGGACAATATGCAGCTCTACATGGAGAAAATTGTTCAGTACTTTCACTATCTACAAACATTAATGCACTAATTTAAGAGAACCAAAGGCTTTGGATAAAATAACTGAGCCTGAACCTGAGATTTGTCCCAATAGTAAGTGATTTTCCTCATCTGAAAACTCGTTAGGAAAGATTTCTTTTTCTGCCACATAAAAATTACACCCTTTCCCCTTTCCCAGCTGTTTATATGGATCTCTGAAATCCAGCTGGAGGCAGGAGATTCAACACAGGAGGCAATATCACTGTGAATTATATCCAGACCAGTACCCAAGAGGTATTAGAAATAGTGAAGGCTAACAGCATCCTAGCAGAAGAAGAAAACATCTCATGAGTAGCTTTTTTTTTAGCATTCAGCCGTGTGGAGTAATACTGCTGTGTCAGGAGATCTTATCAGCAACCACCAATATTTTTTCCACTGTGCTTTAAGACAAGGCTTTTTCAAATTAATTAGCAAAGTCTTTGAAGGAAAATGATCTACATAATTCCGTGCAGTTTGATGGATTCCCCCCATGCACACTGTGTTTGTGTAGGAGATAAAAACAGGGATTGTCTGAGCGAGCTGGTGGATACTTGGCACAGACGCAGGAAGTCACTCACCTACAACTTGGATTATTTCAGCTAGCAGGACTCCATCAGTCACATCTTGCTGTAGATCCTTTATCAATCTCTTGTGACCAGATTTTGCTAGGTAGTGATTAGCCCAATCCGTATAAATCTGTTAGGAGGAAGACAAACAAAAACAGTGTTACTCAAAACACAGCCTGAAAAATGAGAATTCTCTGTTTCTCTCAGTATTCAAAAGGCTGATTTCAGATCACTGCTTTTTTTTTCCTCTTCAAAACAAGCCAACAGCACTAAAATTCAAGGCCTTGTGCAGATCAAGTGTTCAGTTTACTGCAGTATGGATTTTTCTATCCAGGAACCTGATATCAAAGCTCATGGCAGATAACAGCAAACTCCTGAACATGTTACAGCTTGAATGGACGATCAGGAGGTCAGCGAATATTCTACAGCAGCAGTGAGTGTGTACAAGAGCTTTCAATTTCTACCCAAGTAATTTTTTTTTTTTGCATTTTTCCTTTAACATTTTTTCCTCATAGCTGTTATTGAGAAAAGCCTTAAAGGCTCTTCTCCCAAAAACACTTCTGGTAGATATTAGCATACGGCAGTTTCATTGTGAGGAAACTCCTTTATTGTACTACCAAAGAAACTTTTAAAGGTCCTAAATATCCACCAATTCTAATAAATTCCATCTCACAGGTTAAACAGGCCTGTTAAATTGTTTTTAATCTGTTATGCCAACTTACAGCTGTTGAGATTTATTTCAAAATGTATTACCTGAAAACCAAGCACACCAAGCAGACAAAAATCTCTCTTCAGTTTGCATTAAGTACTGCTCATCATATGCCAGCCCAACTTATTCAAGATCACCAGAAAACTTACAAAAATTTTTTATGCTAGGTCATCAAAAAGAAACTAAATTACTTCATTAGGAATTCCTGCTTATGAATGGAATAACAGTATTCTTTACATAGGACAATATTCAAAATAAAGATTTTTTTTTAATTATCTATTATGTTCCAAAGAAATGGGGTAAAAACAATTAAATATCAGGATTTTACCGTATAAATATCTAAATATTGATGTTCACCCCTGTTCTCAAGACTGTCTAGAATTGGAAACGCATTCATCCCACTCCAGCCTGTCACTAAGCAGGCATAGATTCAATGTGCTTCCTAGAGCATGAGCCATCCCAACCCTCCCCAGACCCTACAAACCCCTGTGGGGATGACAAATGCCTCAACACTGGTGTGTGAGTCACTGTCCCAGTGTCCCACTGAACCAGAGGGAACAACAATTTTCAGTGCCCAGAAGCCCAGGAAAGCCCTCCCTGTGCACTGCCCAGGAAATACTGCTTTCCTTCACAGCTACTGATAGATGGAACAAAAAGACCATGAGGAGAGAGAGGGGTGGCTCTCCAGGCTGAACACCTCCAGCTCTAGGAGAGGTGCTGCAGCCCCCTGACCATCTTCATGGACCTCCTCTGCACTGGGTCCAGCAGATCCACATCCTTCTGACCCTAGGGGCCCCAGGGCTCATCAGTGCAGATCCCCTAAATCACTGACCCACAGCTGCTCATTTCAGAAGCATCTCGAGCCTTGCATTTCCAATGTGGTGATGTCCTCCTTCATGGGAGTCAAAGGCAACTGCCCAGTCTAGGGGGCAAGTATTTGCCACAAGACAGAGGAACCTGGATCTAATACAAGGATTGTAATTCGACACTCCTCTTGCACTTGCTGATTCAATGTTAATGTGATAAAATGAAGAACAGAGGTTTTGACTAGAACTATTTTTATTACAAAGTCTCCATTTGTTTTTTTTTTTTAAACCTGTAAAACGCAACTGGTAGCAGCCATTAACAAACTGCTTCATGTCTGAAAGATATGCCCCTATTTTCCACCATTTATCCTTTACTTTCCCCTTCAGAGCAGCAGGATGTGCATTTCCTATGCCAACAGCGTCATGGACCTGAACAGAAAAACACACTGGAACACCTCTGTGACAAAAAGAAACAGAGCTGAAAAACATCTCAATGAAATAAAGGCTGAGTACACGAGTGATTTCCCCAGCTGACCGATAAAAGAAAATGGGCCAAAAACCCACACTGCACAAAGCAGACACTGTGTTCCTTAGCTCCTTCTACAAGAAAACATTTTCCATAACAGGAAAATACTTTAAAAGATTCAACGACTTCAAGGAACTAGGATTGACTTAACCTACTTTTCTGCCACGTGGTTTTAGCTCTCTTATCTAGGAGTGAGGACATACGAGGAAACAGGTTGTAGACTATTTACTTTGCAAGTGCAAGGGTCCACCCCCCACTCCATCCCTGCAATTCAGCTGACATGGAACTTATCAAACACAATAACCACGTTTCCTTTAATGGGAGGGCTGCAATGAATTTGTCCTAATTTATCACTGAAGGACTTTCAGAAAATTTAAGATTATACTTTGATGCATCAGTTCCATCCTGGATCATTTCCATGACGCAGATCATCATGCAGTCAGACAAATCCTTGGATCAGCCCTAGAGTAAAAACAGGAGCAGACCTCTCCTGGCAGGGCCTGAAACCACAGCAACGGCAGGACCTTGAGAGCTAGTTAGGATTGATTTTTAAGTCAAATAACAGCGTGAGAATGCATGGCTGGCATTGCAAAACTGCTATCCTGTACCTGCTTCCTACTGCCCTAATTCCTGTTGCACCCAGGAACACCAGATCTTATATTCATACCCTGGAAATAAACAGAACTGCGTCAAAGACATCCCTGAACTCCCTTAAATCCTCCTGGTAAAGGAGACAACTTGAAAAATCCCAAATACCTGCTGCCTGATTCACTGCCTATGATAACACATAAAAAAACTCCCTCCAACAGCAGATTATTCTTGTAAACCCCACTTTGGGTGCTGCAGTCAGCCTGTGTTTGGTATCAGAACTACAAGCAGAGCTTTTCTGGTTATTATCAAATGCATACCAGTATGGAGGAAATATTTGTTTCCAGGGTATTTAAGGGTGTGGAATATTATTTAATTCCACTAGTTGATTAGGAAAGCATTTCACAGGAAAATACAGATGTAATAAACCTGTGCTTCTCTTAAAAATGTTATCACACAATGCTATTTTGCAATATGCAAAACATCCAAATTACCATTTTTTAACTGACTGGGCTATATATTTACAAGCTCTGAAGCACTCTTATGGTATTGCCCAGGCTTATTGCCATAGCTCCTCATGGTCACCACTGACTTTTATGGCATATATTAAGCAAATAGGAACTTCCCAGGATGTTTTCGAAACTTGTTTGTTGCAAGTCTTTGTAATGTACCACACAAATAGATTTCTAATGTTTCTTTTCCTTTTCCATACAAACAAGTGAAGAAAAAAATATAATTGCACAATGGCTGCTATTTCTAGACACATGAAATAGGTTTCAAAGCACACAGTGTTTTCAAATGTTCAAACCCGGGCAAATAATTGCAAAAACAATAATAAAAGAAAACACTGCTGAGAAACTTTCCATTTTCCTATCTCTGCACATCAATTATGAGTGTTCCTCAGGTATTTTCAGCAAATGGGTACAAAGTCACATTTGAATATTCATGTGAAAATTACCCGTCTAATTAAAATATAAAAATCTTGTGATATGAAATATTCAATGCACTACAACCCAAGAGATATATTGCTTTATTTTACACACCAGTACAGGCTTTTAAAACTTTTCAGTGATTTCACAGAGTATGAAAATCACTGGAGGCAGCTTCATTACTTTAGTTTCAAAAATCCAGAGAACATGGTGATTTGGGCATTATCACCATAAGGAGGTCTCTGTGCCCAAGTCAGGTTAATGTTTAACTTGGGTCTAAGCCCCAGCTTTTGTTAAAGGTGGACTCAGCTGTTTGGTAGCTTTTTTTTCTCTGTGGTGTATGATCTTAGGAATCCAACTATCTGGGAACAAATTAAAAACATATGTGAAAGACTTTTTTTCTTCTCTGTTTTTCTCTCCCACTTTGACCCACCAGATTCGAATTAAGAGTGTTACAGTTAAGTATCAATTTTGGAAATACTCAGTACATAATGAGTCATAGCTAAAAGCAGCAAGGTTTGGGGTAAAAAAGAATCCAAATTCTAAAGATTTTGAAAGCTGTCTGTAAAGAAAAAGGCCTGAACACTGTCTTCCATCAATAAGATTGAAGAATTTTGAAATTCACTGGGGTTTCTCTCCACTCCCCTTTCCTCAGCCTCACACCTGCTTCTTCAAAGCACATTTCGGATGAGAGAGGAATCTTGCTTTCCAGCTAGGAGACCCCTGAAATTTCCTGGCACTCCAAGCCTCCTGCATCACTTCTGGAGAGCACACACCCACCACAGCCCAGCACACTTCAGCCCACCTGCCCTGCATCTGAACACTGCATCAGTAGAAAAGGTGCCTTTTGCAGGTTGTTTGTTCAAGCCCACACAGCCACCCCCAAGCACTTGAAGAAGGCTGGGGAGCAGAACTGAGCAGCAAAACCAGGATGCAAAGCATGAATAAAGTCATGGGAGCAATGAATCCAGGAAGATCCTTTAGAGACCCAGCATATCCAATTAGGTTAAAGTGTCAGGTATTATCTTGCACTCCAGGGTCTCCTTTAAATGGAAACTACCTGATGTTTTTGCCTCTGAGTCAGTATTTCACCATGAAACACCCCCATGAAAAGGAGAGGATTCATATGAACCTGCTTGAAAAGAATGTCTCTCTTCTATGCAAGTAGAAAATATGCCTGAATCTCTTCCTTGTTACTCATTTCCAAACACACACAAAAATCTAATTATAATCAACGCCCAAGTAAATTTTCAAATCTTTCTTTCCTTCCCTTACCATGTCAGTTCTGAACTAATCAGACTCCAATTGTTTTCTCCCAATAATTATCATGAATCAGGCTCTCATGAATTTGGTAACAGCTGAAGAATATCTTTTTGACATCATGTAGCATAATTAGAGCAGAGCAAGGCTTTTTTCATGATTGAATAGCAGGGTTAGTCACATCGATGAACTCCCATTCCAGAGCAGCCACTACAATGCAGTGCCTGTGCTGCTGCTAACCACACCACACTGCCTTGCTGGAGTTCACAGGGAAAACAAAAACCACCCCAAAACCCAAAAATAGCCTCCCCATACCGAGATGATCCGAAGGGGAATGCCTGCAGCCCTTACAACACTACAGGGTTTTGGGAAAGCCCATGAGATAGTCACTGCTGCCCAATGTCATGGGGCTTGCACATGTGGAGCCACGAAATGCCAATTTCTGACTGGTAACACTAATTGCAGTCTCATGCTGTTCCACACTAGAGTCCAGCACAGTGATCTCATTAACAGATACCACACGGCAAAGGCCAGGGCTAAACAGCTGAAGCCAAAGGTTTAGCTGAAAAACTCATCCCTCTGAAGCATCTCTAGCTCCAAGGGAGCACTGGAAGGATAATGGCTATTTTGAAAGTGCACAGAGATCATGGCCATGACTATATTTTGCTGAGTTACTGGGCAAAATGATGACAAGGAAGCAAATGGGAAAAAAAGAAAATAAAAAAAATCAAAAAATAAATCAAAAAAAATCAAGTTTAACAGCATTTGTCACAGAACTTTATTCAGAGTCTCCTTACAATTTGTGGCCTTAGTTGCCCCTACATGCTTCTTGAATCATATAGAAGTCTCTATCATACATCTGCACCATGACACAAATCCTACCAAAAGGATAGTGCTGACTCTTCCAGAATGAATGCAGCTTTGTACTGCTATCCAAAAATACTGTTTCATGGCTTTTCCCCCAACATAAGTTCTTGCAAGACAAAACAAAACAAAGGCTTAAAAAGTAGGACAGAGGACTGATAATGTGTGCCCACGTTTCTCTGTGATAATTTAAAGGTATTAGTGGGCTTTGGGCAAAGAGTTCTGTCTGCTCCTTCTCTTTAAGGATACAGCTGAGGGTACATGGACAGTAGGACTCAAAGCAAATATTTTGTCCTTTGGGGTGCCTCTGAGTCCCCAGTGATCCCGAGTTCAGAAGGAAAGGAGGCAAGCAGTGAATCACTTCTCTCTGCTTTGAGACACCAGAAATATCCTGAAGGCCAGGATGGGGGGGCTGGAGCTTTGTTTACTCAATCCTACCAAGCACCTTAGCACCAAAGCCAGCAAATAAAGGGAGGAAACAACCAGAAACTCCAAGTCTGAGGTGGTGATGAGCTAAACTGCAGGTGGATCCCTTCCAGCAGGCAGGTGAGACAGCAAAATTACCTTCCTGGAATGTCACTGTATGGAGAACAGGACAGGTTGGATGGGGTTTGGAGCAACCTGGTCAAGTGGAAGATGTCTCTGCCCATGGCAGGGAGTTGGAATGAGATATAAGGTCCTTTCCAACCCAAAACATTCTCTGGTTCTATGATTTGCAATCCCCTAAAAATAGCTGCCACATACATATGCACATACACCTACTAATTAGTGCCTAATACGATGCCAGTACTCTGAATTACCTAAAGGGCTGGAACTTTTGAGTTATCATCAACTATTGAGAATTGAGCTATAATCATCTGCAATTCCCACTGGGTTGCCACATTTCTGGGGAAACAGAGGTAACTCTGCTTCTTTTTTTCACTTCTTAAGGCAACTCAACTAAATTATTTATTCTGCTCAGACGTGCAAGTGTTTGTTGCAACTGCTTTGAATTATTACCCAGTTGGTGGGGGATATTCTTCTGAATATTACATTTTACTGGACACTTGTGTGGGTTAATTAGCCTTTGGAAGTCAAATAGAGAAATGGGTAATTTAAACACCACTGGGACTACTTATTTCTCTCTCTTTAAAGCCTTATTCCCAACTGAGGAGGGCTTTTCTCATGCATATGACTACTATTCAAAAGCAATGGGCTGACTCACAGCACACAGAGCCAAGCATATGTGTCAATTTTAGGAGGCTTGCAACCCTTCCAAGAATAGAGCCTTGGACTGTCCACACTTCAGAGCAGGCACTGAGTTTGTTTAGAACAAATCTTTGGTGGATACTAAACAAGCACCATGCTTTCAACTGCCCAGCTGGCACCTTTCCTACTCCTACCCTACGGAACATTTTACTATATTTAATACAAAAGAGTAGAAAAGAGAGAATTCCTCTTCCCCCCCGCCAGTTGTAAAGTTTCTGAACCCTGTTACTGACAGGTGCTGCCTACACAGAGGGCTCAATATTTCTCACCAGAGGAGCATTTTCCTCTGCAGCAGCCTCGAAGGTGAAGCAAGGACAGTGATTGTGCTGGCATCCGGCACACCGAGCTCTCAAAGCTCCCATTATCCACGTTTGCCATACACAAACCCCTGCCGAGCTGGAGCCACACACTATGCCAAGCAGGTGGCAGCTCTCTTATTCGCCCTTGCAGAAAGCACCGTGAAGCCCTGAATAAAATGAGATTGCATTCACACCTGCGCCGATTCCTTCGCATATCCCACAGTGAAACAGAGTTTAGTTTGCTGAGCTGATCGGCAAAACCCATTCCAAGTCACATCTGGCCACAGTGAAACAACTGATTTGATCTCATGCCAACAAATTATAATCTACCTCAGAGAACAAAAGCAATGAATGCACTATTTTTTTTTTTCAGTGTTTTCTAAAAAAGTCACCTGAAGTGCACAGCAAGTTATTTTCAAATATCACAGTTCTCATACACAAAATAAACCCATTTACATCTACTACCACACACAAATAGCGACAGAAAAGGCCTTATCTGGAAAGGTGATACATATCTACTCCGAAGATAAACCATAGAAAATCCTAAGAAGCTGCAGAAGAAAGGGAAAAAGAAAAAACCAACACTTGTAAGGCTGAAGTTAGTTACTGTTCAACAGCACCAGTGCCATGATCGAGGAGCCAAGAGCTGCTTACTGTTTTATAATGGTCACACGAAAATTTACTTCTCCCACGAACAGGGACCTGGAAGGTCATACTACTTATTGGCATATTTAACGTGAATAAATTCTGCTTGAGTCCAGCTTGCTCTTCCTTCTCAAGGGGTCCACAGTTAAATGATTATATATATGCTGGCATGTGAAGCTTGGGTGGTTAATTTTAGCTGAAGACACGCATGCACAGTGCTCAGATTTCTGACACAGTCACACTTTACAACTCCCACCCCTCCTGCAGCTCTTCCCTTACACGCCCACTGCTCCCTTCTCTTACTACTGCCTCCGACACAGAGTTACAATGTTTGGCATCAATTTCAAACAGGATCAGTATATTTTATCATATCAAAGCTATTTACAGCAAGAATAAAGTTCGGCAAGTCTTTTGTGTTGGACACTGTAGGCATCAAAAGAATGATTAAAGAAATTGTTGGGGTTTTGTTTGACTATTTTGTTTTGTTGTTGTTTTAGGTTGTTTGGGGGTTTTACACAACCAAAAGACTTTCCACCTATTATAGAGGCAACTGTCTTCATGTAAATGCTCCTAACATCTATGGAAATTTATGCCCTGAAAGGAAAGATTTTGCACGACAAAAAACTCCAGGTATCCCCCTTTTTAGAGCTTTGGAGTATTCACAATATTTGAACGTTTTCTCTATCACAAATGCAAGCTAAAAAGCATCAGGCTGAATGAGACCTGGAATGGTCACACACAGCCTGGTGCAGCAAGGGCTGCCTGCCCTCTGGCAAGACCCCACCACGTGCAAGTCAGCCCTAATTCCATGGTCTGATCACTGTTGCTGGCATTCCTTAAAAATACAGAGAATTGGCACTTGCAAGACGCTTGGCTGGAATTCTTTGTGTGAAAAAAAAAAAAGCCGCAGCCGATGTTGCCAAGGTGAGAAGCAAAGGCTGCTTCACCTCCCCTCTTGCCAAGCTGAAGGATAGATGCCTGACATTTTCACTGTTGACTTTCCAAAAGGCACACTCCTGCCAGAGAGTCAAATCCACGCGGCTCTTTCAACTGCTCCATGAAAAGCAAACAGCCTGGGAGCCACAGTGTCTCCACATCAGCTCTCCCCCCAGCAAAGCCCCCTCGCCATGGCAGAGGTGGGTGTTTGTTTTGGGGAGGTGGGGGATGAGCGGGGCTTTGATGGAGTTTGAGGAGGAGGTGATGCACTGTGACGCCAAGTGGCTGCTTTACCCCAACAGCTCTGCTAATGCAGACAGGCACCAGGCTGAGTGGGAGAATGGGGGAAGTGTTTCCCCCAAAACCCTGACCACTGAAGATGGGAGAAGGATCTAACTCTACAGCCTTAGAGCTTCTGCTGTAAGCACCCAACTCTCAGTGTGATCGGTTCCCAAAACACCAGGCAGTCTTGGCACACTTGGCTTGTGACAGTAAGTCAGGCTTCTAAACTTTTCTAATGAAGACAACTCATTTTCTCTATTTGGAAAAGGTATGAGAGACTGTTCCAAACAGCTGCTGTAATTTCATTGGTATTTTTCACCTGGGGTCACAAATCTGTGTGTTTGCAGTATCATCTCCTCTGGGCAGAGAGCCATGGCCGCAGGAGGGATCAAAACAGATGAACTATCACTGCTGGATTGGACTCTGAGAAACAAAGGGCAAGGAAAATATTCTGAGAGATAATAATCTGAAGAGGGCTGGAAATGGAACCTGATTTGCCATGTAGCATTTTAAGCACAAACTCACTCCTCTATTTCATCTTCTCTTGATTGCTTAGAGGATTAATTCATCAAAACAACATTCACAGCTGTGAAGCAACTCCAAGTAAAAGTAAAATTGGTTTTTTAAAGCACATGATACCAAACCCTTTCAACTCCTAGCAGTGTATGAAGATGAAAGTTATCTGATCCAAACACTGAGGCCAGGAAACATTGCAAAAGCTTTTCTTAATTTTTAATAAAATCAGTTTGCTGTGGGGATTAGGGAATTACAGAAATTGGCCTTGGTCTCGCACCAAATCCTAGCCCTCTTTTAGCCAAGAAGGACCAGCCAACATTCCCTTTTGGGTCTGCTCAGTGCTTGATGGACAAAAAATGAGACTTCAAAACCAGGGCCTGGGTAGGCTCAGTCCATATCAACACTGAAATCACCAGCCATCCTTCTCTCCCACAAACAGAGTGTCTAATGCCACTCAAAGAAGAGTAAGTCATCTGCACTACCTTCCTCACTCTGTAAAACGTAATTCAGTTCAGTGTCCAAGGTTCTCCACGAGAGGCAATGCCTCTGAAGCTGCCAGAAGCTGGCGAGAGGCAGCGCTCTCCAACACTTGGAACGACATAAAGCAACAGGCAACCAACACACGCACGAACAATCCCTGCAACTGAGTTAGGAAGGCCAACAACCTACCCATCACTTTATCTGCCAAGCAAGATCAATGCAGAATGTGGAGATGGAAGGAACGAAGAAAGGAGGAGACAAGACCCAAACCCAAGCAAGGACTTGACCATATGATTTTTTCAAGCATGTACTCAAGGCTCAATTGCTGAGCGCACATTTAACTCTTCTGAACAGGAATGCTGAAGTACTGAACAGTACTGAAGTTGGTAGTTAAGGAATTACATATTAATTCCAGTATTTCTAAAGCTTATTGATAGCAAGAGTAAGAATGAGAAGGAGTCAATTACCTTTCTAAAGAGGTTTTTTATATTCTACCCATACTTCTATTTCTAATGCTCCTCCTCCTCTTGGGCACTGTCAGAAATGGGACAGTTGGCTAGACAAATCTTAGGTGTGACCTACTTTTGGAAGGCCTATTTTTATTTTAAGCTGCATTTTTAAGATAGTGAAAAATATTTTGTGACAGCTGAGCAATACTTTGCGTGGCAAAGACTTCATCCCAAAGACACACAAAGAGACTAAGAATCTCAGAAGGATCCAGCATCTCCCATTAGAGCCACATTATTCCATCTTCCTCCTAGCCACCAAAATAAACAACCAATCTTTCAGAAAACTTCAGATACTTTTAAAAAAGCTAAACAAGTGCCAGATCTCCAGCATTTTTAAAATCTGGTCCTCACTTTCCAGTAGGGAAAAAGGAAATACTCGTATATATTTGTATCAACATACATATGGGGGGATGCAGCCCACACAGGTGTTTGGCCCTAAATGTTTTGTGAATGAGATCTTGAAGTAAAATTCTTGCATTTGAATATACTAACAATTTCTATAAAGGTGGAAGCATTTTTGGTTTTGTTATGTCATTCAGTATATTGCCACACAGCCCAGAAATCAGGCTACAGCAAAAACCTTTCTGCCTACTGGGCATCATGAGAGGACTGCCATATTTTACAGGAAATAAGGCCATCTTTATAAATTGTTCCTGCTAAGCACTTACAACACAAGTTGCTTCTTTTTTCCTTCCCCAAACAAAAAAAAAAAAATAAAGTGCTGAATTAATTTCCACAAACATAACAAACCTAATCTAATGGTCTTGCAGTTGGCCATCTGTGTCACAGATACAAATCTAACTGAATCTTCTACTGACTGATAACTTTCTAAATTAGATTAAATTGTCAATGCTGACCCTGCTTCCAGCTTAGTTCCTCCTGCTTCCATTTAAAAGGCTGGGAGTTCTTTCTGTATCATGATCTATATGCCAATTACACAGAAGAAAATTGGCAATAGTTAAAGCTACACATTTGGCACTAGATCAGATTTAAAGGGACAGAGAAGGGCAGCGTCCCCAGCTATGATGAGACTAAGGGAATATTGGAAAAAAGCTCCAGAGTGCAAAGGTTATAGAAAAAATTTTAGTTCCCACTTCTCCACTACAGTTTGTGTCACAAAGACCTTTTCAGTCAAATGTACTCGTATATTTATAAATAATTAACAAATACTCATCCTAATAGGAAGAAGCAAACCTCTGTACCTAAGTTTAGCTTAGTACTATATAAAAAAGCAGTAATTTTATCCCTAAAGGCCACTTACAGACAGGCTGGCCAAGACCCCAGTTACCAATTCACTGTCTTTGGCATGAAGAATGATCCCCAGCATGATACAAGAGGAAAATTCTGCTTCTTCATTTCCCACTGACCTTAAGCCTTGTTGGGGAAGGAGGGAGGGAGGGAGGGAGGGATGCTACTTCCATCAGAGCCAGCTGGTGTGGGCACTGCTGCAGGCAGGATGCTCACAGACTCAGCAAACCACTGGCCTGATCTGTGATGGTAAATCCTATGCTCCTAATTAGAGAGCTTCACTAAAGCGACACCAGCCTGTGCTTTCATTGATCTGGCAATTAAAATCAGCGCTGTGGGGCTTTGCTAAAAATTCTGATACTGAACTTTTTAACACCTCCTTCTACATTAAAAAAAAAAAAATCCAGTAAGGTAAAACTTACAGCAGCATAGAATCAATAATTTAAAAGTATATTTTATGGTTGATCGAGAAATGACAGTACAGGCACAATTCTCACAAGTGCAGGAGGTCTGGGCATCTCTGTCTGGGAGCCTCCTCAGACAGCCATCAGCCACTTAAAGGCCTCCTGTACATCCCTGAAAAAATCATTCAAGCAAAAGGAATCATTTTTGCACTGCTCCTGAAGCTTTCTGCAGAAATATATATAACACAGTCCTTTAATAAAACTGTTACGAGGCAGATCAACTGTAGGTTTCATCTTATTTCCAGAAGAAAGAGTTTTAACATAAAGATATCTAATGGAAATTTCCAAGTCTTGAATAGCATGACCTACACCAGGCTAAGACTATTATCAATTCCTTATGGCTTTTCTTCATACATCCCTTTTAAAAATGCAGATGGTTGAAATACTTCTATTATTATTAATAGTCCTCCAAGAGTTATATAGCAGAAAGGAGGTTGATCAAAAGACCTGCAAGGTCTGGAAAATTCAGAAAGCACAAAACAATGAGAGCAGCCTATCCTCAATGGGGCCTCCATCACTCAAATTCCAATGTAATTTTACACACACCTACACAGTCCCTTTCTCTGTCTGATATCCTGCATTCAGTTTCCCATTTAGTCCTGCTTTTGCCTGAACACCTACACCTAGAAAGTGTCACCCCAGCAAACTTATGTTGCTAAAATTAGCTGAGTAAAAGGTTTAGTGAGAATTAAAATTATGTGGAATTTACAGGTAGTAAACTCCTGCAACTAATTCTTGTGGTCATTTTACTGGGGTCCATAGAAATCAAACATTTGACATAAACCTTTTTTAACTTTTTTTTTTTTTTAAACTTTAAATTTTTAAATGCTTATTTTTCCTTCAGATGAGAACATTCACTTTGATCCATGCTATAGACGTGGTCAAATATTCCCACAGGATGCAGATGAAAGCCCATCTATGTATGAAACTAAGCCTGGCTTAAAGTAACATCAGATAAGAGTAGTGGCTTAGCTGCAGACAAAATCAGAGCCATTTACTGGTAATCATTGGGCACAGAAATAAGGCTTAGGGACATCAACAGCATCAGTTATTCTTTTCTGCCTGGAGCAAGGGCTGGAGGAATGCAGAACAAAGAGTATGTTGCCAATTAAAAAAAAAAAAAAAAGAAGAAGAAAAAAGTGACTTATGCACTTACACAAAATTTTGATTCAGAAATTAACCACTGATACTAGGAGAGGAAAAAAAGAAAAAAAGAGCTATCAGGACTGGCTGCCTATTCTCCTGATCAAACAACTAATATTTACAGCATTACTTGCCCAGTTCTCTGTTAACTACAGTTCAAGATGTATAATCTTAAGGCTTTAGAAATAGACAAGAAAAGAAAAAAAAAAAAAGAAAATTGCAAAAGCTGTTGTAGCACTACATTAAGATTTTACAGGTTACACTACATTAAGATTTTTAAGGGTACAGGCCATTTTTTGCAAAAGGCAGATTAGGAGAATCACCTAAAAGTTGAAATTGTAACAGATAATTAAGCTGTGAGCAAACAGTTGAGTTGTGAATTAAAACTAAAACTACTACTAGAACAAAGTGAAAGAAAAATCAGCTCAACACTTGGATTTGGGGTTGGCTGTTTGTTCGTGGTTTTTCTGGTTTTGTGGGTGGTTTTTGTTTGGTTTTGTTGTTCTTTTTTGAACAGTGGCAATTCTATTGCTGAATTTCCTAGTTACTGTCATTTTTGCAGTGTTTGTTTTATACCTTTGGCGACACTTTTGCTGAAAATTTCGTTTATGCAATGCCACAACGATTGGAGGTTACGGATTACTCGTTTTTATCTCTGCAAATAACCTTCCCAGATACCTCCTGCAGGTTTTCTCCCCAGCCACCACTGCTGGATTCCTGAAAAGCAAGACTGCTTGGCATTAGGCTTTCACCCATGGCTGCATCTGGCACAAGAACACGCACGGCAGCCTCAGCAAAATGACAAATCATTCCAAGGAATACAGGCTGGTGACACCCTGAGAACGTCAGGAGGACAGATCCAGGCAGCTGACAATTAGTGAGTGGTTCTGGGCCAGTTCCATCGCTCTCAAACGTGGACATCATTATAAGGAGGTGAGGTGACACTTCCAGGCATGAATCAAAGGAGTGCAGGCTTGTCCCCATCAGAGTGGCTCTGACACAAAGGCCAATAAAGAGAAAACATCTTACTGAACTATATTGGAGCTGACAAAGGCAGCAGCTGCTCTGCTCCACAGGGCAAATTTATATCTACAGTAGGCGCTGGGAAAAAGGAATCCTTACAGAAATTACTGTCAGCTCATCCACTCTCACTGCAACGCTATCTAGGAGATCCCAAAGAAGAAACCAAGCAAATCAGAGCACAATTTAGTTTTTAAAACATGAGAAGTCCACAGGTTCATTCAGAATGACATGCAGAGGTATTTCTGAAGAGCATACAAAAACACCAGGAACTAACATTTCCCAGCACACACTGTAAAGAATACTAGTGAGTTGGAACAGTAGTGCCTTTAAAAGATACAGATCTCTCTACTATGATTCAGAAGCTCCTAGAGGATTTGAAGGATGGATGTTTTGGCATGAGGTCCTCAAACCTCATTTTATTAGTGCATAAGGGAAAAATTTACTACTACTACTACTGCTGCAACAACAACTACAACACAGCTGGCCAAAGAAATAATTATTGAGCATGAACCAGCTTAAGCAATAACTGGTAAAAATCACAATTACTTGAAAAATTAGCTATCTTAAGATATCGAGATTGCACAAAAACAAACAAGCAAAAAAACTCCACGAGTCTGTGTGGCATAAAACACAGCACAGAATACTGCTGATGTTTGTATCCTAAATCAGACTTGTCCACAGACTAAGGGACAAAGTCTGTGCAGTTTTGTATGCTGATTTGTCCAGTGTTTTGCAAATGAATTATGCAGAAAGTAAGCTCTCAGCAATACATTCTGAACTAAGCATTTACAGACAATACAACTGCATTTAGCACATCTGTTCCTGAATTTCTACAACATCAATTTTTCCCTTTTTTTGGTATAACTAGTAGTAAACAGCACATTAAAGTATTCTGATGGTCTAAATGAGTTTTATAGTGTTTTAAACACTTTTGTCTATTTAGTGTGACTCTTTATGTTTACTCTTTATATAAACTAGGATGTGACAATGCTTGGGTGAGGGATAAGGGTAAGGGAGGGCTTTGCACGTTCTTCATGGACACCTGCTTTACACTGACAACATTTTGTTCTCCCAACTCTCTGCAGATGCTTGTCTCAAAAAGCAAATAACCCAAAGATCAGATTAGCAGCCTAACAGTTCCATGAGGGCAGCTAAGACTGGCAGGCCTCATAAAAGTACTGAGCTGCCCTGAGACCAGACTCCACCCCCAAGAAGGATTAAACACAATTAGCATCAGGAAAGCAGATGTCTAACAAAGTAATAAACCATAACTTTTACACGAGGTTAAAAAATTCCCTTTCCTTTCCTGTATTCAGCAAATGACCCATGGCTCCCATATGTATCTCTTTGCTGCTTTATGCCACCTTGAGACTCCCTTATTCTCTCATCAGTCAATTCATTGGCAATCGCTTGTCAGCAAAAAAGAAAAAAACCAAAACAACAAAAAAGCTTGTTGAGCAAATGTCAGAGAACATTAAATTAACCAGTCAAAGATCAGCAATGAACAGCTGACACCAAATTGAACCCAACACATGGCCCCATTCACATTATTGTTAAACACACATAGCTAATCATTCTGCCTTCAAAATTACATTAAAGGATCTTTATTTTATGAAGCAAAAATATTTGCTTGTGGATGAATAGTCAGCCTAACATTAAGTACATCATAAAAAGTAACCTACTGCTTTCATGCAGTTTGGATTAAAGGTACTGTTTCACCTCTGAGTACAAACTAAATTATTAAGCATTACTATCAAGCATTTTCAGCTCAAAGAGACTTCAATATACTTCTGTGTACTTCTATTTGTATACAAAGTATATAAGCTTACAGGAAGGCCTCCCAAGCACCCACTGGAGACTGTATTAAATTTTTTGCCTGCTTGGTGGAGTCACCACACACGCCCCAGTACACCAAGGGAGGATGTGATCTCCAGTGCAAGGCAGCAGTGTCTCCTAAGGCCCATGTGAAGATTACCTGTGCACAGCAGAACAGGTAGGTCCCAAAATGACCCAACAATCAGCAGCATCATGAAACGCTTGCTTCTCCCAAAACAATGGTTTCAGCTTGTCCCCTCGGCACCCACCACATGCCCTCCCCCAGGAGCACACACACCACCTTCAGCCTGCTGTGGACAGGAATAGAAATGGGACTGGGCCAGCAACTGATGAATCCAGAATGGAAAAAATCACATACCATGCAATATAAATGCATTCAGAAAAAGTGAGAAACCTGATGGCTTTCTCCCCTGGCAGCAAGGACCATTCTGTGCCAGAGCTGTTAATCAGTTAAGGAGAGGTTATATGGGGACAGAGACAGAACTGGATGTGGATGTGAGGGCAAGAAACCTAATTAAATATATCTATTCCCTCTCAACAAAGGAAAAAACCAACCAGGCAGTGTTTGCAATATTTTAAACACAAGGTGTTGAAATGACAGGAAAACAATCATGTTTACAAAAGAATAAGGTGTCCAGAGTGGCAGGCGTATTTCCTTTTATTCCTTGGAAAGGACTTTTTCAGCACTGAGTAAATCTCATTACTTCTCTCTACACCTGTCACCCCTCCCAACTCCCTGTCTTATTTAGGTAATAATTCTTAGACATGTTTATACTACACACCTCCAGGACAAGAGCTGCCACTTTAAGTTTCAGCAGCACCTCATACAACTTGGCTGTGATCTCAGTAAATTAATCTAGGCAATATACTCAAGATTGAAATAAAGTTTTTCAAAAGGGCATGAATTTGCCTTCTAAATCCGTATTTAGTCATGGAAATGTTTTTACAGAAGGCCAGAACAGACTAATTGCTCCCCACAGACATCTCATCTTCACAAATCGCACTATCCTGATTTGCAGACCCTCTCCTAATGTAAATTTTCCACTGCAATGTCTTAAACCAACATCGAAAAACAAATATTTCTACCTTCTGAATACTAAGGCATGTATCACAAGAGAACAAAGTAGCACCTGCGTGGTTTTGGAAGCCTCTGCCAACTCCAAGCCACAGTCAGGTAAGCCTTTGAAAGCACTGGTCTTTTCACATGCCCTGTACTGAACCCACTGCTGTAGAATTCTGAGCCCAGGTTATTTACCTGCATTTTGGTCATTTAAAAAAGAAAACGAAAAACCAATAAAACCTCCAAAGATTTCTTAAAAAAAAAAGGGAACAGCCCGTATGGCAAATCTCTGAATGCAGAGCAGGGAAGAGAAAATCAGCCTGCCTTACAATGCCCAACTGTTTCACAGGTGATCAGTATCACATTCCAGTGTGGGCTCAAGGGTGAGATCCTGGAACGGTGACACCACTCCACTACCTGAAACCGGACACCCAGGAGTGCTCTAGAAGCTCCCTAGTGCTTCGCTGTAAAAGATACTGATAAAAGAAGACCTACAACTATTGCTCAGTTCAGAACCCTCGTTAAACCCTTCCACACCAAAATCATCCTATCTCCTTCACTTTCACAGTGCTCACCCCGACAAAAGTTATGTAGGGTCATGGCTCTCAGACAAAAAGATTAGGATCGTTATAATGAAATTAGTAACTGCACCGATCATCTGTAAGGAATTTACATTTGTCATTTCTAAATGAAAAAGCAGATCCACTATGACCATAAACAAGTGTATTTGAAGCAAGACTTTTCAGAGAGAAAGGTAATGCAGAAAACATCTGAGTCACAGCCTCACCATGATGGCCCTAATCATGAACTACCTGCTAATAAAAGAAGGCAAGTACTGGTTGCATGAGATAATTCATGCTTACTCACATGCAAAATTTTTAAATTAAAGACATAATAAAACCCCTGTACAATGCACAATGCCCTGGTAAGACTTCACCTGAAACATCTTGCATGGTTCCTTGCCACCTGTGTTCAAGTAGGAGGTATTCAGACAAGAAATGGTACAGAAAATGACCTGGGAAATTTGTAGGAAGTCTTACAAAAGGAACCTCTTAGAATTAGGTTTATTTGAACTTCACAGTGAGACGTTCATTGCCCAGAACACTGGGGAGGAGGAGCAGAGCAGCCAACACACATGCTGGCAACAACCTCCCAAAAGCACTTAACAGGCTGTGAGAGTCAGAGCAGATGAGGCTGGAGCAGAATTCAGGGGCATCTTTCCACCAAGAATAAGAGAATGCAAGCCAAGTGGTTTTCAGATTTTATATTCAGGGAAATGGTGAAATTGTTACATTAATCAGTACACCGTAACAGTAAAGTCTGACACTGATTAAAACAATAAACCCTCTATCCCACGTGCTATTAAATACCATCTGCATCTATCCCTCTGTGCTCCACAACAAGAGCAAGACTTAGCACAAAGCCACATACAACTGGGAGTAAACGAAATAGTAAGGCTTTAAGAAAAGCATATAGAATTTTTAATCTTTCCTCAGTGGCCTATGAGGAAAAGAAGTAAATAAACTAAAATCAAGCTGCAATCCCGAAATTCATCCTGTACCAGAACAGGAATGCTTTTTGAAGGATCACCTACCTCAAATCCCTTTCCAGTCTGTTTACTGCCATAATCACAGAACAGAATTAAATGAGGCTCAAACCTCTACTCTTGAATTCTAAATTAAGACAGACAACAGATTCATCCGGAATTTTTCAGAAAACCCAAACCAAGCAACATACAGCATCTACATACCCTTTTAAATTTGCATTTCTGAAACTCCTTATTTAAGGATATTTAAAACGATATCTGCACTGAAATGTGACATGTATAGTTTGTAACAAAGCAGTTATAATATGGTGTTTATTTATCTTGAGATATAAACACCTGAATATGCACATTAAATCATTTTCATGTGATTGTTTTCTACTTACTTTGATTCCTGTAATGACATCAACTCCTTAAAACAAATAACTAATACAATTTTGGATATTCTATTTTTTAAAACATTTAAATATCTATGTATTGTACAGAAAAATACACACTGTGGTGGTTTGTCCCTGGCACGTGTATGCACACTCACAGTACCTGTACCTGGGAATTTAATTGTGTGATACAAGTGCTGTCATAAATGATCCAAGTCATCCTAAAAGGTGTGTGGAGGTTTCCCTCTTTGAAAGAGAGTCTGTTTCAGTCCCTGCTGTGGTGATTAGAAGCTGTATTCTGATGTCTTTGCTGAGAATACTCACATGCCCACATTGTCCTTTTTTATCTGGTAAGGAGTGCCAAGAAAACAGATTTCTCCCTCTCTTGGTCAACCCAACAGCCCTTGTTTCCTTTCATAAATGATACCACAACTGGGTATAATATTCTGGGTGAGGTTTCACCTGCCTCCTGGTGGTTTCACTGCTTTCACACCTCCTTATCTCTGCTGAAAGCACCTTTCCTGATACCTGTCAGGAATACCTGTCTGCCTTTTGCACAGCCTTATGATGCTGCAGCTCACTGTTGTGTTGTCCTCTCCTGACTGATCCTCATTAAAAAAGATGTGTGTGCTCTTTCAGCACACTGTCTGCTCACAGGCTTCTGTGTCAAAAGAACATTTCCTCAGCTGTGTGATTAAACAGAAGTGTGGGGAATGTATGATTAAATACAAGTGTGGGAAATGCATGATTACATGCAACAGCCTTTTTCAGACATATGCTAACCTATGAAACACTGAACTATACTTCGCTATTTGTTTCAACCTTTGTAGAGTGCCAGCAACTAAGCCTTCGATCTAGACATCTAACAACTGGCTGGGGTTCCACACTTTTTGGATTGGAACAGCTGGGTAACAGGCTGTGATCCGATTCCAACATCAAGTCAGTAATCAGCTGCAAGATAATGCTATGATGATTCCAATAAACTGCTTATAAGCACTCATATAGATGGCAAAAGCTTAGGGAACTGCAGGAATTCTTTCCCTTCCCTAATGAAAAGTACTGCTAGTCAGCTAGCAAAAATAGGCCTATCAAATCATAACTTTGCAAATCTCTTATCAGCCCAGTCAATTCTTCTCTCTCAGTTTTCAAGCTAAGCACTTGAAAATCTCTTCCAGAATGAAGTGTTTCTTCCAAATAAGTATGTTCCCTTTGCTGTATGCTCCATATCAGCCCAGAAGGCATACAGAGATAAGAGCATTAAAGGGAAATGTTTAATAGAAGGAGAAGTCATGTGTAAACCAGGACTGAAATTTTATATGTAGAGATAAACCTTTTAACACTCTTCACAGAGAACATTTTGAATTAGCTATTTTACAATAATAACGTTTTTTTCCTATTTTTTGCAAGAACATATTTTAAAAATCCAGTGGTTTACCCAGCCTAGGGCCAGTAAACCTTTGCAAACATCAGGTACAGACAGAGCTAGCACCACTCACCCCCTGGCTCACTCGGGGTGGTGCAGAGCAGGAGGCATTCCTTCTTCCCCACTCCTTATGGACATGACCCAACTCCTCCTGCACCTCCTGACCTTCAGCAGGAGCAATTTTCCCACTCCTTGCATCTCATGGTCTCCTATGGAGCCAGGGCAAGGATGGGAACACCAAGGTACATCCACACCCAGAGCCTGTCTGCTGCTGTGGAAATCTGGTCCAGCTCATAAGTTACAGGTGTCTGTATAGAAAGTGCTCACGTTTCTTTTCTCTCATGTTATTCAGCGTTTTAAAATCAAAGAAGAAAATAATTACAGGGAGAGAGAAGTCATAAAATGATTGTGTCTGCTTAATACAAAGCACCAGATTTTATAAACTGAAAACAGAAAGAATAAAGGTGATGGAGAAAGCTGAGCAGTCTACATTTTTCTCCAGCTCTGTATAACCCTTAAGTCTAATCCCAAATGAGAAAAGAAAAAAGCTACTCTCTTTCTACAAAAAAAAAAAAATATAAATAAACTACATTAAATAAAATCCTAAAAAGCTCAAATGTTTGTGCATCTGAAACCTATTTTTGAAACATCATTATGGCACATTTCACAATAAAATGCTACAGCCTCTGCTGACATTACTGTTGCTCTTCAGTCAAGTTTCTTTAACTCAATTCAAAGAAACAAAACTTTCAATTCAGTCTTATCCTGGGGTCATTCATTACTCCAGGTCAGACACAGAATGTTTCATCTTGAGAAGACATACACAGGGTTTTCATTCATTAGTTTCTTACAGGCTCAAAAAACTAAACAAACAAACACAAAAAAAAAATCCAGAAAACCAAACCCAACCAAATAAAAAGAAAACCCACCCTGGAAAGGTTATCTGCTGCCAGTTACATACAGAGAGGTTAGTTAACATGTTTCTACTGATACAATAGTAGGAAAAACCTTGTAAAAGGCTGAAACATTCTCATATTTGTATACGTTGTACACACATGCTGCAAGGCCGGGGGTTGTAGGATATGTATGGGACAATTTGAACTTGGCATAAAGAGAAAGTATCACATGCTTTTTACAACCTTCAATCATCACAAAAACAATACCTTACCCCTTGTAAAATTCTCAAAGCCATAAAACAGTGAGTGGGATCGATCCTTGTTTTGATTACATTAGAAAAAGGTGTTTGCATAAGGTGTGAAGCTGACTCAGAACAGTTAAACAAAAAGTAAGAGTGAGGGAGGTGTCACACTACGCTGAAATATTGTTAGTCTCAAATGTAAAATGGAAATAAAATCAGAATTAAACATTTGTTTTTAGAAGCCCGGGAGTAAGGACCTCTGGGGTCAAAATAATTATGTTTATCAGCCGTGCACAAGTCACTCACCAGAAATATGACCAAGCTACACAATTCATTGTTTTTCTCCCAAGAGTTGGCAATACCTTAGAAAGTGGACACAGGCTATTCAGCAAAAAAATTGTCTTGGTTACTGTCTGGTCACTCCTCTGAATGTCCAGCAATAACATCAACATGCTCCAGAGAGACTGGCAAGAAACCCGTCATGATTGCCCAGGAAATATATCAACAATGAAAGCAACCTTGTATTTTGCAACTAATTCAAGATGACAAGATGGCAGCTGAATGGATTGTATGTGACAAAAGTCAGGCCACCATCCCCCAAAATTATTCAAGGACAATATTATGGAAAGGAGTTACCAACACCAAGAGTTAGACACTTACTTCAGATTGCACTCTCATGGCAACATCACAATTTTTACAAACTTATCTGAGTAAGTCTTGCAGGATCTGATACTTGAGGACTTTGTGATAACAGGAGGCAGACATTTATCCCTGGCTGCCTGAACAGCCCTCTACTACAGATCTGAAAACACTCCTAAGCTTCCACACTCCAACTCTTACCATTTCAACCACAAAGTGACTCTTGCCATCACCACCCAAAACTCTCAGAATGTATTTGGCTTTTGTTGGTACAGTAGCCACAATCAGCTCACCCTAAGCGATGACTGGCAAGAATTTTCTCATTCTTTTTTTCCACAGAAACTTCACTGGGCCAAAGGAAGGAGAAGGAGGAGAGAAAGCAAAAAGGCAACATCTGAGGTATTTACTCTGACACTCACTTAGCTGAAGGTTCTTTTCTTTTTTTTTAATTTTATATACATACATATATGTGCACACACACACATATATAAAAGCTGTTGTTCCTTGATCCACTTTATCAAGACAGACCAGTCAAGGCCCCTGGAAGAGCTCACAAATCTGAGCTCATCCCGGTGTTTTAGGCAGAACCCTGCCAAGCCCCCGAGGCTGAGGAGCACCCAAGGCTCTCCCTGCTCCAGCACCCAGCAAACCACGCCAGGCAGGAGGCAGCCCCACAAGGGCAACCTCCGTAATTCCCGCAATGCAAGGGCAATAAATGCCTGCTGCTTGACAGGGAAGGTGGGTCAGGAGCAGGGTACGGGGTGAAGGATTTTATCTTTTCTCCTCCTGCCCAAGGAGTGGGTAAATCCAGCACTTTTCTTCCACTCTGAGCATCACTTGGATTTCGCTGTGCCTTGGACACTACCAGCCATTTGATTTCTCACATCTCCTTTTCTCTGCTTGATTTCATAGCTCAGTTCTCAGTTCACAGGTGCTGGTGCTGCTCATGCAGCCCACTGGGGGCTGGTTTAAAGGCCCATGTATATGCAAAGACTTCGCAATACACCTGTGTACATAAGCTCTTTCTGCTTCCTAAAGGGCTCTTTGCATGTGAAAGGCGAGAGAAAGGACTCACTTTAACCTCCCTCCCAAAATACTTGGCTTCAGCTGGAACCAGGCTTGGGCAACCCCCACACAAAGCCGCCAGCTTCCACTGCGAGCTCACAAATTCATTATTCCAGGGGCTACTCATGCGTGAAATATCCGAAACTATCTGATCCCACGTGAAGGGCTGCTGTTGTATCCAGAGCTGAATACTCCTTCACTAACACGTGTTTATCACCTCATTCCTGGCGAGGAAAGTATGTAAAAACAGAGATTGTTACATTAGCAGCCGCACTATAAATTTCTTTGATTGCAGAGCCTGATAGGAAGAGGTGCTGGGAACCTTTAACTCCCACATGGACTTTAAGAGTTTTCACACATAAAGCCTCAAGGATTAGACCTGTAGCAAATCTTGGGGTTTTATTATAAATTTCTCAGGAAAATAAGTCTTTCCTCTAAAAACTGCATAGAAATGTAATTTTCTTTGTTTAAATAATCTGCCAGAGAGACAGAGAAAATACATATAAAGCTATCTCAGACAGCCACTGCCTTGAGATTCTTTACATCAAATAGCTTAAAAAAAAAAGCTGCTGACGAGAAGTCTCTCTAAGTTTTGATCAGAGTTTATATCTTGGTACGGACAGTAATTCAAGCAGACAGGCAGATATGTAGGTTTCCTGAGCTCATTTATGTTGCAGGAATGGAGCAGCCACACAGACTTTTTAGTTACAGGGTGCAGGGATTTTTTTTCTTACTTTTCAGGAAAGGAGAAGACAGGAAAGGGGATGAGGGAAAGGGGAGGGGGAATTTAAAAGCAAAAACTGTTGAGCAAACAAAACTCCAAATGCTCCCAGCCGACAACATTATTCCAGAAAAACCGAAAGAGAGAAAATCGCTTCCAAGAAGAAGAAAACAATAAGAATAAAGACATTAAATAAAGGAAGACGAGGGGGAGAGGGCTACACACGTAACTGATGCTCCGGCTTTTTAGTTATAAACGAGCTTAACCACAGAGACGAAACAAGACGCGGACTGACCAAAACACGCACTAATGAGTAACAAATCCGGCTGCACAGCAAAACAGCATCCGCTTGGAGAGCACATCGGTCCAGCATCGCAAGGCTAATTCTCCCTCCATCAGCGCTCTCTCCCCGAGGTCCTTACCAGCTTCATGGTGCTGTTGTTGTGCTCCCAGCGCCACAGCATCACGCTCATGGTCCCGCCGGCACCTGCCGCGCCGCGGGNCCCTCGGGCCCGGGGGAGGATCCTCGCACCCCTCGGGGCGGGGGTGACCCCCGGCCCGGCCCGGGGAGGGGTTTCGCGCAGAGGCGGGGGCACACAGGGAGAACAGCCGAGAAACATTCGAAAAGAGGAACGGACCGAGCGCCAAGCCGCGTTTTAGCGAGATGCTTAAGGGTACCGGGTGCGGTTTAAAGCAGAACTGCAAATTACGGGGGTTCGCCCCCGTTCGGAGCGCCCGGCTCTGTTGAAGCGCAGGTTCTGGAGCTGCCGTGTTGTGTCGGCATTCAGCGATCTGAGCTGCTCCTGCTCTGAGCTGGGCTGATCCTGAATCTGCTGGCCTGGGAAAGGACCGGGCTTGCTCTGAGAGGAGGGGAAGAATAGTCTGCCTTAAAAATGATTCAACAGGTGGTGCGTGGCAGACCGGCTTCAGGAACATAAACAAGAGAACAGTGAGGGTGTTTAGAGTAATTAGCATTTTTAATATGCAGAAGAGCTGTATTTAATGGCCATAAATATCAGCGTTTGCCACGGTGTATTTAAGATAAAGCTATTAAAGGTCCTTGTAAATGCCAGGCTATTGCACAGGTGCTGTCTTGCACCCCTCTGAAGCACCTCCTGTGTTCCCCTGAAGCACCTTGCCCGGCGTAGCAGTCCCGACAAGACACTCACCTGTGGGAAGATTCATGCCTGCTCTTGCCCGAGGTCCTGTGGAACCACCAGTGGGAACCACGCACTTGGCTGTGGCTCCTCAGCCTCCTGCTCTGGGGAAGGTGCTACACCTGATAAAGGGGGTGGCCCATGGGGATAAGGAGACCACAGCAGTTCCAGAAGCAGCCCCAGAAGCTTTCCAAGCCTGGGCTTGGGGGGTGGTTTCTTTGGTAGCTTTGGTTTTCCCAGGCCAGGGAAATATGGGGAATTAAAACACATTTGAAGGAATTCCCCAGGGCACCCTTTTCTCACCCTCTCTCCAAATATAAATTTTGATTCACAAAAAGTTAACTTCGCTGGCTGCAGGACGGGAGGCAAGAAATGACCAGAGGCATAACCCATGAGCTGCTCAACATAATTTTCTAATAATGAAATCCTTTAATAATCAAATAAAAAGATAATAAAATGTTTTTTAAAAGGACCGCATTGTACACAAACTGATCACTTTCTTATCTGAAAATTCCCTTGTATGATTTTACTGGCAAGGTTGCTTCATGTATCTACTCAGTATGTTACTGAAGAAATACAATAAATCAGCAAATTGGCATTTGAAATTCTGTAAATATCCTTTTCCATATGAAGAAACACATGTGCCTTCTTACTGAAGTCTTTTCCCTAACAGTTATGCTTCCACTACTTAGATTTAATTCCTTCAGTCTGTAATTGTTCCCTTGTTCCGATTTATTATTTTAAGTGATAAAGAAGAAGGATTAATTATTGAAACAAACAATCATATTCCTGCACTGTAAAAAGAATTGCCCCAAGTCTGGTAGCTTGAATAGCTATGTATAGAGAAAGACCTGCATGTTGAAAGCATTTAAAAACTTTATGCATACAGTTTACCTTTGAACCATAGAAGTAAAATCTGAATCCCCTTCTGAGAATAAAGAACTCTTGTTCTTTCCCTTCAGGCCAACGTGGACCAAAGCCTTAGCACAGCCAAATCTTCCCAGCCAGCCCTCTACGTAAGCAAGTACCCTGCTGAAAGGTCATTCCTACAACACTCAAAAGAGGGGAAGGTCACAGCCCATTGGAGGGCTTGAACATAAGATGTATGGTCTTCAGGAGGGTCACAGGCTGAGACAATGACCTGCTGACAGACTCATGAATGGGGGAATGAATGCGTGCACTGGGAGGGAGAAGCCTGGGTGTGATGCCAAGAGGATTTTCTAAGAGCATCTTAGCAGCACCTTGGAGGAGCTGCCGGTGCCTACAGTGCGCGCTCCTCGCTCAGCTTAACTTTGTCCCTTCCCTGCTGCCTGCACAGTGGGAGCATCGTGAGGGCTTCCCATCGACCTGCTGGCACCTGCCTAAACATCATGACATGATGGTGTTCTGCTTCCAAAAAACACACCAACTTCGGGCAAAAAACCAGGGGAACTGAGACCAGCGGAGCTTTACGCTCGCAGGATTACAGCCTGTACAAAGGGCCAAGACAACCCACAGCACAAGTCAGAGCTGCCTCAGACACCTCCTAACCCTCTTAAAAGGTTGTCAGTGATTTGCTCTGCCAGTTTGAACAGCCAAATATTTTCATTCAACACTCAACCCTTGTGCCAAAATCAGGAATTGTAAGAAACAAAGGAGAGGCCTCAGAAAATAGCAGATTTTTGTCTACCCTCACAAGGACAACTCCATTTTGGGACCCAGGGAACAGAGTAGAGCTAAACTGCCCCAGCTACAAAAGGAAGATTAAAAGACCAGATATGAAGGACTCTCCAGCCAACTGGTCTTGGTTTTTTGCATATAGCTTGCTGTCTGTTTTTACATTAACTGAAGCGTGGCTCAGGCTTAGGTATTTTCTCATTTATGCCTGTATGAGCCAGCTGAGCACATTGAATGTGGACAGAGACACTCGCATATAATCAGCCTGATATACTAATAAAGCAAAGCTCCTGAGGTTAAAGCATAAGCTCTGTGCCTCCCAATCACTTTTTAAGCTAATTAATATCCTTAACTAAAATCTGTGTTGTTTTTAGACACTTTTATTTAATGGATTTTCCAAAACCAGCCTTGATTTGGGATGAAGATCCCTCGAGTTCTGATAGCGTTGCCAGGTGTAACCGGAATTTATTTCTTCCATTAAAAAGTAAGACTTTGGAGCTGCCTTTCATCTTCCTATCTCCCTTTTAGGCTCCCACAACACAGTGAAAGAGATAAGGTTAGGACTGAAGCTGGTAAAATCCATGGATGACCTCTTGCCCCCCGGCAGCATCGCGGCGGGAGTTCCTCCCCAGTTGCTGTGCCCCGGCTTTGCTGACGGATCCAGGAGATGCCTTTCCCACACAATGCCCAATTTCAAAGGAGAACAAGGACAAGATATTTGCTTGTATCTGAATCCTTTAGGATTCTATCTGAATCCTTTCTTATCCTCTGAAACCATAAAGCATCCCAGCTCTCTGAGGCTTTATTATGAACTTCAGCAACGCATACATGATGACATGGGGTCAATATTAAGTTGAACCTTCAGGAAAGGACATTATTTACAGCCCTAATGGGCATCTAAACTTCCCTATTAAAGTGCTGAACAATACACTTGTTATCCACCAGCAAGTCTTCAGCGACACAGAAACACGTGTCCCCAGCAAACCCCGTGCTCTAACAAGACATCATTCAGGTTCCCAATGCTTTCCAAATAAAACTGCTAGAAAAACAGGAGGAAACAGGTGTTGGAGACATTATGAATGAACTCAGTGCACACAGTCATTGTCTGTGCAACATTTACTATAAAGAAAGCTTGGGGAAATCCGTTCACTAATAATTCATTGTTTGCCTATGAAAAATATGTGTGCTAACAGCTTGCTCTGCAGTCATTAAACAAAGCCACTCTCCTGTACTTACCCATTACTTTTGCTTTTTAAACATATCAACATTTTGTTGGTTTGTTTGTTTTGGTTTTTTTTAAATCTGGAAAAGAAAGCATATTAGAAAATTTTATTACTGCTTTTCAATGTATTTTGGTCAAAAATACTTTAACTTTCTGTTCACTGAAAGCTGGGGTTTTATTTATTTTTACTATATGACAATAAGCACATAGGTCTTCCTTTCATGCATTACAAAATGGAAATATCGACAAATTAAAGTCTAGAAAAAAATCTTAGAAATCTTGAAGTTGTCATAACAATATTTTGTTAAGCATGATGCAGGAGGGAACAGGAGCCTAGCTCATGGAATTATAACAGATGCTAAACAATTTTAATTCCAAAAATGCCCTCAAAGTGGTGCTGAGCAGCAGCCTCTGAACTCAGCATTTTCTAAACCAGCAGATGAGATGCCTTGCATTGAGGAGCACCATTACAGGATCCAATGAAGGAGCTGCCCACATGGTTACTCTTGATTTTCAGCAGTTGTTGGGAGGTTCTGGAGGACAGAGGTACAGCTCGTGCTAGGTACCAGATAAAAGAGAATGAGATGGCCTTGATAGTCACAACCTCCCACCAGTCCCAGACAGTAAGTACAAAAAGAGACAGAAACTCCATTAATCAGCAGCTGAAGCAGACAGTATTATTACTGGCAAATGAGCATCCTTTCCCTGGAAAACATGTCTTGTTAAACTGGTATTTTCTGCTGAGTTCACTGGAGCTTACGAAAGTGGTGACATAGATGTGATTCTGTGAGGAGGCTCTTGCCTCATTTTCACCTGGCACGGTGAAAACCAGGATGATAACAAATCAACCCAGCAAACATCTGGTGGACTGAAAAGGAGTTAACTGGTTTAAAAATACAAGATAACTGGGAAATTAAGAAAATAAGCAGCTGGCTGTGTTTCACAAGAATCATTTCCGGCCCTACTTTTCTGAGCAAGCCTACGAAATTTGTTGGTGGCACATCAGTAACGGGAAAAACAAATGGTAAAAAAAGAGTGAGATCAAAGCTAATGAAGCTCATCTATACTGACTAGAACCATGAAAAGGTGTTAGTTAAAAGGACAAAAATGCAATCTTGTAACAAGGAGAACCTAAGAATGTCACAGAGCTAACAACTCTCCGTGAGTTGGTGCACCTGGAATGAGCATCACAGACATGTTGTGCCATCAGGATGCCAGGGTTTGTGCTCTGGTTATAGAGGTGATGCAATACTTGCACATAAGAGCAGGTGGTTATCAAACAAGAACAGGCTTTATCACCTGCTGGGTTTAATGCTGCTTGCATAAAACAGCTCAACAGGTTTAACCTCTGGAGAGGCTTCAGAGGAGGAGCCGCGAGAATGACTTAAGGACTGAAAAATGCATATCACAAGATTCAAACAGCTCCATTTCATTTGTCAGAGAAGAGCAAGGGCAAATATGAGATCATAACATCAACTAATTAAAAAAATGAAAGCAAATCAGCAGAAGTCATGTGGACTGTTTTATGGAGGAAGTCTGAGTGAATTATCACATTTATTGCTGTCTTACTTTATCATCAAAGGTTATTTCTAAGTTCCCCATTGAAGTGTATCAATCAGCTACAGATCTGTTCCTGGTGACCTCAAATCTATACTTTAGCCTGACTTGTGCCAGCCACCCCATGTAACATACAGCAGTCTTCAAGGATTCCAAGGAATATACAAGTAGTGCAAAGCTTCCTGTGCTCCATCCCAAGTCCCAGCCTGCTGGTACTCAACAGCTCACCAGTGCACCAAGAAATAGCTGGGGTCTGGGGAATTTTAAAAAAAATATTAAATTCTTGATTCAGAACACAATGTGTTGGGGGAAAAAAAGCTGATAAATAAAGTAACAAAAATACCAGTACACTGAATACCCACTGGTTAAGTAAGGCTGACAATATTAACAAGGCCATCCAGTTGATGGAGAGCAGTAAATTTTCACTGTGGTCTGAGGAACACAAGTGCCCAAATGGTCACTGAAAGGAGCAAGACTCTTCCAACCACCCTGGTCCCACAGTCCAAAGCTCTGAAAATGACAATAATCTAGGGATTAGGTTTGCCAAGGAAACCTATGGGTCCTCCTCCAACAATCGTAGGGCAGTGTTGTCTTTGGATTAAAACTTCTGAACATAATCCCAGCCCACACTCCCAGCTCTGTGACCTGACATGCCCTTCTCCAGTTTCCCAACATGCAAAAAATAATAATGTTGATATCAAACAAAAATAGATTGACTTACTATATTTGTGACTAACTCTTGATTCATATTATTTTAGTCGGCAGACTAAAATACAGACAGGAAAATGTTATTTGCTCTGTTTCTGCTGAGTCTTTGCCAACTGCCCTGAACAGCAAGAATTTAAAATTAACTAAGCAATTCTACTAAGCAGATGTAGAATAGTATGAAAAAAGTGATTCAATTAGTCTGTAGACAAAGCTGCTCAATGCTAACAAAGGATCTCTCACCATAACTTCTGAAACCTGTCCCACAAAAGAACACATACCAAGATTTAATAAAAAAATAGCTGTTACTCATAGCCTTGATCAGCCACCTGGAACACTTGATAACAACTGGTATTCACCAGATCCTTTTGCCAAACTCTTTATACTTCGCTCTTAAATGAAGTGGTTGCTAATTCAAGAGCACAGAATTCTGTGACCCAAAGAGCCTATATGGTAGATTTGAGTTGAAATTTATATCATGAAATTACCTATGCATACAAATACAGAAATATTGAAATATATGATAACAACTTTATTAGGGGTGCATTTATTAGGGGTGACCTTCCAGTACCTGAAGGGAGCCTACAAGACAGATAGAGACTTTCTGCATGACAACGGTGAATGACTTCAAACTGAGAGTAGATTTAGATTGGGTATTAAGGAAGAAATTTTTTACTGTGAGGGTGGTGAGGCCCTGGCACAGGTTGCCCAGAGAAGCTGTGGCTGCCCTATCCCTGGAAGTGTTCAAGGCCAGGTTGGATGGGGCTCTGAGCAACCTGGTCTTGTGAAAGGTTGAAACAAGATGATTTCTAAGGTCCTTTCCAACCCAGGCCATCCTATGGCTCTACTTAGAGTTGAAGCCACGGAGAAGTTTGCCTGTAAAAGTTGCAGTTAACTTACTATTGGTGGAAGTGCCATTATCAGGTCTTCCCAACTAATTTGATTTCAAAGAAGTATTTCCAGTGTCCACAGAAGATTCTGCATGTGGCTGTTCTCCTCACACTTAGGTTTCCAGCACTGCCTTCTGAACTTGCATCTTCAACACTAAACACATAAATACAATGCCCAGGCTTGTTCTGAGTTTGTTGACAATGGCATGGAACAGTGTCAATGGATTAATAAAGGCCATCCCATTGGTTTTGGGTTGTTTATTAGAGCATCAGCTTTAAAAGCTTCCCTGCTTTGCTCATGGCATGGCTCTGAGTCAGAGGCTGGTATCACCATGGGCAGCCTTGCACAGCTCCCTTTGCTTTTGCTGCTCATCCAGGAGATGTGGGGGAGCTGCTGCCAGCCCCACAGAGCCACCTCCTGTGTGCCCCCTTCCCCAGCCTCTAGGGCACAGGGATGCATCACTTCCCTTTCAGTCATAATCAGCTCCCTGAAGGCACCAACTTGGAGGTAGAAACACAGGTTATGAAATGCAGCCTAGTATTTTCATGACAAATACTTCTTATTCTGGAAGAGCAGGTCAAGGACCCACACCACCAAGGACAGCAGCGTTGAGGTAGGTCTCATCTCTTACCCAAAATGCCAAGTTACATGATGAAGAAAAGCTCTTAGTGCAGGCTTGAAACTAGAGCAAAGCACATTCCCAGCTGCTGCACAGCAACAGTTGGTTTTGAAAGCCCACACATCATTAATTAATGGGAAAACAAAGGGAAACAGAGGAAAAACCTTGGTCCTGTGCTAGGGATGCCCAAGTTGGATGCCCAACAAGACTCTCCTCTCTCTCCTCAATAAATCCACATTTCTTTCAGCAGCACAAGCAAAACTGATTTTTAGAAGGTCCCATAAGAGTTCTGTGTCCCCAGTGAACCTTCTACCTGAGCTAACTGAGAAGCACTTGTTTGCTGCACTTTGTATCTTTCGGAGATTTTTGCTGTTGTTTGTTTTAATACAGGGAACACGGTTGTGAAAAACACAATTACTTGATATGATCATACACAGCAAAAAGTAATTCTTCTTCCTCTGCTTACTCAGAGTCTCTTCACCTGAATGCACCAATTCTCTAGTTTTTCACAGAATAACCCTCATTGTGCATGTCATGGGGGAATGACAGGCTGCAGCCAGAGCAGCGCTAATTTGACATTACAAAACAAAGATATAAGGAATTAAATAATTAGAGCCTTAATGACAGAGCACAATGCATGTCTCCTTTGATAATCTCTTGAACTCTGAAGATAAAAGCGGGGTAGAAACGTGCATACAAGATGTGCAATAACTGAGAGTTTCAAAGCATTATGGAGCACATGGCAGTGCACCCTTCCCTAGTACTCCAACATCTTAAAAGATCAGCCTGTTAGAGCCAAAACTTCTCTTCTCTGGGCTACTTCTGCTCTTTTGTACCTCCCTTCCAGCTGCTTTCCCCTCACCTCCTCTGCCAGCCTCCCCTTGGCTCACTGCACTTGTGGGCAGCTGGAGCTTTTCTTGCTGTACTACTGTTTGATAATAGCAGAAGTAACAAGAAGTAGCTTACTTCATGTTTCTCCCTCCTCTTCAAGTTCATTTAAAACAAATTTAATATGTATCATATATTAAGTCCATTGACTGGAAAACAATTTTTCCTGAAAATTTGCCTGCTTATCTCTCTCTTTTATAAAAAAAATTATTTCAAATATTATCCTTTCCATTTGCTTTCAACTTTTCTCTCAACTTTTGTCCTGCCATATCATCAATCTTGTCAGTTAGGCAGAAAAAAAAAAATCAAGATCCATTCAAGCTCAAGAGAGTTTGCAGCAGTCTAAAAGTCAACTAAAGATATTACTCAAGTGTTCTGCCCCTGTACTCTGAAATTGAGGACAGAAGCAGAAATACTAACAATGAATGAAGAAATGAAGATGCTGATATTTATCATGAAAGACTGCTCTGGGCTGGGCTGTATCATATAGAAATGCAAATTCTTATTCACGATGCTGGATACAGGCAGCCAAATCTCAACATATCCCTACTACTTTAAAAGAGAGAGATTCCTCTGAAGGATAAACAAATGATGAGCTGCCTAAGGTAGGGGTGCTGGAAACAAATTTTATCTAAGAAAAGCTTTTCTAGTCCCTGGAGTTGATATCCAATTAATGCTTCTAGTATTCTAAAGGGATTATCACTTGCTTGAAAATAAACACAAAAATTCTGCTACAAAACTTGGTTTATGTTTTTGATGGATTAGTAAAATAGCAGAGAGCTATGAATATAGGTTTTTCATTTAATATTCTCCCACATATTATCATCATTAAGGATTACTCCCATGGCTTACTGGCACTGTTATTCTTCTGTATCTCAAAATATGAGATAAATAGAAAATATTAATAAATAATAAGAAGCTACAGCATGCCTCACTGTAAACAACCAGAAGCACTTTGCTGAGTTCACCTTATATTGCACTAATGAACAGAGCACATCCTCACCCCATAAACATCAAAAAGAGTTTTATTACCATTCAAGTAACTCTAAGAACTGGACCATATTTTCATGATGGGGCAAAGAAGTGCATATTATTTTAATTTGCTGCCCAGATTGGCCCAATCTAGACTATGACCTGCATCCCAGTCTGACTTGAACAAAATAATTTTACTAAGACTACTCAGTTATCAGCCTCAATTTGAGATGCCTCTCTAAGAACATAACATCTGCATTTTGTCTGGGATTCACTTAAACAGTTAACAGGTTTTCAGTCATAAAGTTATATTACAATACCAGGCAATTTTCCCCCTTACCTGCACCATTTCCTATCACTTGTGTGTCTAATTAGCCTATATCTCAGTACAAAAAATTATTGCTGGCCTGTTCTCAATGTACCTTAATATGATGACTGAAGAAAAAAAAAATCCAATTAAGATTTATGGGATCTGACTCTTCTTTTGCCTTTAAGTTTGGCCATGTAATTTAGCATTTCACCCTAATACTCAACTCATGTAACTAGCAATGACAGAAGCTGCAAGGTATAAGAGAATCAGACCTGTTTGATTATATGAAATTAAACATTTCTCATTTTTATTAAGCATTCTTTCACCAGTGCCAGGCCATGCCCCAAAGAGGAGATTTTAATACTGCTTTTAAGCAATTAAGAGATTTTAAAACAGTGTCGAACTATGCTTTGAATATCCTAAAATGTGCTAGTTGTGAGCTCAATGTTATTTTTAGAGGCAATGAGCCTCTGAAAACAAGATTGGTTTCCAACCTCTAGTCCAGCTACATAGAGTTCAAATCACAGACCAAGAGAATAAAAAAAAAAAAAAAGAAGACTCTCTGCTACTACTGTTACAGCACTTCACTAGTGTGAGTAGGAAAAAGAAATAAACCTGAGAACAAGCTATTATTAGTTTTCCTCTGCAGATAAATATTATTAATGCTGCTTGGTTTACTCTCCAAGCACTTGGCCCAAAAGAAGCAGCGTTCCACTGATCTTTGCCTTGGAAACTCTGAGGTTTGGTTAATCCAAGTCCCAAGAAGAAGAGGAGGGAAGAGAGCGAGGTAAAAAGAGACATCTGCCTGAGGATGCCTTCCAAAAATTGTGTGTCCTATTGATATGATTTGGGAATGCATTGGACTTCTATCATAGACACAGAGCATTCCTGGACAATAAAAAGTGGGAGACCTCTTTGGCTAAACTGAGCAGTGCAGGTCAGATTGCCTGAGCTGGGGAATGCAGGCTCTGTCTGCATGTGAAACATTCAGTCAGTTATTGTTCCCTTATGAAGGGTCATTGAGTGGTTTTAAATCTAAAGGTCAAGCCCAAGAAAAGGTCCTTAAATAAGTCGATTTCAATCTACTTTTACCTGTCACTGAGAGCCAGCTCAGCTAAAGCCTTGCAGCATCCTCTGAGCATGGTCCAGCAGCACCAGGGTGACTCTTACTTGTGCCAGGGGTGCTGCACTCCACTGAGAAGCCCCACACTCACCAGGGCAGTAAAACCCACCTAAAAACCCATCCTGAACCAGCTCCAGCAACCACCTTGGTGTCACCACCTTCCAAGGGGAGCAGGACCTGGGACGAAGGAGAGCAAGAAGGCGTCCACTGGGGGACTGGGAGGAACAATGATCTTCAAAGACCTTCTAGTGTGCTGGCAGAACCACAGAAAAGCTTAGAAATGTTCAATTACAAAGTCTTTGAAGGAAGAAAAAAAAAAAAAAAGACATCTCAAATTCAATATATTTCTTTTCATCCCCTTTCACTGCACATTACAATTTGGGATCACTGTAAGCAGCATTCAGTACCAAAGTGATCCAGTTCATTTTCCAAGCACTGTGAGGATTAAGCACATATGAACCAGAAAGAAAAAGAAAACAAACCAACCATCAGACATGAGAAATAAGGTCTGGCTGCCATTTCAGGGCATATTAATAACTAAAATTGTTAACAACTGACTGACAAAAATCATTCTGCTCCCTGCTGGTTTAACTGCTTCTAGGCAAAATTATGATTACTGCTTATAAGCCTGGAAATGTAATAAGCCTTAGTAACCATACAGAACAGCAAGTCACAAAATAACTACACTTTCTAGTCAGAATGGTTCTCCTGCAGCCAAAAATACAGTGTGAAGGTGGCTTGAAAGAGCCAAGTGAAATTAGCATTTGATATTCACAAAGGAAGGGACTTAGCATGCAAGAGCACCATTCAGTTACAATTTCAGCTCCTGGTAAATTGGCTCTCACTGCCATATTAACTGCTAATCCAAAGATGATAGATATAAGGACAGTATAGCTGCTTCAGAAATATTTTTTCCTGCATTAAAATTATTTTTGTTTCATTATGAAGGATCATGGTTTGGGTTGGAAGGGACCTTAAAGACCATCTAGTTCCAACACCTCTGCCATGGGCAGTGATGACTTCCACTAGACCAGGTTGCTTAAAGCCCCATCCAACCTGGCCTTGAACACTTCCAGGGAAAACTTCCAGACCTGACAACACAATGGAAATTTTCCAGCCATAATTTAACAGATTTATGTTTTTTCCCCCAAAATACAGATTTTTGTGGCACAGTTCATGGCAGCTATAACAGAGGAAAAGAGACTTTTAGGTCAGACGTCTATCACAGGTTGGATCAAATTTCCATACCTGACAAAGCTGATCTTTGCTCTGAAGTGCTGCCTGCAAGATTCACAGCAAATAACCTATGCCAGTACTTCACTAGAAAACATTATACAGCTCTGAAATGCTCCAGCAGATGCAGATGTTTTGTAGAGACAGAGAACGTACAGATTAAGCTACAGAATGTGGCTTTTTCACTGAACAGGAGGGGCTGAACAGTGATCTCCTTTTTTTCTTGGTAGCTACAACTTAATCTGTATTCCCCTGCTAAAAGGATTGCAATAAAACTCTTTATAATGAAAGGACAATTAAGTCACATTAGGTGCAAAAAGTCATCATTTGATAATGATCCACTAATTTCAGCAAGATAAGACACTAATCACTTAGGGTAATCAAATTTGCCCTGGTAATGCAGTGACTGGACCCTGCTGGAGCCATTCAGAGATGTTCATTAGCTCTGCACCCAGATGCCACCAGGTCACAGTGTCTCTGATGGAGACATTCCGAGGGTGGGAGCACACCCTGTTACCTCCCGTTCCAGTTCTGTACCAGAAGAGGCAGACTCTGGATTCACCACTCATACTTACTGCATGAGTTTCCAGCCACACAAGTGCTGGTGTCTGGCAGCTCAGAATCCATGATGCTCAAAGAAAGGCTCGATTATTTCTTTTTCACAACATCGTCTACACCCAAAAGAAATGACGGTCATAAAATACTGTGGGTTTTTTTTTTCCGACATTGAAATAATAATTATTGTTTATTATTTAATAAAAGCATATCCATAATGAATCTATTCCATACCCAATGGCCGCTTAATCCCATGCAACTCATCCGGGAAAGCAAAGGAAAATGAGGTGTGCTTTGGTTCTGCCCAGCACCACCAGATGGCAATAGCAGCCCAGCTAACCCATCCCACAGCATGCCAGCAGCACGAACTGCTCATTCCCTTTTCCTTTCACCCAGCCCTACCCCGAGCTTTCTTAAACTTACACCGAGCATCTGCAATAAAAAGGACCCCCACAGCTACTCCTGCTTCATGAGATGGGTCCAACCTAAGCAGCTCCCAAGAACCCGTGACTGACACTTCCAGTCTGGCAAATCCCACTCTTCTTGCACTGAAGGCGTAGCTGCCTCATGCAGATATCCATCACATTCACTTGATGTCTGCAAACTGACACCCCTTCAGTGTCTTTTGGCTCAAAGAGGGAACAGCATGCAAGACTCCACTCATTCTCTATCCAAACACTGCATGATACATGGAAAATCAGGAGGAAAAACCCACTTTTTGATAACCTGAGAATGACAGAAGTACACCATGCCGGGATTTGAACAGAAATCTGGATCCAAAGAGTGGCTTATATTTCTCAGATTTCACTGAGTTCTTTATATAAGTGAGTTAGGACTGTATGGTCTTGCTGTACCAACTATTTTAAGTTCAATCAAGAGGCAGAGGTGGCTTGGTGCATGAAAATTAATTGCCATTGCAAACACGAGTTGCAGACATCACACTGAATGATGATGCTGTAAATCAAAGAGGAATCTGTATCCCAGGACTACAGTTTCTAAACTTCTCAACAGTCTGGTAAACAGATCTGAGGTTTTTTTTTTTAAATTGAGCTGTATGAAGAATGTAATCCTAGGTAAATTCATATATGAAGTTGCATCTCTGATCTCACCTCACCAGTATCCTAGCTGGAGTTAGGATAAGCAAAAATGAGTCACTGACCTACACCTGCTTTTCAGACTGATAGTCCCAAGTGCTCAATTACCTCAGACCACCAAGAACTTTCAGCTCCAGAAGCAGAGATCAGCATTCCCTCCCCAACAGCCATACATCTGGCCCACAAGGGTTAACCCACTGACCTAAGTCAAAAACCATTAGAACCTGGAATAATTTGCATTGTAACCACTACTCTCTACTACAATCTTCTGCTAAATGAGCCTTTTAATCAAAAATCTCATCCCAACACTGGGAAAGGAAATGTGACTGAAGGTGGTAGAAGAAAAAGAGGAAGGGAGATTATATTCTCCTAGCTTCCACCCATCACTGTAGGCTTCTAAAACTGAGTGTGTTCATGCGTAGGATGGATTTTTCTTCTGGTAGTCAAAACTCACAGCATCTTCTTGTCAGAGGAACAGCTGCTCAAATGCAAGATACACACTAGGACTTTTCATCCCAAATTGCTTTGGTCTTTAATTTCAGTTCCAGTATTGTCTGTAATTCTATTCGTAAAGCTAAATTATGACTTGAACTGCAAAATTCATTCTAGCTCCTTCAGAATTTAAAAGGCGAAATCAGAATATGAAATGAGCTGCTGACTCCAGCTGCAATACATTTCTTATTTCTCATTTTCACCCACACTCATTGGAAATGTAGTTCAAGTGACAACCTGAGAATTGGTTTTAATCACAACTAGTACGTTGAGGTTCCCTCCCGCCTTTTCCTTCCTTACATCCCACAAGCACCCAAAACAAGGACATGTAGCGTGGCAGAAGATGAGCCAAATACCTCTCCAAGGTACTCCAAGGCACCACACCCGTGAGCAAGAGGTGTCAAGCTCTGCAAAGCAAAACCAGATACCAAAAACCCAAAACACGCTTTGATTTCATTATTTTGGGCATTCAGCCTCAGGCCTAACGCTGCAGCTGTTCACAGCACCCAGTGAATACTTCTGTACCATCCCCAAGCCACAGGACCAACATTTCCCTTTCAGCCTCTTGAATGGAAGTGATGCAATGAGGTAGAACCAGCCAGAGACCCACAAAAAGGGGAACACTTTTTGGAGGGTAGCAAGCACTGCATCACTCCAGAGAGCATGGCATGAGCTTGCCGAGGGGAAAGTCCTGCTTAACAAAACTGATCTCCTTTTATGACAAGGTAACCCACCTTGTTGCTCAAGGGAAACCAGCTGAATCAAGCTTTTGGGATTTCAGTAAAGCTTTTGATACTGTCTCTCAGAGTGAGCTTCTGAACAAAATGTCCAGTGCAGAGCTGGATAAACATATCGTGATGGGTGAGCAACTGGTTCATGGTTTGGGTGCAAAGGGTGACAGTGAATGGGGTGGCATCAGACTATCACTAATGGGGCTCTGCAGGGCCCCATCATAGGCCCTGTGCTTTTCAACATCTTCTTTAATGACTTGGCTGCAGGACTCAAAGGAATACTAAGCAAGTTTCCAGATGATACAAAACTGGGTGGAGTCTGCAGGGATGCCCTGCAGAGAGATCTGGACAGATTAGAGGACTGGGCCATCCCCAACCACATGGAATTCAACAAGGGAAAGTGCCAGATTCTGCACCTGGATGGGGCAACCCTGGATGTACAGACAGACTGGGGAATGAGACACTGAANGAGGAGCAGCTGAGGGCACTGGCTCTGTTCAGCCTGGAGGAGAGGAGACTGAGGAGAGACCTCACCACAGTCACAACTTCCTCATGAGGGGAAGGCACTGATCTCTGCTCTGTGACAGGTGACAGGACCTGAGGGAATGTCTTGAAGTTGTGTCAGGGGAGGTTTAGGTTGGATATCAGGAAAAGGTCCTTCACCCAGAGGGTGATTGGGCACTGGAACAGGCTCCCCAGGACAGTGGTCACAGCACTGAGCCTGGCAGAGTGCAAGAAGCATTTGGACAATTCTCGAAGGCACATGGTGTGACTCTTGGGGCTTCCTGTGCAGGCCTGGGAGTAGCGCTTGATGATCCTTGTGGGTCCCTTCCAATTCAGCATATTATGTGATTCTGTGGAACTGCCTACGGAGGTCATGGAGTCTCCCTTTCTGGAAGTATTCAAAACCCACCTGGACACCTTCCTGTGTAACCTGCTGTAGGTGACCCTGCCTTGGCAGGGGGCTGGACTGCATGATCTCCAGAGGTCCTTTCCAACCTTAACTATTCTGTGATAAAAAGACCACATAAGTCAGGCTTTGTTCTGCGTTCAAACTGGTAGAATTTGCAGAGCTAAATGCAAAGCCAACCTGCAGTAGCTCTAGATCTCTAGAAAAGAAGCTATTTTTAAACTGCAGTAGCAATGTGGACTGCATAAATTAGCATAATCTCAGCCTTCACAGATAGTTCTCAGCTATTTTACATACTACAAATTAACACTCTGCAGATTCCTCACTTCTACTAACGTGGTCAATCATGCATTTCATGGTGCATAAAATCTCCTTTTTCCATCCTCCAAAATCTCAACGGCCTTTTTTCACACTCCTCTTTTCCTTTTCAGAGCAATGCTGTCACAGGCTCAGGCTCCCTTACAAATCTCACAAGGTTTCGTGGGTAACTGGTGGTTCTGTGGCTGCCTAAATGCAGGACATCCTCCTCTTTTCTCAGCTGATGATTTCTCCTGGTGGGCAGATGGCATGGAAGCAGAGTGCAGATGGAAACCCACAGCCCACAAACTCCTCATTACAATCTGAAATAGAGTGTGCAGCTCTTCGATTCTCATCTCCTCTTTAAATTATTTTCAGCAATAAAGGATAAAATGCTGTTTTCAGAAGGCATAGCCAAAAGTATCTGTTTATAGCTGAGAACCTTCTCCTAACAATGTGATTTCTATTTTCACAAGTTTTATTAAAATCTATAAATCATAACCAGAAAGGACTTTAAATGGAGTATCTTTAGCTTTGATTCAAATATTACCTTAAGAAGAAAGATCAGCAAGAAAAAAACAGATCACGCATGCATGAAGGTTTAGAACTCCCACAGTTAGCTATTTAAGGTAATTCATGGCTCCAGGTATCACTTTACCTGAGCTGCTTGGAATTATAATGGATTTATCTCTGCAGAACACCTGTGAGATAAGGGAGCTGCTGGTGATAAACTGCAGCAGGCAGCAAGGAGATGACAATGATGCTGATGGCCTGTGGCTCACAGACTCACCCTGCATCCTCCCTGCCCTTTAGGACTGAAACTCCTCCTGGCAGAAAATCTCAAAATGAGGGTGCCATAAAAACCAGTCTTATCATTTCTTTAAGGTTTTCCACAGCATGTCCAGTCTGGTGGAACTGGCTTTCCTAACCTTCTGGCCAGTTGGAAAAGTCCGAAAAACAGCAAAATAAAAATATCTGTGGTGGAAAATAGCAAGGAATGAAATAATAAGCATTAGAGGTCAAACTTGGATCCCTGAAAAGTTTGTATTAACCAGTGGAAAAGCCTTAAAATAAATAAACCTATCCCTTAGCTATAAAAAGAAAACAAACAATACTTGAGACACCCAAGTGACATGGTTGGTGAGGATTTACAAACTCACAGACAGCTCTCACACACAGCATAAATTAAAAGTTGGCTAAGTTGCTCCTGTTGCAGAAGCCTGAAGTCAGACTTGATAAACACAAATAGCCTCGTTTGTTCCAAGTTTTGACCTGGTGCCTGACAACCAATTACTACACTGGACTGCTCTACCTCAGCTAGAAAGGGACCTTCTAAGCTGTCTCACAGAATGGTTTCTGTCTGTTTAAAGGATGGATACAAGTTGCTTAACTGTATTTTTGGCCTGCAAGAGTGAAGGCTTTTTTCTCAGATGGCTGAATTTAATTGCATATTATACATCAAAAACATTCACATTTCAACCTGGTTGTGGTATACATACACTACAACGTAAATTATTTGCTTATATAATGCAGGGCTATAATCTTCCACAGCATGCAGGCATGCTAATGATCTTACACAGGGACAACACAAGATGAGAGAATGAAGTATTTCATCACCAAGGACAACTTTTCTTGCCCACATTGATGGAAGAAGGTTATGGGAGGTCATCTTCTTAGAGGTTTCCCTTTCACAACAAAAAAGACAATAATCAGTTTTCATTAGGAAAGACTTGTCCTTTCTCCTGTCCCACCCACCAAACACAGCACTGATATCAACTGCATGGTATTGTCCAACACAAAGGTTTATAAAGGGTAATAGAAGCACTCAAATTTGAGATGCAACCCTTAAGGACCTACCCGTGTCAAAAGAACCTAACACATGTTTTATCATCAGCTTAATGGCTTGCACTTAAAACTGATCAGGGTCTTCAGAAGGGACCATGTGAAACTGTTGTTCCATGAGAAAACTCAGCTCAAGCTTGACAGAATAAAGAATTTCTGGAGGAAGAGAAAGCTCCATTTTAAGTGCCTTAAGGAAGCTCTGATTCTGTTAAATCCATCAATATCCCACAGCTCACCCAAAGGCACGTTCAGAGTCACCCAGGGAAAGGCAAAGAGAATTTTGGCAGAGGATGAGATACTGTGCCAGCATTTCTGATGCAGTAAGAGTGACTCTACCACACATCTGTTTCTCTGTGTGAGACTGAATCTGCCTGTGACAAGGTCAATTTTGAGAAAGGTTGGTATTAAAAGATTAATGCTCCCTCCATCCTCTCACTGAGGTTATGCTAATTATTTCAGGGGAGCAAAGGAATTCTTTGATCCTCTGAGTCCTCCTTCTCTCACAAGGTGACTCTGGCTGCTGGCACAACACCCAGAGGAACAGCACAGCATATCCTAACTCCGTAATTGTGGAATTAGCCATTTTCAACCTTGAAATTTAACCTTAAGAAATTGAGTATGCAGTAATCCACATAATCCAGGCCTCTACACCTGTCCCTCTTCTAACTAATCTCACCACCCTTCACCATGACACATCTTAATTTAGAGTCCTATCTGCTAAGGTCAGTGTGTAAGTGGATGCTCAGGAGTTGCAGCAAGTATTTGTCACACCAATTGCTTTGTGAACTCTGCAAGATACAGAAGCAGCAGTGAGCAGAGCCCTTCACAAATGATCTTTACAAACGTTCTAGGAAGCGGCGAGGAGAAGGGATAATTAATTAAATAAATAAATAAATACGTGCAGCACAGCCCTGGATAATGCGATCTGCTGGTATTAAGTTTTCTCCTGAAGGAGTTAAGTATATACCAGCTGCTCTACATTAAACCGAGCTGGCATTTTAAATCATGCAAATTAGCTGAGCTCCCATCCATTTCGGCCCAGCGTTTAGCAGCACTGCTGTAAATGATGCAAAGTGGTGGCCAAACCAAGCCCTGGCATTTCAGCTGCTGTCAGGGAGGAGAGGAGGAGGCAGAGGGGGTAGGGGCTCTTAGTGATGCTGCAGCTATTCACAAGATGGTTTGCAAGAGGCTCCTTCCACCACAGGAATTGTCTGCATGACCAAAACACGCCCATGAGCGTGGAAAGCCTGGGGCTTTTATTTGTTCAAAATCCATTTATGTACGCTATTAAGAACTACTGAAAAATTATTTAAAATTCAACTGCTTGCCTGTGGAAGGCTGCAATTCCAAATCTCTCTTTGCTTAATGCTGCACAGTAAACACTGACTGGATCTGACAGGTCATGGGCTCAGAAGTGCTGACACAGCAGCCAAGGGTGGCATCAGTCCCCTCCATCATGCCCAACACCAGTGGACTTTTCTCAGACTGCGAAGGGAACAGATGGAAATCTGAGTTTATTCAACACAAAACCCTCTTCTGCTGAATCTGAGAGCACTCAGGAGGCAATAAAGAAGGCCAAATCTTCCTCAGTTCACACTGTTGTGGCCGAGAGATGAGGTTCCAGCACAAAGCTGAAACAGTGAAAAGCGAGCTAGGGATCTGTTATTAAGAAGTCTAGGAGCTCCACAAACTTTTTAAAAATATTATTTCAGATTCCTTGTTGACCTGCTCAACAAGGGGAAGGTGGATTTAATTCTTGTGTTAAAAATAAGGTAAACTGCCTTGCTATCCAACCTGGTAAACCAACCCACCAGTGGTGGTGACCCATGGGCACAACATCCCACCACACAACACTGCACCTTGGTGCTTGCACCACCCATCACCCCACATGGTCCAAACCCTACCAGGGAAAGGCTAAAAGGCATCTTACAGGCAGGAAAGGAAAATCTACAGTGCTGCAGTGTGGGAAGTTGGTATCTGACTGCTTGGAAACAGGATCCTAGGCAACCACTGCTCTTCCCTCTTGAAAAGCAGAAAGCAGTTTGATTCAGTGAAATAAAGCAAATTCATTACAATTTCCCTGGAGAGGCTCTGTAGGGATGAACAGGATGCTGCTGCCTACCCTTTCCAGCTCCATGACAGAGGACCTGGCACCTTTCTGCCAGTTGCCTTTGGCAGTGCCCATCTGGCACATTACCACGGAGGATCAGACCCTTGTGTGCTCTCCAGAGCCCATCCCAGAGGAGTAAGATGCAGCAATGCCAAAAAATACTCCTTCCCAAAATAATCCGTCCCAGTTAAGCCCCAGACAAGTCTGGAATATATGTGGCTGTCCTGAGAAGCAGACTGACCCCTGGTTATTGAGCAAGGAAAGCGAAACCCATTTCTATGCTATTCATCAAATGGTCAATGGCTTTGATCTTGAAACAACACATGACATTTTTCGATCAGTTTTGAAGACTTAAACATCCATAGGGCTCTGGCAAATGGAGAATGATTTAAAACACAATCAAATTCATCGTACCAGACCGATCCATTAATTATTGTCTCCACCAGCTACAATCAAAGTTGCACATTGATCTTTGTGGATGAAAGTGTCAGTACTGAAACTACCTGTAGTTTCCAACAGTGGGCATGGCTCAAGTGGAGATGGCTAAAGAAAAAAGCAACCTCCTTCTAAATATTTGTTTCAAAATACACAAGTGTAACGAAGTCTCAGTACCCATATTCACCATAAAATGTCACACAAACTAGATCAGCAACATGAAATCCCACCAAGCTATTCATTTTGTTCTACCAACAGGCAAGTATATAAAATTAATAGAGGGAAGAAAAAGACAACATAATAATTTTCGGTCAGCACTTCCAGCAGAAGATGAGCAATCCTATCAGGGAAGATCCCCTCATTGCATGAAACAAAAAGGTATTACTACAACAGTCTTCACAACTGAGAACGTCACTCCATGAGACAAAATACATAAAATTACAATTCCAGCCTGTCACACGCCTCTTCCACTCCTCCCAAGAGCCAAGCACGGGACCTCACACAGCTGTTCTAGAAGATGTTCTTCCTAAACAACTCCCAAAAATCTAACTGCTCTGGCTAAAAGGCCTTGTCAGCTCCTACAAGGTCATTTGGGAGATGAAGGAGAACATGGAAATGATCAGGGAAATTGAGTCAGTCCTTTTGTTTGGAGAAAGTGTAACCAAGCTAACAAGACCCCAGCACTGAGACGAGCTACTGCTGCAGCCAGGGAGTAAGCCAGCCTGCCAAGGGCTGGTTTAGGAGTTTTATTTATTTATGGATTATATATTTCATGAGAAAGCCTGGGTATGTTATAACTAGCTCACTTTGTTCAGCAGGTGAGACAAACATCTCTGGGTTTTTCCAAGAAGGCTTTACAGCCCAGAAAAGCCAAGGCTTTTGGATTGTACCATGGCTGTCATTACAGACAGGACAAGACAGAAGGAGTGGACCAATATTAGTGACAGGACAGGTAAAATAAAGACAGTTAGAGACTCCTTCCAACTGTGAAGGACAGGGTATGGCAAATTGTAGCCACAGCTGTAGAGACAAAAAAAAAACCACAAGGGAAAAGACTTAAGGAAATGTCCAAGAGATGAACACAGGCTAAAAAATGCAAATAAACAAGACATTGTCAAAATACGATGATATGACAGTCCAAAAACTCAACACGCACATAGGAAAAAGTCCTAGTAAAAGTGAATTTTCAAATACAGAAGTTGGGTATTTTTTTCCTTTCAGGCATTGTTTTCCCACAGATTGCTTCCAATTCTAAAATAACCCAAAATTAAAATGAAAAATAATCCAAGGATAACACACCTAAAAATACTTTGTACAGGCAAAAAAAGGTGGAATCAGAACAAAACTCCAGATCTCACCCTGTTTTAAAATAAGTAGTGACCTGTTTTCTCATTTATTTTCATAGGTGGTTTATTTGTTTAAAGTTTTAGCAGTTATTTCCATGCCTATGCTTTGCAAAACTGAAGAAACTGAGACTGTTTCCACAAACTAGTTCAGAAAAAACAATTTACAGATAAAATTAGAGGCATACAACTAAGTGCCAAGTGTTTGACTGAATTCCAGTTCTTGGTGAATGGAAAACCAGCAGCTTCCTGTTACAAAATGTACCAAGAGTTCATGTCTAATAATACACATAATATCTAACCATTTATATACTTCAAATATAGATGTTTCTAAAAATAATAGTAAAGCAGGGTATTTTTAGCCAGGTGAATTTCTCAGGAGAATGAGATTCTACAGTTTGCTGCAAGGAAAAAATAGATTAAGGGGTTAAAATTTTAAGGGCATCTCTTGATTTACGCCAAAATAAAAGTAGAAGGTTTAGCTCCAAATCTTCATGAAGCAAAAAAAAAAACCCCAAAAAACCAAAAAAACCCCCAAAACAAAAAAAAACAGAAAAACAAATGGGAAAAAAGGTCAAGAGCAGAACACACATCCTTTCATTAAAGGCCCAGCTATTGCTTAATTCACAAATGTATCTTCTTAAACAGCACTTACAATATTTATTTTGTTGCGAATTTGGAAAGTTCAGGCAAAATAATTATTGTTTTAAGCACCTCCTTAATTTCTTCCACTTTGGTAAGAACAGGGAACTTGTAGGCTAGAAGCATTAAAATACTTCTACAAATTGTTCAGAGATTTAATCTAGTGGTGAGACAATCTGGAAAGTGAAATTACAGAGCAGACAATGTTTCTCAAAGGACTCTTAAAAGGAAATTAAAACCAGCCAATACCAACCCCTAATTTCCAAAACCCAGAGCTTAATCCACACTATCTCAATAAATAAAGGCTTTTTTTTCTCATACCCTCTGGATAGGCAAAAAGAGCACAAGTGGTGCTGGTCCCATAATTTTATTTCTTTTTGGTTCTTCTCAGATGCTTGAGACTTGGGAAAGGTTCATGATTTGTTTACCAGACCCCTTTACAATTTGATTTTTTTTTTCTTCTTTTTAATAACTAAAGCTCAGGTTCAGTGCCAGCGGATTTCAAAAGCAGTATCTGTTGTTCTCCTCTGCTGATATCCTTGTACCTCTTTCTGCTTGGGTGTCACTGTGCATCAAGTGTCACAGCAGAAGGTGATAAAAATCACTTGCTAAAACAGGGACAAAAAGTGAGAGTGTTCACTAAAGAAATTCAACTTCATGGAGTAAACTAGTAGCTTCAAGGACAGAAGGAGAACACATGGACACCATATGCATGAGCATTTTGAGCTGTTAACAAGTAGCAGCAAAGGAGAAAGATAATCTAGTGTCAGGGGACTAGCTAGTAATTTTCTATAGAACTGCAGACTTTTTCTGACCTTGGCTACATCTCTTTGTGCCTCAGCCATGCATTTAATAAATGTTCTCCATAAAATAAGAACAATATCCCTGCCTCTAAGGGGTGCTCTTAGGTAAAGCATACTCAAATTCTCAAGCCAGATAGATAGACAGACTGTCAGAAGAGGGAAAAAATCCCCATTTTCCAGTATGATAAAAAAACAAATGGAACTTTGAGTCTAAGTAACCCTTTGCATGTTCTAAATGAAAACCCAATGATTAAAGAATTCCCTGGATGTATAGAGCAATGTTACACCTGTTGTTCAAATGCAAGGCTTTAGAAAATGTAGCTCTTTATATGAAAAGACAAATCATTGGAAAATCCATGTTAATAATCACAATAAAACAACTTTGGAATTGTTTTCTTGTTTTCTATCTGGGAACACCTAATCTGGAGCAACCTCCCAAAAATTAAATATTTTTCAGTATGTATCTAAAAATATATCAAACTCACTGTAATCATAACTAGAAGAAGAATTTGGCTACTTAATAGTCTCAAATTGCTTACAATGTGTACAAAAAAAGTCCACCATAAAGGAAGATGCAGCACAGGCCTTTTTGTAGGAATGTACTTAGGTACATAACTATAATCATATGAGCAAGCTCATTAGTACCAATTTCACATTAATTTTGTGCTTATGTATTTTCATAGCCTGAAACTATATAGTTTTTCTTAGCTTCTCCCAACTTCAGTAAAATCTATCCTTTGTTCACATCCTAAATGTGACCCCATTTGGTTTCTTCCAGTTGCAAAAAGCAATCTTTTATGTGAAAGTTATCAGTATGATTGACCACATTTCTCATAATTTCATTTATAATTAGCTCAGCAGTCGTAGCGAGACCAAATTTCGCTCCACTGAGGCAGCTCACACAATGGCACTGAAACCAATCCACGTTCATCTGATTTTAAATTGGGTCCAGATAAAGATGTGCTTGATCCCTGTCCCTTCTGCAAGCTGGTTCAGCATTAGAACTGTCAGACCCAGTATCACACACAAAAATGGCTAATGCACATGAGAAGGGAAGGCACAATTTCTCTGCAATATGCTCCATTAATCTTGCTCTCTATGAAGCTTCACATTTTGCAGGACAGTAATACAGAGGTTTAAATGGCTCCTGGTAAAGTTAATTAAAATATAGAAAAGTAATTACTAATATCTAAACTATGTGGCTTCATTTGGATTGCTAATGGCACGGGCAAAAGGGGAGTGAGGCAGAGAAGGGAAACCGATAGCAAACAGATCATGGGGCACGTGTGGCTCATCAAACAGCTGATGTGAGCCTAAATCTAAAGTGTAGAAAAACACTGAAGGAACTTATTATGTTAATCAGTTTGAGAGCAGTGCACAGCTGACTGAAAAACTCCCTGGAATGTGCCAGCAGTATGCCACCAGCCTGGGAATGGCTATCCACCAGATGTACTTGCTATCCACTAGATTTATTTGTAATGGAGCTTCCATACCCTTGTCATTGCTTGGACCACAGAATGGGCAATGAGGAAAAAAACAGAGATGTTTTTAACCTCGACAGGTGTGGCAAATGCATTTGAAGCACCCCCCAGATGTAGATGAGCTTGACAAGTTAGGAAAGAAGAACTAAATCACTAGGAGAATTTAGTGTAAGACTAGAAAATAGGGACATCTAGAACACCTCAGAACTAGTTCACTCCAGATTAAGGCTGCCCAACTCAACAAGATCTTCAGAAACTGGGAAAGCAATATGAAGAAAAATCTAGCTGAGCAAGGTAGCCTTATTTCAGACAACAATATCTAACAAGTTTTGAACTGAATTCTTTTAAAAAAAGGGGCCTAGGGAAACTGAAAAGAGTTCAGCGGATAGCACAAAGAGTTGCAAGAGTTCTAGAAATCCTAGGCTTTGCCTAGTGTAGGGCAAGAGAAAAGTGAGGGAGAATGTCACACCCAGTGAGCACCTGCCTGCCATGTCCACCAGGAGAGGGCAACTGACTGGTTTGCAGCAAATGAATATTGCAAAGAAATACCAATTCCTACCGCCACCCCTCCTGGCCGAACTAAGCACAACTACAGGTAATTGCTCAACACACACACTTTAAACCCAGGTTAAACAGATGTCTCTAAACTTGAAGTGTTTTAGTGGAAGGCTAGGACCAACCATTCAGCAAGGTCCTGCTGCCTCTAGTGCTGCTTCTGTTACTGCAGGTACAAACAGTGATTACTTTTTGGCTTCTCTAGAGAAAGAAAATCAAGAAGCTGGAGAATACAAGATAGCAGCAATAAACACAGTAATTAAATCCATGGTCTCCTTCAGTGACATTCACAAGAACATGGCAGCAGACTGTGTGCCTGCAGTGGCATCTTCCTTCCTGCATCTGCACGAACAACCACACCATGCTCACGGACTCCTCATTGGCAATGACTTCTTTCTTAAATAACTAATGCAAATTTAGTAGCCAAGTGCATCTGACTTTTTCAGAATCACTGAGAAACACCATTTTGTAGACGAGAGATCACAATCTTGCTATCCACTCAACGGAAGTTTCTCTGGTAACAAAGTTAAATATTTCCAAAACAATTCTCTCTAAATATGGGTACAATTTATTGGCGGTGTTTTCAAATTAGATAAAATAAGCACCAGTGCAACAGGCGGATACTGTTGTGCACAACACAGGGGATTTAATATGGAAAAACAGTGTGTATATCAGTAACAGTAAAAGAGGAATGATACTTCTATGATTCATTGACCTAAGATTTCCAGCTAGCATTTACAATGGGCTTGACACTAAAACCCTCAGACCTTTCTTTGGAAAGTGCCTCTGAAATACCATGAAGTGTGCTTTTTATAAATTGCCCAGCATTTTAAAAAACACACTGCCCTTATAAGGCCTTAAGGCACAAAACTTCCAGTTACTATAAAATACAGCTTACACATGTAAAACCATATCAAGAGGTACAAAATTAGCAAAACATTTAGAATCTTTCACTGATACCACATTTGTGAGTGGAACATCTTTATTTTCAGCAGCTGTTTTTGTTTTTTTTAACAGGTACTTTAATGAATAGTACCTGCAGTGCTTATGTTCTCTGAAGAATCAGGTTCCAGAAAGGTACCACCTGGAACCAAAAAAGCTCATGAAGCTTTGCAATAGTGTGTAAGTGGCTCGAAAGATGCTAACCCAGCAGAGAACATGGTCTGGTATCCTCACATGGTGGCTTCTGAACTATGCACTAGACAAAGCCTCTTCTCCAGAATAATCACTCAAATAAGCCACTAAATTTTATTAAATGGTATTAAGTAGTGCAAAAAGGACCCACCTCAATGGGATTAAGAACAACTCCCTGAAATACTCCCAGAACCAAGAGAATTGATCCAAGGAACACAATCTCTCTCTCACTCTCCCTCTGCCCACACAGGAGGATATGATGTCCTTCCTCGTGGGCTGAAAATTCTGCATAGGGACCAAGATCTACAGAAGATAGGTGCCAAAACACTCAGCACTGGTCCAGCTTGTGGATCCAAACTCTAAATTCTAATTTCCTCCCTCACAGGTGATGCCAGCTGCCTGCACAATAAAATGGTGACAGTCACATTGGTGCTTCAGATAAACCACCCAGAGAAGCAAAGTGATCACCCTCAGATTCTCAAGATACTCAGACCTGGTGCAGTGTTCAAGACTAAACCTTACCAGGCACATTATCAGAAAGCACTTCTATACCTGAATGCAGCTGAAGGTCTTCCAATTTAAAAGTGCTTCAGCTGCTGACATATCATCTGGCAGCTGTCCATCCATCCTGTTCCTCCTCCCTTGCCAGGGAGGAACAGTAGGAAAAGGAATGAACAGTGCCTTTGATACAACACATCTGGGAAAATCTCCCTCTAGATACAGACTGGCATTCCAAATGACCACCTTGAAAGGCAAAACCCTGCATGCCTTTGTGGGCAGGAGGATCAAAGCTGGATCAACCAGAACAAGAAAAAACAACTGTGTTTATTCAAGATAATGGACAGTGAAAAAAGCCTCACTGATTCACCCCTTAAAAGGTGCTGGTCATCTGCTCAGACTGCCAGCCAGAGGAGCTTGCTGAGAATACAAAGCCTAAGATCTCTCCTGCTGATGAAGTAATTAAAAACATAAAATTATCGGACATTTCTCTAGCCAAAATCACTCCCTGTTAAAGTATAACAAGTTAGCATCAAGACCTACAAAAAATGGGGTTTGTTCCACATCACTGTAAGGGTTAAAACCACCATAGTGTCTCCCTTACTGCTGCAAACGTCTCCCACTAGCAGGATGTCTGTGAGCATGATCTGTTACAAGATGAGAAAGTATTTCTGAATAACAACCACTTTTTCAGCAATGTAGATTTCCATGCAGAAACCATGGCAGGTGTAAGAGAAAGGGCAGCAGATAATGAGATTTTGCTGACGTTTCATAATCACAAGGACAGACTCAGGTGCAAGTGAGAGAGAGCACTTGATTCTCTTGTAAGGGCAAGATGTGATGCACAGGTCGGTCTGTCTGCTGCCACTACCCTGCATCGATGCTTGACTGTCTCCTTTTCCTGCTCTCAGTCCCTCAGGAACTGCTCCAGTCATATCAGTCTGGCCTGAGCAGCCCAATACGTCACCCTGTCTGCCAGCAACCAAAGTGCAGCATCTCCTGAAATCAGGGCACGCGGTCAAACATGCCCAGTCAGTAGGCACACTCATCTGAAGGGAACAGGGTTACGAGGCCACAGATTTCAGAATCTAGGTGGTAGGGATGATCCATTATTCCTCGAAGAAGGAAAAAACCAGCCGAGTATTTGTCATCATTTCCCTCTCTCAGCATAATGGTATCACCTTCCACCGGGCTCAGATATTGGCAGAAGCAGCATGTAACGTATATGGCTGTTGCCAAAATACACCACAGGGCTGTACAGCCATCTCTGTGCCACAGCAATCAATTGTGTTTGCTGCAGCAGCCCATCTGCTCTGCTCCCTCTGTAGTACAGTAACACGCACGCTGTGCCCACGCCACTGCAGAGCTCATCGGGGCACAGCAGCGCAGGGCAGTCCCAGCCATGCTAACAGCCTCACCCTGCCCACAGAAATTAAACCAGCAGAGGAACATGCATTTCTCCTCCCCATACAGCAAGCATATAAAAAAATACATTAATCCTGACACAGATCAAAGGGAAACCTAGAATACGTGTATTGATGATGTGCTGCATCTATGATGTCATTCACGTACAGCATTATACAGGCAATTCCACTTAAGTGTTCATTTCCTACATAATCTGTTTAATTTAGCTGCACTGAATGACATGCATATTGTAATCTAGCAGCAAGCACTGCCTCCCATTCACTCCCCACACAGCTACAAACACAGAATGTTCACACAACTAGTGCTGTGGTACAGTACGTGACCGAACACAAAACACATTCACGACAACCAGCAATCCTCCCCCAGCCCAGGCACACGAGCCAGCCCTTACACTTAGCACCTACAGAAGGCACACAAAGAACACACCCCACGAACAACATCTCTACCCTCTCCCTCCTGTAAATCCCCCCAAGTTCAAGCAAAGGCAACAGAGAAGGCAGCCCAGGCAAGCAGCACACCCAGCCCCATCCCTCAGCACCCCACCATCAGCTCCATCATGCTGACAGAATTACACATGCCACTATGTGGAATATAAAACATCCCACCACTGCAGACAGATGTTAGCAGACACACACACATGCACATCCCTTCTCACACCGCTCTTTACCTGCTGCACACTCTCAACACAGAAATAAATTCTCACATACACCTCCCCAGCACTTGGTGCCTGCTAACCTGTGTGTCAAATCCATTTTCTACCGAGCTACTCTTCCTTGCTGGGAGGCCATCTCCTGCGTTCTCTTGTCCATTGGAAGATTTGAGAGGAATCTGGCTGGAATACAATGGCTTCGTCACCTCCACCTTGTTCCCAAACTTCAGGTAACAGGGCTGTGGGATGGTCCTGGCCGTTGGGACATGCAGGATTGGAGCAGCGCTGTGTACGGGTTTAGGTAGTCCCGATTTCATTTTGGAGGCTACCAGGATGGCTGGCATTTTCTCTTTCTGCTTTCCTAACACGTTTCTGTCAGCAGCAGCAACAGCAGAGGCAGCAGGCAGGGAGAGAGAAAAGCACACGTTGGGGAAGCTGTTCTACTCTAAAGCAGCCTGGTTACTGCAGAGATCTCCAAAATCAGCTTAGAATTTAAAATCAACAATAAAACCAATTAAAAAAAAAACTTTTTTAAAAAAAGAAAAGGAAAAAAAAAGAAAAAAACCACACCACTTTCAGCCTAAAATACTGCCCAGCTTTATGCCAGCCTTCCACCTGTTTCCTCTGATTTTATTTTCAGTTCTTTACCACTGTCCTCTTTCCTTTTTTCTGCTATGTAACTTGCTCCTTCCTTTCTCTATCTGACTCCTGCAATTTTCTTGCCTGGAAATGAGAGACTTTCACTCCATTATCTTGTCACTGCATCTCCAAAGTGAGGCAGCCTTTGGAATAAAA
>VZTN01016994.1:165595-232668 GCA_013400515.1 Erpornis zantholeuca | reverse complement strand
AAAAATAAATAAATAACGAAGAAATCTCTCCGTCTCTCCGCAGGGGGAGGAGCGGCCTCGGCTCCCGCGGGGCGCAGGGGTCCGGAGGGATGCTCTTGGGGGCGCGGCGCGGAGAGAGCCGCGGACCGGTTTCTTTTTGAAATTTGAAAAGAAAAAAGAAATTCAAATCAAAACACCTGGAGGTGACTCATTGTTCGTTGCTGTTCGGGAAAGAAAACTCCCGCTGCCAGCATCAACAGGAATTTGAATAAGCACAGTGAGTAATCCGGCCCTATTATAGCAACACTTGGCTTTGGGGAGGCTTTCACTGTCGCAGGTTCCTCCTCACGCTGCCCTGTGGATGCCAGGATTCCTTACAGCCCCCGGATCCCCCATTCCTGTTCATCCTGACACATTTCAGAGCTGCACACATTCCTCTTCCTGCGCACACCTGCACCATCCTGGACAGTGGAAGATTATCAGTGTGCACATCAAGGCACCATGAGATGCCTTCAGACTGTACACGGGGGGCTCAGCACCAGGATTTGCAGTGCCACAGTGCCCAATTTTCAGCTGGTCTCCAAGGGCAGGCAAAGGCTTTGGCTTATCCCTCACCACAAGAAAGACATTGAGGGGCCAAAGTGAGTCCAGAGAAAGGAATGAAGCTGGGAATGGAGCACAAGTCTGATGAGGAGCGGCTGAGGGAGCTGAGGGGACTCACCCTGGAGGAAAGGAGGCTCAGCGGGGACCTTCTGGCCCTCTACAACTGGAAGTAGTTTGGGAATCTCTGGAAAGAGATTGTAGTCAGATGGGAGTCGGGGTCTGCTCCCAAGTTACAAGTGACAGGAGGTGAGGAAGTGGTCTCGAGCTGTGCCAGGGGAGGTTTAGATCAGGTATTAGGAAAAATTTCTTCACTGAAAGGATTGTCATGCATTAGACCTGCTGCTCAGGGAAGTGTTCAAAACTCACATGGATATGGCACTTGGGGACATTACCACATGGTTTAGTGGTAATATGTGAGTGCTGGGTTAACAGTTGGATTTTATGATCTTGGAGGTCTTTTCCAACCTTAATAATTCTATGATAATAGGGAGGGTGCCTCAGAATAATATTCACAAAAGCAACATGAGACATGGAAGCAAAAGGTGCATTTAAATCACATCTTCATCACAGTCCCAGTTAATTGCTTTATTTCCCAAGTAGGACTGCTTCCTTCGGCTCCTTATTACCACCTCATCCACTCCCCAAACACTGAACCCCTAAACCACTGCCTGGGTGGAAAGGACAAGAGTGATCCCAGCAAGGAGAGAGTGGTTTGGGTTTGAAGGGATCTTAAAGATCATCCTGCTCCAACCCCGCTACCATGGGCAGGGACACCTTCCCCTAGGTCCAGGCTGCTCAAAGCCCCATCCAACCCAGCCTTGAACACTTCCAAGGATGGGGCATCCAGAGAAGTAATGAACCTACACTTGAAATATTTGAAATACACATGGGGTGAAGCTACTCAGCAGGACAGAAGAAGCTCAGCCCCACTGCCCCTGCCCCATCCAGGCTGTGAGCAGTGCTCAGGGAAGGAATCATGCTCAATCACTCATGTCAAGGCAAGATTCTGCCTTTTGAAGAAGTTTTAAATGTGCAAACCTCAGGTTTTTAGACATGAGACTCTTTCAGATAGAAAAATGAGGTATTTCTTGGATTGTATTGTAGGTGTCTCCAGGATGAAGACAGCAACGCTGGATCCTTCTGCAGATGTCATCTTCAATGACTTACCCAAGGTTACACAGTGACTTAAGTGGCAGAACTAAAAATTTAAGTCAGAAATTGTGCTCTACTTATTATAAAGTACTATTCTTCCTCAACATTGCAATGTAAAGTGTAATTCAAGTTCCCACAGTACACATAAAGCTCACATGCTGAGTTTTGGCTGTTGCTGGGGTTTTTAAGCACATCTGCTTTCACATCTACCAGTTCTGCAGGCTGTTTTGTAGAAACTACAAAAGGGTAAATTTTATGGTAGCTGTTTTTTTAAGTTACTGCTTCCACCTCAATCTCTTTATCCACCAATTTCAGATGGAAAAATGCACGTCCCTCTTCATCTATCTCATTGAGATCCCACCGAGACAAATCTTCTAATGTTCTGTCATGACTGTGCACAATGTCAGCTTAAACACAGCTATATACAAAATTTCAAAACCCTACAATTCAATAAAGAAGGTAAATTTACCATCTGAGAGGACTGGTAGTCCTTGGAGCAAAAATGTGTCAAATGCTCCAACACCATTTCCATCGTTCCATGCTGAGAACTCAGCCTTGCTGGCTAAGAGAAGGTTGGGCTCCAGTATGAACATCTTGAAAAAGATCCAGGCCTGAAAACCAGGCTAATTTTAGGTCTGTAATAAAATATAGTAAAGTTTAAAAGCTATTAGAAGATCTAATTGACAGCTTTATGTTCTGTTCTTCTAAAACTTACATGTTTTATGAGGTTCAGGCCACCAATCCCTGCGGCACCCAACTTGCCAGTTTTTGTTGTTCTGTTTTTATCTTGGAAAACTGGCTAGGTTACAGGATATCAAAACAGCCACAAAGTCAATTTGACCAAAAGAAAAGGATTCCTTTCATTGCTCCTTTAGCAATTATGGAATCTGATCCTTTGATGACAGTGGATTGAATATTCCACAGTTCCTTTGGACACTTTAGGGAATCTTACTGATTTCTCAGTGTGCAGTCCTGCCTACTGAAGATGATGTCTTCTGAGTACACTCAGTCTGTGATCATGACAGTTATTTTGCCAAAGCAGTAAAATGGACACATTCTTCACCAAAGCTTTAATGTGAATTCCTGATAGCACATTTGAAGAATGACTGAGAATTACTGCTTCTCTCATGGATTCAGTTTGCATCTAATAATCCTTTGGCATCTAAAACCCGGGGGAGTTTTTATGTTCTACATATTTTGCTTTATATATCTAAGCAGCACAGCAGAATGGCACTGAAACACAAACTGCTGCATCCAGTAGCAGTGCAGTCACACCATGAGATCATAAATTACATCACATTACAGGCACTATCTGCAAAGATAGGCAACATCAATTCTGGTCTGTCTTTGGAAGTGATTAGTCTTTGGGCTGTGTGAATTTTTGGTTTTGTTTTTGTTTTGGGTTATTTTTGTGGTTGTTATTGTTTAATAAATTCATTTTTATCTGTTTTTAAGGCTAGGATTTTTAAAAGAAACTTCTCTTGGACAGTCAAAGGGATCTGAGAACCTGTCTCTTACCTTCCTTGAAAAGCCCAACCAGTTTTCCCATCCCCTGTTCTAAATCACCCAAATTTCTGTGTCTAAACTAGAAGTAATCTTAAAAAGGAGGCAAATCATCTAAAACAGCAAGAGCTTCATTCCTTCCCAGAAACATTGGATGAGCCTCTGACTAGGAGAAATTCCCTTGCAGCTTTAAGTCTGATGCATATCTTTGCCTGAATCACCACAAAATCCCCCCCCTTATCTGTCTGTAGTCCAGGGAGCATCCGCCCACTCCCCAAATGGGGGAATTTGGAAGGAAAAATGCTATAAACAAGCATTTTACTTCCCTGTTAGGGAAACAAACAAAAAAAACCCAAAAAAACAAAAAAAACCACCACAGTGAAACCACAATAAACCCTACTGATTTGGCTTAGACAGCTGATTTTGAAACTCAGAAAGTATCACTGCTTTGGACTCAAGCTGTGGCTGCTCAGCACCATGTAGTGTCAACTCAAGTGCCAAGACTCTGGTGTTGAGAACTGGCTTAATACTCTCAAAATTTCAGTGAGCAGACCCATGTGAACTCAAGAACTTAACACATCAGAGGAAACTATTTGAATGCCCTGTAGTTCAAGGGCTTGTAGGCAAGTCAGCACATTGCCCAAAACAAAGCCAGCAAACAGAACAAAAGCCCAGGGTTGACTGCTCTTGAACAGACGGTCTTTATGAATGAGATGAATGTTTCTGGAACAGTAAAACCATTGAAGCTGCCTCCACAGCTCACACACTATCAATTAACAACAGAACAGGGTCTCCACACCCAACTGGAAAGAAAATGCCTGTATGGATTGCATGTGGGTATTGCAAGTAAAGTGAAAACCTTGATGAAATGTAGCAAAAGATCAGAGAATCAGACCTTCCTTTCAACTGTGGTTAATATTCATCCTCAGCGAAGCCAAATGTTACATTAGCCTAAATGGAAAAGCCATGTAGAATTATGCTATCAATTAGAACACCTCATTAGCTGGTGTGGTGATTCAGAACTGCTGATGGAACTGAACTCAAGGCTTGAAAATACCTTGATCAACACTATCCTTGGCTTTTAGGCATTAAGGATGTACCTGCAATGTCCTGGAAAAATCGTTTCAAGCCAAGGTGAATATCCCAAAAATGTCACCACACAGTGTCAGAATCAGAGGGCTTAATTGTACTCTCAAACCCATTCTCATCAAGCTCTACTACTGCCAGGCAGCTGTCCTATAGACTGTGGGCACGTTCAGCTTTGGCACAGCTCCATCAACTTAACTGGAGTTATGACAGGAATAAATATGGATCTATTTTTGGTACTGCAGGCATTTTGCACATTCGCATCCATCTTCTGTCCCTGATCAGTATCAAATATGGAAAAGCCTGATCCCTTCTGCACATTTACGTTACCATTCTATGAAAGAACCCATACAGGTGTAGAGGAGTAAAGGTGTAAACCCCAGAATTTTTTCTTGTGTTCCCCCAAGAGGAACAGTAGAGATTAGAAAGAAGAATGTGGATAGAGGCATTATATAATTTGGCATCCTCTCACCACAGCAATTATAATCTGTACATGTGAGTTCTTTATATAGAGCAGTGAAAAGAGGAGGAAACCTTGGTTCTGTTCCCAGTTCTTTTGACAGAAATCTTGTCTGCATTACACTAATTCTGATCTAAAATTCCATTTGTAATCCCCTGACATGCTTCTAATTCACGCTGGGTTTAATTCCGCTTCATTTTATAACGGTGTCAAATTAAAAAAAATACACAAGCCAAGTTCCACCTGGACAAGAACATCTGTTGCACTCATTTTCAGAAAACACACAGGAAATTTCACTGGCCACACTAGTGAAACAGGCAGATGCTCTTGCATGGTGACAGAAAATGGCACCATTTTAAATTAGCATCTTCTGAACAATGCTCACATTTAATCCCACTTCTGTACCAGAACGCTTCATGGTTTTGTAATGTAAGCCTGTGGTAGTGCTTCACTCAATAGCTTCATAAGTTTCTATTGTCATAGCAAATGCACACTCACAGCTTTGAATTCATTATCCTCCCATTGCTTTTGGATTTGTAGCTATATCAGTTTCTCACAATCTAATAAAAACTGGGCTCAGCTGTCTTGAGACACACAGCGCTAGGGGTTCTGTGATGGGCTTTGGAGAGGTCCATCTCTCTGACTTTGCATGTAAAGTTCATTCCTCAGACTTAAACTCATCAGGAGCAAGAAGGGATGAGGAATAGAAGAGCTCATTTGAATTAATGCTTTCTGTGGTGGTGTAGGATTTAGATGCTTACTGTTCATCTGCACTGTAGTCACTGCAGTGACCACTGTGTAAAACATATACACACGAATAATCTTTAGGATCCTAACAGAGGAGCTCTGTCAGGCCAACCTATAGCTCATCTCGACTTGCACATCTCAGAGTCTGTGACCATAACAATAGACATCATCTCTCCGTGGCACTAACAGCACCTGGAATAAATATTGCAATACCATTTTGGAAAGAGACTTGCAAATCACATCTTCCCAACAGAGATGTGCATCTGGGTATTCTTAATCTATTCATGCGTCCTTTGTTTCCACAAGGTTAATAGTACCAGCTCCTATATTATTTTATGCCTGGCTTGACATTGCCTATGGCTTTGTGTGTTTGGAAAAGCAAAGAAAACATCTGTGACTAATGAGTGTATCACAGAAGAAAGGTGATGACAATGATGATGATGATATAAATACCACAAACTACTCTTGACTTTAAGAATCATCAAGTTAAGATTAAATATGAAGGAGAGGACTTAAAATAATGCTCTCTCCCCTCTGCTGCTATTCTCTCTAGCCTCTCAAGAAGTGGCATGTTAAAAATAGCCACCACTTACAAGCTAACAACCTCACATCATCAGGTAGTCCCCTTCTGTAACCTTGCTGGCACGCTTCAAATACACCTGCTCCATCATCTGGAAGAGTTGTCAGAGCCTAAAGGTAGAAACCATCTGAGAAGCAGATTGGAAGAAAAGGCTGTATTTCAAAGCCTTTTTACAACTGGATCTGCTTAAGCATTCCAACCCAGCCTCAGCTGCCATCAGTCTCTCCCACATCAGCAGTTCTGAACAAACACAAATTGGCCAGATTATCATTAAGCAACTTCAGCTATTTTGTAAAGAGCACAGTATCACTACTCAAACTAAGTGGCAAGGACCAGATTTTCACTTGCCCTAAATCAATGTAGTTTCTCTACAGCCAACATTAGAATTTGACTTGCAAATTCAGAGTATTTATCAACATCTTCTTTACAGAACGATTCCAATCCTATCATATACTCACATTATCTCCATTCCCCTCAGCACATATTTCCTATCAATTTGTATTTAAAAAATCCTCTTGCCTACTGAGCCCAAGCATCCAGTTCAGCTGGTGCTGCACAGTGCAGTTCTGGAGCCATGGAAGAAATGCTTGTGGTGCTCACCAACTGCCAGCTGATATCAGGCAATGATAAATACCATCCTACACTTCCAGGTTTTGCCAAGTACACTTCACAACCCAAGCCTGCAGGCAGCCAAAGGAGCATTTCCAGAGGGCAACCATTCAGGAGCAGTTCTCTGCTGGAAGTCACCTGCAATGCACCACATAATGGCACTAATTGCAGTATTGCAAACACCAGCTATTTCTGAACATGTTACCAGAAAAAAATACTCTACAAACCTAGATTGTTCACAGTGGTATCAAAGGAAACACAAAAAGTGCTTAACACAATGTCCTGATAGGAATGCTGCCTACCTCCACAGCTCCTTCAATGAAAGATTTGTGCTGAGTTGATGTTTATGGAAAATAAAAGCACATCCTTATCAGCTAAATTTTGGGGTAATGGTTCTACTGAAGTTCTTAAATCAGAAAGTTCAGTGAAGCTTCATCAGATTTACACAGACACAAATCAACCATCAACCCAACAGCCATGACCACTCTTGAGAGTCAACATCCCCAAAGCCAACCTCAATCCACACTGGGATGATCTAGCATGGGAATTTTCTGAGGATTATCTAACCCATAAACAGTGAAAAAAAACCCCAGCAAAAAGTAATAATTCATTTCATTTTTAAAAATCACATGTGCATTTGAGGGAGAGGTTTACTTGCAGCTGCCAAACATCACGCTCAGTTTTAAACCAGAAAGCTTAAATGACCACTTTTCAAGGAATGTACAGGATTCTTTAATCCCTCTATTAACCTGGCACAGAATAATCAAATTTAAAGTGCTGCAGGGCTACTGCACAGCCTCATGCATGGCAGGATCAAGCTTCCCTTCTCAAATTTCCTTATATTTCCTTTGTGTTCCATTCTCCCATTAGCAAACTGATAACTAACCCTCCTGCTGTTCTAACACTGATTTTTTCAAGCATTTGTAATATCCACCACCCAAAACTGACATAAAAACCTACTCATGAATGCTGTCCTAATATTTTGTTTCCTACCAAATCAAAGGAGGTTCCCAGTGTAATGATTAATGACATGTTTGTTGCCTTAAACAGCTTTGATATTTCAACATTTAATTAATTTTATTTTTTTAAGGTGACAGGTTTCCTGCCACCCTGAATTTTACCCATGATGCTGTACTGAACTCACATGGTTTAAAGCTACAGTATAAAGACTGGCAGCACTGCATTTATTTTACACACCCCATCATATGATTTTTAATAACACTGCTTCTAGTGTCTGGAATATTTTGGGAAAGTATCAATGTCAAAACACCCAAAGGCCATAAGGAAGATCTGGCTGATGTTTATCACTGGAAAACAAACAACAGGCCGAAGGCATAGCACTGAGAGAGAAATTTTCTGAATTTCGTATTTCCACTTGAAATTTTAGTAGCAAGGACACTGTAACACACAACCTTTTTTCGAATAAATGGCACACAGATGATGGAATAATTTTCTGTGTTCTGAGACATAATCACTTCCTGTACGAGAATTAACATGAGCTTTGTTTATTCCAGAGGTAAAACAACCTGTATTCAAGCTTGCCCAGCTGTCTAGAAACTCAACTGACTCCACTGTAAAAGCAGGTGTAGTCAATCATTCCTGTCACAACATTAGCACATTACTGGCTGTTGGCAAGTGGGTCAGCTTGTCACAGGCAAAGCACTTCTCAGCTGCTCTGCTTCCTTCCATCCCGGTTGGCACATGGAACAATGCTGTTACAGCTGCTGAATTTCAAAAGGCATCCATCTGTTTAACTTCCTACAATGACTTTAAAGAGTGGGACACAACAAACACATCTGCTACCTCAGCACGTTAAAAAAGATCATCTGGAAATTAACTGGGAAATTATAAATCTTTTCAGATAGGGATCCACAGTGAAGCTCCAATACACGTGTAACATCTGTTCCACCTTCACTTATAGCTCAAAGCTTTGCACCTCTGGCTTTCTGAAGAATCAAGGCAAACTTTAGTTGTAACCAGCTCTGCATCTCCTGTTCTCACTGCTAGAGTTTGTTCATGAACACATCACTGGGCATCCATCTATTCAATTCTGTCACTCCTGAAAGGCTCAACTGGATAAAGCCTTGGGCACTGTGGTCTGATCTCATAGTTGACCCCGCTGTGATCAGGTCAGACTGAAGACCTCATGAAGGCCCTTTCAATCTGAATTAGCCCAGCTATTCCCAAATAAAATAAAAGATAAAAACATTAAAATTCCATTAGTCTCTACTGGAAGAACCCAAAGCGGAAATCAGCTATGAACAATAACCGGGTCCATCACAAGAAAATGCTTAGGCAGGAGGGCCAGCAGAAGATACCAGCGGATCAGATTTTAGGAACAAAACGTTAGCACATGTTTAAGTGTGATTTTCCTTTCAGTTCTTCTCTCACATCTCTCGAAAACACTAATGTGTTATCACTTTGAATTATGTGAACAGATGCTTACATCTAGGATTTGCAATTTACATTAACCTAGCCTGCATTTACAGCGATTTCAACACCAAATGCAAACCTCAGTGCATGTTTTCACCCTAAGGTACAAGATATGTGTAGCCTGCAGCACAAGGACATCTCAGTAAGTTCCTTGGCTATCCTTTGCATTCTCAGCAGACTCTTCAGGCATCCCAATTTCATCTGCAGAGCGCAGGCAGAGCTGGTGTAACATAACCCAGGGGAGACGTGCATCTTCCACTGCTCTGTGGGCACCAGAAAGGCTGGCAGGAATGCAGTGAGCCATGAGAGATCCCACACAAGGAGCTTCCATATCCACTGGGGAGGTGAGAGGAATATACAGGACCCAGAAGAAAAGCAGCCCTGGGGAATATGTTAACACCAAACTGGGGAGCAGGAGAGGTACTCTGGCTAAGTGCTTGTGAACTACAGGCCGAGGCAGACCTTCAGCAACAGGAATTAGTATTTGATACTCAATATTAGAGCAAAACCTCTGAAGTGCAGCACTGTGCAGCAGTGCTAACATTGTTCTGCATGTATACAAACGAGAAACCAATTTTTCTTTGCTGTAAATAGCTTGTGCAATTAATAGCAGTTAGCTGTTCCTGTCTTTTTCCAATTACAGGTTCAGGAAAAAAAATATATTAAGGGCACATTAAGTTACCTCATGCAATTCTGGACCACCTACTGTTAGAAGAGCAATTTGAGGATGAGCTGATACTGCTAATTATCAAAATTAAAACCTGAAATAGAAATGTTCATTTTTAAAAGTGAGATGATTTCCTATTGCAGGCCTAACTTTCCACTGCTCTCCCCTGCCAACAGTTATCACTTTTGTCTGAGGTTTCTGGACTGAAACTTTGAACACAGAAATGCCATCATCCAGAAAACCTTTCAAAACATTTTGGGTCACCATTTTGGGTCTTTCAAAACAAAGCCATTTATTTACCCTTGGCTAATTACCCTTTAGTCTCTGTGCACAGACGCAAAATATTTGTGTTTCTATTTTGTCTTTTCTTTAAAATTTTCAGACATCTGCAGCTATTTCCAAAATCATCATCATGTTTCCACCACGATGTTAGGAAAAAAATCTCTCCTGGACAGTACTGCTGTTAGTAGAACAACAAAAAAATTACAGCTACATATGCATATGCATGTGTGCACACACACATGTATTGTGAGCTGAATAAAAATGTGGTGATGTTTAATTTGACCTGAGAAAACCAGAACAGCACTTTGACACAAACAGGAAAAGTTCAACACTATTTGCAGCACAGCATCACCAATTCCAATCTCTTTTACCCTGTGCTGAACAAGCATTTCCAATTCAAAGGAGTAATTAGCACGCCATAAAAAATCAGAGCACTAGCAAATACCAAAGCTTTAACTTGGCATTAGCAAAGATCAATAAAAATTCATCACTGTAAGCCCACCACAAGCACTTGCTGCCCAAACACACTGGGAGTGCTGGGACAGGCAGGGCTGTGCCTACGCCACCCATGCTGATCACAGGAAGTTCAAACTTCATTAGGAAATAATTAAATAGCAGATATCATTCTTCTAAGCATCACTGTCAACTTTTTAAAGCTCACTGAGAGACTCCTCGCTCCAATACCTCGTTCTCAGCTGCCGATCATTTTGTCCAACTTTAACACTCTGGCATGAAGCACACGGTGCCAGTGCCCACCTCAGGCTGGGAATTTTGGAATGCTTTAGCCAAAATGCCAGAACCAAGGTAGAACCATACATCATACATCAGCCACATCCAAAAGCACTCTGGAGTGACCTTTGCTTCAACAGCTCAGGCACTCCAGAGCTTTGAACAAGGAACTCCTGATTGGGCAAGGTGGTTATGTTTGTGCCAGAAATAAGTTTAACATGGTTTTTATGAAAACACACACAACACAGCTGCTTTTAAAATCACTTCATTTTACACATGCTCTATAGGAACGCTTAAATTCAGCAGCTGAGGTCTGCTGAGTCTGTGCTCCTGAACACCACACTGCTCCCATGAGTTGAAGGACCAGGCCCAGGGCTGAACTAAGCACTCCCCAGTCTGGGGGAAGAAACAAAGGAGGGTTCTAAGCAGCAGGAAGGATAACAAAGCTCAAAGAGAAAACCTGTATGTGGGGCTGAGAGCATGGATTATGGAAGGACATGGAGATGGAAAATAGTTCTAAAGAGGAAGGTGTGAAAAGCAGAGCCAACAATGGGAACAGGACTGGGATGAACACCTAGCTATGGAGAGAGAAAGCATTAGGACATGGAAGTTCTGAACCTGTAAAACATGACACAGTGTATGCCCCAAAATCAGGTTCACATTTCATGCATGAAGTTAGTAGAATACTAATTTTAACCTTCCCAGTGTTTCAGGCCCATATTTACATAACAGAGATTACAGCATCCCCACAACTCACCAAACCTCATCCAGAGATCAGGTGAAGGCACATTACTGCCAGTACAGTATTTTGATTTTAAACTGATCAGCATTATGCACTGGGAAGCACACACCAGGAAAAATCCATGAGGGTGTCAGGAGGGAAGGGAAACACAAATTTTGTCATTAGGGAGGAATTTACTTAAATACAGTAAATAGAGCTGGGAGTCTCACATATACCGTTCTTTCTTAATTAAACACACTATTAAATAACTGGTTGTTAACTCGCTGCTCTATAAGACCAGCAATGGAAAAAACAGTGTATGATCACACCCTTAAAAACTGTATCATCATGACAAATAGGCTTTATGTCACAAAATGTAAAAAGCTGATGCCTGGGATATGCTGTATTTCGCATTTCCTAAACCATGGGTTCTTAACCTTAGTATTTCAGCAACCCTAATATTCTTTTAACACTTCGTTTGTTCAACAAGTTTGATATTGTTTCCCAGTGTATATTGGATGGTATATCAAAGAGCTTCGGACTCTTGGGCAGAAGATTTACAGTAACTATTTGCAACCTGGGAAGTCAGCAGATCTGCACAGAGCCCGCACACCCCATCCCAGTGCTCCACACAAACACCCCTGCAGCCTTCCCCAGCCCTTCCAGTGCTGATCACAAAATGTCCTGAGTTGGAATGGGCCCACAAGGACCACTCAAGTTCAACATCCTGCCACAGGCACCGCAGCAACTGATGCCTTAGGTTTTAACTTTTATATTTTTCAAATCCTGTACTGCTAGTGTAACTCTGAAGTTTTCTGTAACTTGTTAAATGCTGTTCCCTGTGCTAAGATAGACATAACAAAAACTCTAATTGTTCTTCAAGGACAACCAGAAACAAGAACTGTAAACCATCATCTTGGGAAGAAGGGGGCAAGCTGGGGGAAATCACATCATTGACTGGGTTCTGGTTGGTGAATTTATGTTGATATAAAAGTGTGAAGCACTCGTGACCTGTGGACGTCCATTTTAAGATCCACTGAGGCAGGACCTCTGGAGCCCAAAGTGTGCACCTGAAGGCCTTTCTAATAAATACCACCTTTATTCCTTTATTCCTGTCTGGTCTCTGTTTCTAAGTAGCCATTTAAGGCATCACAACCGCAAGGTCATCTCCGCACAGTGATGCTGGGATGAGTCCCACACGACTCTCTCTCGCCAGGGAAGGAGCAGGCACAAGACCAACTCTGCCAGCCACGATCTGGAGAGAGCGAGAACACATCCTCAGCGCCGCCAGGACCACCCCTCCGTGCTGCAGAGGCAGCAGCTGCTCCAGGCCAGCCCCAGCGCCCATCACACCCTTCTCCACAGCTGCCCTCCCCCAGCCGACAGCCAGGCCTTTTCCGCACGCACGTACAGTGTCACCTGCAAACGCAGGCCCCACGGCAGCCAGGCCCGCTCCACATGACAGCCTGGCACCCCGTCAGCCGGGCTTGGCAGGCGAGGCTGGCACGGGCTCCCTGGATAGCGAGCAGGCAGGAGGGGACAAACAGCAGATGGCTTTTGCTATCTCCACAACAATTTAATCGCGGTGGTCGTGACGACGCCGACATGCTCCACGCCACCTCCAGTGCCTCGCTGCAAGGTGAGCGAGCTGCTCTTTCCCAAGGGCAGCCCTTGGGACCGGCCAGGAAGTGTTTGAAGGGTCTGTAGTCAGGACACAAGGCACGCTTACTCAGCCTGAACTTCATACCAGGAACAGAGCACCTCAGATGTGCCCAGTTCAGGCAAAAAGGAAAAGCGCTTGTACTGCAGGAGAGTTGTGACCCTGGAAGTCAAGGATGTGGGACGAGCGCCCAGTGCCACTGCTGAGCTCCCCTGCAAATGCAGGCGAGCTGGCCTGACAGCTTGGCAAACACCTCAAATCAGGCTGCCCAAAATAGAAACAAGTAAAATTAGTTGCTGCTTTGGAAATGTATTTCTTCATTTTCTCTTTATGAACTGTAAAACCAGATAAAAATGTCTACACACTGTCCAGGGCAATGTGACAGCTCTGTTAACAGAAGGACCTCAGATACTGAGATGTTACCAGATAAAGATTTCATTTAAGCATGGGAGCATTCTCCACTATGTAATTAATGCTGATCTACATTTGTGTGACCCAAAGCCAGGTTCCTCTGCTCTAAAGGGGATGTGGGGATGCCACAGCTGATATGTGGGCAAATCCAAAAGGAAGGCAAAGGAAGCAACTATACTCCTAGTAAAGAACAAAGTGTGTAGTCTTTTCCCAGTATTGATTGAAATTAGGAAACAAACAAAAAAAGTTTAAATTGGTTGTGTTTTGATAGGTTGGTCAGAGTATGGTGTTGATAACACCAAGGTTGTGGTTTCAATCCCGGTATGGGCCACCTACTTAAGAGCTGGACTCAGTGATCCTTGTGAGTCCCTCCCAACTCAGAATATCCTGTGAATCTGTGTTTTCAGATCCTTAGCAAGACAAAACTACAAACCCCAGTGCACAATAGTTATATTTCCTGAAGGGTACAACTAACATCAGTTCTGAAAGTTAGTTTACAAACTTGGGCTCTTTGACATATCCTGGGGATTTACACACATGGATGCAGCAGCAGCTAAAGAAAACAGCTGTAATTATTCCCAAACCTGTATAAATCACAACAGGGGAGCAGTTGGAAGCGAGGATAGAGAGCCAAAGTTTGACAAATGGAAAAGACAAAACCACTGGAAAAAACCTTTGGGATGTGTAAGCAAGCTAATGAAGAGTAGAAATAAATAAAGTATAATAAAAAGGCTATATATAAAAGTATCTGTAAAGCAATCTAAAATAACAGCTTTATCTTTTGATGTTACTATCTGTTTTGAGTTCATGTTTATGGCACTACCAAGCCCCAAACAAATGAGATGAAAAGTGGGAAAGGTTATGCAGATAACATTGTTATCAAAGGAAGAAATAAAGGAAGGTACTGTTTATCTTTCCTTTTACTCTCAATATTTTGATTCCCTGCCCCATAAACAGGAGGGTGAGGGAACTCTAAAGCTGTTTGTGACTTTGAAAACTTAGTTCTGTTCCCTTGATCCAAAAATTCCACAAAATGTTCCTCCTCCTTTCCATATTATGCTTTTCCACCTAGAGCCAGAGCAGAAAGGGCAGCGATTTCCAACACATGTGTGCACAGGCACAAACCTTTGTGTGGCAGAGCTGTGCTGGGAGCAGATAATCACAGCAAATAAAAGGCAGCTCTGGATATAACAATGTGAAAGCAAATCCAATTGCTAAGGACATTGGCTGAAAACAGCCCTCAGAAACAAAGAACCCAGCCACATTAGAGCAATCTTTCATACTTGTATAAAATAAGTAATTGAGTCATGGACAGGGTAAAAGCCTGGGAGCACAAAGAAAGATCACAAGTCGAAGCTGGAAACTGTCCCAATGGTCCCATATTTCAGCTCCCTCTCTGTTTGCTATTCTTCCCACTCCGGGTTTAAGCACAGCATCAAAGCTCGTTATTAGTCTGTAATCAAGGCCACTAGAGCTCTTGAATTCAACCTGAAGATGCACTGGGCAAAACCTGGCGAGGCAGCAGTAACGATCCCCTCTGAGTAATCAGAGCATTGCTCCACACGATGCCGACAGAAAACGATCCCTTTGTGCCCAGGGGCCTGCGAGAGGGCTCACTGGAGAGAAAATGTTATCTTACACACTATAAATACGTGAAAATAAGATTAGAGGCAGCTGTTGTGACAGCAATTTGCCATGTCAATACACCCCCTCACACTCTGCCCAGATTTTTAGCTCACTTGTGACTCAGAAGCAAGAGTGGCATTGCCAAGCCCCCACTTCCCTGCGTTTCCCATCCACTTGTACTATCCAAGGACTGCCCTCACCCTCACCTGACTTCACTTTGGCTATCAGAGATGGAGTCAAGCACCCCACCACTATTTGGGAACTGTGCAGAACAGGGCAGCTTCTTTATTGTCCTGGCCTGGCCCTGTGACATCACAGTGAATGTTAATCAGGAGCAATGTTAACATTATGAAAGTCTCTTACAAAAGCAGACATCTGAAGCATTTCCACTAAAACTAAATACAGTCACTTATCATTTTTAACTCCTGCCATATTATTACATATTACTAAAAATCCTCAGCATTCTGTCAGATAATTGGCTGCATTCATTACTTCCAGTGAGAAAGAAGCTACTGAGTGGGAGAGAAAGAACCTTTTTTTTTCACATTACCCTGGGTTGCAGACTTAATAGAGTTATTTTCCAGATATCCCAGTGGTTATTTCTATTTATACTGTGTGTAGTTTTCTTTGCTATAAATGAAGATCCAAAACGAGTGGCAACTATCATGTAGCTGCTACAACATGTAAGAGATGCATAAGGACACACTGCAAAATGTGACTACTGGCCATAAAGCTATCCTTGATGGGCAAAGTATCTAACTGAGTCTACTCAGTTCCTAAAGAAAAACAAAAAACACTGGCATGTCAGCTCACCTCACAGTCAAAATTTGGCTGGACACTCTCAGAAACTAAGGGTAATGTATTTCCCCACGGATAAAGCATTTTAAAATACAGGTAATGGGAGACAACATCCTTGGGTAGTAAGTTCCAGATTTTAATAAGGATGTACAGAAAACCTAAATGGAGACCTTTGTGTTTCCCTTAGTCTTTCAAGCACAGTTTGTGGAAGCACTTCCCAAGGATGACTCAGTATCTGTAAAGTAATTGCTCTTCTCTGACACATCCTTCAGGAGATACAGCAAGTACTGAGCGATGGTGTGACGGAAGCCCTACATCCTTTGGACCTGTTGTGAAAGGGTTAACTTCTGCTGAGGTTCCTGGATTACAGGGTCTAGAGAGGCCTGGCTGCTGCCACCCTGGAGCAGCACCAATTAGCCAAAAGCCACAGCCAGCAATGCCATGAGCAGACTGCAGTGCCTGGGTCCCTGCCACCTGTGCAGAGCAGGGGGGAAGGCTGCACCCTCCCGGGGCACAGCCCTGGCACTGTGCAGTGCACTCCCACGCACACTCCCACTCCCAGATGGCCTCCACACAACCCTTCCAACACAAATTATTTTAGGATTTTAGCAATTAAGCCACAGAGCTCAGATTTTTGCCTCGCAGTCAGGAGTGCAACTATTTTTTAAAAAAACAGGGGGAAAAAAAACCCTGAACAGACAAATGTCCCTGCCAAACCAAAAATAATCATAATAAAATATTCCTGTTTCTACAGCAAGTCACCTAAAGCGTTCAAAATACCGCCCATGAGCTTGTTCTGCTGACAGCTCTGTGTTTACACCTGCTGCTTTTCCTTGTCCTGAGTCTGGCAGGAAGCAAAAGCAGGAATGGAAATCATATCTGTGCAGGCAAATAGCTGAAGTTAAGGGGAACAAGAGAAGGAGCAGTGCAACAAAAGGCACATGCAATGTCACCCCAATTTTTATTGTGGCTTACGATGTAGAAGATGGCACTGGGCAGCTACAGAGCTTCAGCCCAGTTTAGTGATGAGTTCCCTTAAGCTCGAGAACCTATAATTCAGAACACTTTGCTTTCAAGACATTGATATTAGAGCACATCACCACATCTACCCTGAAAATGTATGTATTGAGGAGCTGGTTTTGCTTCTAACCTACTGAAGTGAGGCAAGAAACACAGTGAGTTGCAAGAGAGAATTCTCTCAATGTCTCTCCTTCCTGGAAAGAAAAGACTGGGCTGAAAGATTATTCAGACAAATTGAACTGTCTTAGAGATAGGGACCAGACCTTAGTAAGCCCTCAGGTAACCACTTGCATTTAAATGCCTGCAGCAGTAAGCTCCTGGCAGCATAAACATTAAACAGACATTTCTGAAGCCTAGCACAGAAAGACAAGGGCTTTTATGCTTGCCTGCTTGCTTTTAATAGTGGATATACAATCCTTATATTATATTACATAATTTACAATTTTCTCTTTGAAGTCTTTAAAATTCTTATTCAAAACGCAGTAACAATCTCCATTGTCCATCCCATCCCATGACGCTGACTCAGAGACAGGACTGACAAAGCCACCAGGACCAACTGTGTCCCCCATTCCCAAAGCACATGTGATTCCAGCTTCCCATAAGCCAGGCCTTGAGCTGCTGCAGTTCAGAGAGAGCCATGCACAGGCAAAGGAAACATCTGTGCTGCCCTAAACCAAAACAGCCCATCTGAACTCCCAATTCACCTCAGCCACCCCACCCCAAATCAGGCCTGGAGCCATGACCCTGTGCTGCTCCCAGCGTAAGTCACCCCGTGACTCACAACTCTCTCCTAGATGATGCCAAAATGTGACCTGCTGTTTGACAAGGCTGTCAGGTCACCGTGACGAGTCACCGAAACAGATGAATCACCCTTTTCCAGCACTGGCTGCTGTCATTGTCCCATGTCTGACTGTGCTGCCCTGGTGTCTCACCACATTGGCCTGTGTGGAGCTGCTATAGAAGCTCCTGGAGCCCATTAAGGCTGCATCACTGAGGGAAGGCTTTGGGAGAAAGGGTGTGAGCAGAGCTTTATGGGCAGAGGCTTTACCTGCAAAATAAGGAGTCCACCAGCAAAGTCAATAGAAGGCCAAACTTTACCATGAGCACAGATGCTCCTCCAAGCCTGTTAAAACCAAATAGCTCTTCAATAACTTCAATAATTAAATCCCTAGCTCAGGCTTTTGTGAAGGATGCAAGTTCCAGTACTTATGCTATCTCAGCAGTCCCATGGTACAGAGAGACAAGGAGCAAAAATAAATGTGAGTGACAGATCCACATCTGAGGCTGACATCTAGCTATAAGATCAGGTAAGTGCAGGATCAACATAATAGAGAAGCATCAAAGGAGATGAGATACTGTGCAGGACCAATTCTTCTCTCCCTCAAAGGCGAAAGGTATTTTTAAAAAGGCTCAAGAGCTAAAGGACAAAAAAATCCAGGCTATAACCTTTTTTAAAAAAAGACTATGCTTTTAAACTGGATGTTATGCTAAGGAGTAGCCTTGTGACACTGAAAGGACTAAAAATGGCACAAGTGATAACACACAGAACTCTCTTCTCTATATTCAGCTCAGCCCCTCAGTTCTATACACCAGATCACTCAGGTTTGTGTTCTCCTACCTCTGGGCTGTTTGCTCTTGCCCCTTAATCTCCAGATAAATCTCTGATCCTCATGCCATGCTGTCAGGAACAAGTAGCACGAGGCTGGGCTAACATTTCTTCTCCTTTCCAGCCAGAAATAATACAAATCACAACTTTACAGCTTTTCCATCACTGCTTGCCCATTTATTTCTCAATACATTTTACCCAGGCTTGCCCAAATTTTCACTTCCTGGCAGACATGAATAGTGAAGGGAATCAAACACCAGGCTGAGAATATTGTAAAGCAATGTTTCAATACCAGTAATTTTTGTGAATAGGGAAGTAAATCAAACATTAGGCTGTGAATAAAGCAAGGAAATGTTTCAATACCATTAATTTTTGCATTTGAGCTGAAAAAAAAACAGGATGGAAAACACTTATTGCCTGAGTTTTGCAAGAAAATGTGGCTTTTCTCTACCACCCTCAGTGCAAGCCATGCATTTTGGGCACAGTCAGCTACTTCCACTTCTCTCAGCTGGTATCTTCCATGCCATAGCTCGGCCTCTGCTGAGAAGTTTGCTGACCTCACATCCTGTTTAGAGCTGTCGCTCTGTCAGTCAATTACTGTCACCAATGTGGCACAGCAGAAGCACCACCATCACTTTTTGAAAGCCTTCTGCTTCCTCCCTGACAACCCTGAGAGCCAAGCCCAGTGCACACCCCTTCCAGGGGAAGAACAATGTGCTGGTTCCCACAGCTCAGCAAAGGACGATTTCTAAACATTTAAAAAATAAAATAGGCTATGCCATTACAAATGGCCATTTTGGGGCATAAGCTGGAGCTGGGCACATCTTATCTTAATATGAGCAACATACATATTCTGGAGAACATCCATAAGGGAGATGGGAGTCTGGCCAAAGGCAGGGAGGGCCTTTGCTAAGATGACAGGATGAGGCGCTTAAGCGTATGTATTTGAAGATGAGAAGGCTACAGGGGGGATCTTCTTGTGCTCTCTAAGTACCTTAAGGGGGATCACAAGGATCTGGTGGACAGATAAATTTGAACTAAGCAGCAACAGAACAACATGTGGACAATCCCAGGCTTTAAAATAGAAGTTATTTGTATTAAACAAAACCATGGTGGTTTAGCCAAAGTGGGCTGTTCTCTAGCCATGTGGGGGTTGTTTTTGTCCAGGAGACTTCTGCAGCATATAAATAACGCAATAGTCAAGAAAATCAAAACAGATTGCTTGGATAGCAATGATATCCATGGATATGTATGGGATTAGATGCTCAAACACGGAAGTTTTGCTCATGAATACAAGGTTTATGTTTAGCATCGGTAAGGAGTATCCTTTTCTCAGGTTACTACATGGAGTTGGAAAGATAGCAGCTTGTGGTGAAAAAAATGGATATAGCCTTAACAAAAAGATGATGTGGAATATCTTTCTAGCACCTGATTGTACAGAATAGTTTCTAACACACAGAGAGAAACATCAAAGACACACTTATTGTATCATCCTTAAATGAAAGAATAGGAGAGCAAGAAGTATCTCTCACCTGACTGTCAAAATCTAAACCTCAGGGGTGTAGAGACCCCATCACACAGAGCCTGCTCGCTCACAGAGGGCCACTGTCCCCTCTGCCAACACTACAGCATGATCAAAACACTCCAATCTTTCTTTAACTGCACCTTGCAGATGTTCTCAGCACACTTTTACTGAATGCTCAATGTCCAGCCTGTGTTGTGAAGTAAAAGCAGGGAAAAAAAAATCTTTAAGCCTATCATAAGGGCTAATGGTTTTAAACTAAAAGGGGGCTGATTTAGATTAGACATGAAGAAGATGCCTTTTGTGATGAAACACTGGCACAGATTTCCCAGAGAGGGGGTGGATGCCCCATCCCTGGAAACGTCCAAGGCCAGGTTGGATGGGGCTCTGAGCAGCCTGGTCTAGTGGAAGATGTCCCTGCTCATTGCAGGGGTTGGACTAGGTTGGACTCTTGCTCATTGCAGGGGTTGGACTAGGTGACCTCTAAAATCCCTTCCAGCACAAACCTGTTATTTTTCCCTCTCAAAACCCACAACAGGCTGAAAATATTACGTGCCATGTGCAGAGTAACTTACTGGAATCCTTTCTGAAGGGAAAGTCTTGCCAGTGGCCAAAAGATGGTGTTTTATTTTTATTGGACTGGGAGTTTTATGTCACCTCCCTGCACCCGTCGAGATGAAATTTGAATCTGCTGCTGCCGTTTCACCTCGGGTGCCTTGACTTTCTTGTACTAAACAGGAAGCCCTTGTCAATACAAAACTATTTGCACTGGCCTCACTAGCCTGTGCTGTGTCTAGATAATTCAGCCTAATGAGGGATTATTTCCTGTGTTCGTGGCTGACAACACCCAAAGACATTCTGGGACTGTGCAGTGATAAAAACTGAACTATATTAAGCTGATAGCATGGAGCTGTTAATTTTAAATAGAGAATAGAAGAGAGAATGGATACTGCCCCACGCCATCCAAAAGTCACTGAGATTCGTGCTTGAGCTAGGATATTAAAACAAAAACAGGCTTTCACTAAAGGAAAAGGACTGACATCTTCCCTAAACCCACTGAGTTTCATAAGCTTGCCTATGTGTTCAAATGCAGAGGGGTAGCTGAAGCAATGTGTGGGTGATTACAGGCTAATGAGAGAGTGACTTTTGTCCTCAGTGGATGCAGCTGGACTAAAACTAATTCTATTCCTAATATGTAACAGCAAAGGTCAGTCCAAACAAAAGATAAGGATCAAATCTGGCAAAATGAACCAGTTTCATCCCCAGGGAGCAGCTGGAAGAAGCAGGCTTGTCACAGGAGTGACACAGGCTCTCTCACAGGCACCTGGTGAGTGTGAGGTAAGGCCCAGCCTTTCCTTGCTCCACCAAAGGCAGTTAAGCCCAGACCAAAGCCAGTAGATTTAATAATAAATACCACATATTATACATAACACACATATTAATATCACAATTTCATTTCTTTCCCCATTTCAGAACATGGGCCAGTCAGTCATCCATTGTCTCATGTGGACATTGTGGATGACTGACTTGCTCACCAGCAACTAAATTAGGGCTTGAGCCAATATACTGCAGACTGTAGCATATGTATAGCCTTTGGAATGTAACAGTGAACCATCCCTCTATGGAACAGAAATATCCACTGTGCTTGAAGAAGAAAGATGGCCCTGTATAAACAAGCCTATGTATGTTCCAGATGAAGGAAATGAAGACTGGCAGTGCAGCACCTCCCATAATTCCAGCCAGCTGTCAGTCCAGCTAGGAAAACAACAGATCAAAAGTAAGCCATTTTTTTCCTTCTGCATTCATGCATAGAAGACATTTTCTTATCTAATTCGTTCCATTTTATGGTATCATCATTAATATATGCAGTTTATTAAAGCCAAACCGAATACTTTAGTTATTCTCCATCCATATATCCTCTTCACTAGTCTATATAGGGCAGAGTTTGAAGGCTGCCTATCATTTCTAGCTGTACTGTTGTTCACTCCTACAAAGAAACAAATAAAGAGCTGCATGAACCATAGATTAAAAAAACCCAAACCCTAAACTCTGCAATACAGTTGTTGGGCCACCTCCTTGGACAGGGTTTCAGGAGCATCTTGTAGGAGCATCTTCAGGTCTACTTTGAAAAGTCTGATGGCCCAGCCTGCAGGCAAGCAGCTGGGCAGCTCTATTAAAAATACTCTATTTACTCGAGGAGAACCTGACAGGTTAATGAAACAGGAAATGTGCAACAGCCTGGGGAACATACAATTTCATCCCACCTCCCATCAGCTGTTACTATGCAAAACTGGCAATAAAGCTAAAAAAAGCACTACATAAGCTTAATTACTTCCCATATTTTCGATTGATGTGACTATTTCTTTCAACCACACAAGACATTTTCTCTGCTTTTTTTCTGCACTATCTACACATCATTTTCTAGTTGCTGTTTCCAAGGCAATTCCACTCAATGGTTTGAAGGAACTTGCAGCTTTCAGTCATACAAGCTGGGCTAAGTTGGTCTATAATCCCACTGCTGAAGGAATTATGAGTGTAAAAAGCAGGAAACTGAAAGCATCAAATTAAAAAGATAGCACAAGTCCTGTTGTACCTTCAAAGCACAACAATAGATGCCCAGGATGCTTGAAGGTTGTATTAGTTGAGAAGTTAGCTTGAGAAAAATCACCTTGCATGTAACACAAACCTATCTAGGACACAGGGTGGACACAGAAGGAATGATTATTTGAAGAAGATATGATTATGCTGAAAGCCAGGACCAGCTACAACTCCCTTTGCCATGAAAGGGGAGAAACAGCACTGCTACAGCACACTGAGATCATCCAACGGTGTGTACCTAAAATAGTTCAGGTGAATCACATCCTAAAAATGCTTATTTCTGTTCTTTAACTATAAAAGGAGCCCTAAGGCAGTCAGTTCAACTGCATATGTCTATGCTGCAAAGGTTTAAAGAAAGATGAATTCATTTCTCATTAAAAATGATTCCATCCAGAATCACAGAAAGTTCCTTTAAGTTACGCAGCAGTGAGATACCTGCGGAAATCACTACCCTGAAACTGGAAATGGGGTCTACTTTTTTGATAATAAAAGCAGCTAGCAGATCTCTTTGTCCATGTTTAAAAAAATTAAATTATCACAGTATTGCTATACCAAAAAGGCAGTTACCAATATGTAAGAAACCAGATTACTTGATTCTACTAAAGGAAAATTCCCACAGTGAAGCTACAATTTCCACTCTCACAAAATAAATGACAGGAGTTTTAAAGGAGAAAACAGAACAATACTCTATACAACTATTGACTGTTTCTTCAAGATAAACTCAGTTCTTAATGCGAAACTGTGCACCTCACAGTAAATGCAGATAAAAGGGTAAGAAGTGAAGAGCACCCAGCTGTAAGTCCTTGGCTCTACAGCAAGGTCAGTGAATGTGAAGAGAACACTGCTGCTGTTCATGATGCATGTTTCAATCCAGTCTCCAGATTCCAAGCCTGGTAGCTCTCACAAGCATTAAATTTCCCACGTGCTAGCATAATTAAAAAATGGTACTAGGAAGAAATAGACACTTGACTGCCCGTGCTTGGTTAATTCCCAGAAGCCCTGCTTCTCTCTATTACTTTTTGGATGCTGGATCCCGTTCCTGTAATTCAAAAGTAAACAATTATTCAGGAGGGCTGTTCAGGCAGAAATCAAACTGGAAACGCCAAGGAGCACGCACTGGTCCGTCAGCTCCCCAGCAAAGCCTCTGACTCATCAGGGGAGTTTCTGGGCCAGCAGGCAGCACATGCTTTCATATTCACAGAGCGCACTGGACTCGTCAGGCTGCACGGGGAACAGCATCCAGCCTCTGCACATCAAAAGCCAGATCCTTGGAATGACCAACAGCCACCAGCAGCCTGCTGACAAGGCAGTCAGCCCACAGATACCAAGTCAGGCTTACTAACCCAGCTCAGCTCAGCCCAGGGATCTGCTCAAACCTCTGCCACCAGCAAGGACTTTTGCCTTCTAAGGGCCTGGCTCACCTCAAGCAGTTTGTTTGATGCTCTTCCTAACTTGAGGGAGGAAGGAAAGGGTGGAAGAGGCTTTCATCCCCTCAAAACAATAGGCTATGAACCAACCAGAATATCCTCTATTTTACCAGAGTTAAAAATGATACTCCACACAGACAAACAGAAAGTGCAGCGCTCTCATTTCAGAGTCTGACAGAGCAGAGATAGGGCAGTGAGTATTTGGGGAGCCTCTGCCAAGTTCAGTCCCATCATGCAAAGTCCTCACTCCTAGGAATTCCTAGGCAGCTGGCAAGAGAGCACACTGACACTAGGCAAGGAAACAGAGGTGAGATTTCCCTGACATCGCTTGCACAGGCTAAAAGCAATCAGCTCCTATTTCTATTTTGAGCTCTTCCAATGCCAGCTTGTTGTGGGCTGCTTGTAGAATCACTGCCAGCAGCCCAAAACTGTGTGAGCCTGTCATGATAGATCACAATTTGGGAAAAGCCATGACAAAGGCTGCTCTGCAAAGGGCTGCAGGGGAAGCCCAGATTGCAAGTCAGGATTGAGGGGCAGTACCCAGCACCTGCAATGCTGCATTTTTAAGTACCAATGAACTTCCATCTTAAGCAGAAATTGCCCATTCACTTAAAGCTGCTTTCTGTTTCCTTGGGGACGAGGAAAAACCAGACCCTGCCAGCTTTATCTCTGCTCATGAATCACATCCCAATCTTTCTAGTCTCCTTGACTACAGCTAAATAAAACAGGGGCAGGAATCGTTTGCTGGCCGTTAAGTGCCTGAAATAAGGCGACGACTGCATTGCAGCTGGGAAGTTTTATGGCAGGAAATATTGGGATGTGTGTTTCGTGCCCTGAGTTGTGGCATAAAGGGCATCATGGGGTGCTTGAGGCTTCAAGACTTGAAGTTGAGGTAGTGCTAAAGGATAGAGCAGGATGAAGGGAGCCAAGGAAAACCAGTCCCTGGTGGATGTTGCTGCAGCACATCAGAGGGATGAACTGCCCTGAGGCCTGGTTAACAGTGGGGGAAGGACAACTGGCAGCACCATGGCTAAATTCACTTATTTATCAGTACAAACATAGCTTGCACAAGCACAAATCAATGATCCTTGAGGGTCCCTTCCAACTCAGAATATTCCTTGAGTCTGTGACCAAAAAACCAGACCATCTCCCAACAAGTTGGGCTTGATCTTTTTAAGTCCCTTCCAACTCAGGATGCTCTATGTTTATAAACCTGAAGACGAAACTGACGTCTGAGACCTGAGACGAAACATGGGGACCTGAACTCCCACAAGTGATGATGAGCAAGGAAAACCTGTCTACTGAATTAACACCTCGCCCCCCAAATCCCAAAGTAGTTTTTGCTTACTGGGTTAAGTAGCTCCCATTGCAGACACTGCCTCGTGCTTCAGTTTCACTTCAGTTACAGGATCTCATCAGCCACTTCAACACACATCCAGAACAGCCTCCGAAGTCTGGGGTGACAACCACCCCTTCCCCCAAGAAACAAACATCTGAATCAGTTTTCATACCCTGAAGGGACAAAATACTGACTGTGTTTCCTCCTGTTCTGAAGCTGAATCGTTTATTCCTATTTCAAATAAATCCAAAAGGGCAAACCATGTCTTTGCTGAACTCCTAGGTCTCGATGAACATGAACTGAAAGAATGATAAAACTACTGATGCATCCTCTTAACCACCCACATCAGTAAGTCTTTTTACACAAACTAAATGGAGAATGTAGAGCCTCAGAGCAGGAAAGCAGGATTATAAAGGGATTTTGGGGGGAAACTAATTCCTAAGAGCAAGTTGCACACACTTTCCTACACTGCCCTTGCCTAATTAAGTCTGTATCCACGGAAAACTAGTACTGCATGAATGAAGCAACGTCTTGAGAAACAACTGCATGAAGACTAATAAAACAGGACATGTCAAAATTATTGCCAGGAAATCCCTAAATCTTTGCCATATATTTTACAACGTGTTTGCCTACGGTTGACCCCAGCGCAATATTTATAAAATACAACTGCCAGAGAGCTACAGCACTTCCTTTCAGCAATCCCAAGGTGGTATGCAAACTGGGGTTTTTCAAATCAGTGCTGAATCCTGGGACTTTGGAGGATGGAGTTGACCCACAACCAGTAGGGATATATTAAAAAAGCCTCCAGCAATAACAATTTCCTCCCCAGGAACACTTGCAAGTTTTCAAACTCAGACCTAAGGCTGTCAAGGCTGTGCTTTCATCAGCCTACAGCGAACAGACTGACACAATAATTTTGAATATTACCTGATTCCTCTAATTTTTTAATATCGTTTAAATCCACACACTCTAGAAGCAACAGACCCCCATGGCAGCACACTGAGTTATTTGCTCTCAGCCAAAAGTCTAACTATAAAGGACAACAATCCTGCTTAAATGTCACAGGGAACTATTTGTCACTGGAGCTCATTATGAATGCACAGAAACATGGAAGTTAATTTTATCCTGAAATCTATCCCAGAATGTGTGGAGCCTGACAGCCACTTTTGGCACCTGAGATGCTCAGAGGGAATGCCCTGCATTTATAAACCAAGTGTTGCTCCTGGATCCCTGGATTTTTTTTTTCCAAGTGAAAGCATTATGCATTCAGCAGAAAGAGCTCACTTTTATAGCTGCTGTGAACTAAATTAACAAAGGTCTCTCATGTAAACATAGGCTCCATCAAATAAATACTCCCAAACTGTTGCAGTACAAGTATTAACTTCAATGAAAGAAATGAAAGTCCTTTCTTGCAATAGTGAAAGATAAAATGTTCTGGGATGTCATCCAGAGGGCTTGGAGGGATCATGTATCCAGGTTACATGGATCTAAGTAAAGTTACTTGGTTTAAAAAAAACCCTAAAGATGATCCAAAAGAAATACAAATTTTATTAGGTTGGAATTCCCATGTTCCTGCAGGGAAATGTCAAAAAATAGGCACTGCCTGAACCACCCATAATTCTTATACTTTTTACAGTACAGCACTGACTCTTACAGATTCAGATTTTTTTTTTAGAGGACTGAGCATAATTTTGCCAACTGTAAAAGACCAGCTACAAAACCCAGCTCAAAACTCTGCACTGCACTCTATAATTGAGCAGTCTGCATTTGCTGCTCAGCTGCTTAAGCACTGTGACAGTGAGAGTGCCTCCCACAGTAATTCTCTCCAATGCTGGTTCATTCCTGACCAGGTAGGCAACTTTTAATTTCTCAGTGGGTCGTCCAGTGTCAACACTTTACCCTGGAAAGAATCTTTTCAACAATCTTATTCCAAAGACCAAGCTCTTCTTTAACTCAGATTTTTCAAAATCCACTTTGTGTTACAAACTCCTTTTCCACACTGTACTGTGTGTTTCTGGTGGTTGTTTAGAGATTAGAAATGCAACAGCTATAGCTATAATAACAGCTATAATAGATACACAGACCTAGTTAAGAAAACACAGTCTGAGGGACTGCATTCTATCAAAAGCACCCTAACAAAGTCCACAGTTCTGAATTTTTTCAGAAATAATCATCTGGTTTATCAGATTGTCTTTTTTCCTTTTCCCTGTGGATTTGATCGCCAGTGTTGTCACAGAATATGAGGAAATCATCACCCATCTCGTAGGTGAGAAGAATACCAGGCCAACAGACACCAATCCCCTTCTCTCTTGGGTGTTCACAATGCCACCCCTTCCTCTCCTCCTCTGCAGTTCACACTTGCAGGTTGAGGTGTCCTCCTGCATCTCTGTTTCAGCCAGTGCATGCAACAGCTGAATTCAGTATCTTCACAGAGCCCTCAAGATTGCCTGAACGGCAGTAATTGTATTACACTGAGCCTGTTCTGACCAGCACCAAGTGTGAAATTTTGTCACAGGATTAATACACCCCTTTGCCACAGGAATGAACAGCAGAGCAATTGAAAACGTTTCTCAGAGAGCAGAGACGTGGTCTCAGCTGCAAACTTTCCTCTCTCCATCCCCAGAGTCAGAGGCTGGGAGTGTTATCCCACGGAGCAACAGGGACTCCTAAACACATGGTGAGCCAGGTCATCCCAGGGCAAGTCTGTTTCAATTACTTTTTATTTTAAAACCCCAAAGCCCTTTGCTGTGCACTGCTGTACTTTCTGACTTTGTCACAGGATAGCTGCTACATTTTCTAGGTCAGTAGGACTCCAGCACTGCCCTTGGGCTGCATTTTCACAAGGCTCAATACAGTTAACGTGTCAGACACACCACAGTAAATAGCTCCTATTGTCTGTTGCTTTAGGGAGCCATTGGTTTCACATAAAAATATCATTACTTTTATTAACAGGTATTGATAGAGGTCTGGAAATGGTCATTCACAATCTGAAATGCATCTGACTTGCTCAGACAATGAGAAAGTAAGAAATTAGTGACCCGTGCTACAGCATCTGCTTGGCACTGTCCTCACGCACAAGAGCCAGACTGACAGACCACTGCAGCAGCAGAGCTGGTGCAGAACAAGGTGGAAACTCCAGCTCCTCAGCCCTGCCTTCAACACACACTGTATCTAGCCTCAGGGCCGAGTTTACAGCAGAAGATATGAAAAATACTGCATTTATGATATTGACTCTTTTCATTTCTCCCCTTCTCTTCCTTTTAAATGAGATTAAACTAATGGGCAAACGTCCTCATTATAGGTGTCATGTCTGATGTGATTCCCAGAGTAGCACTGGACTCTTCCTCCCTAAAGAGAAGAAAAACACACATTGTGCAGCACTTAGACATGATTCCTTTGTTCACTGTTAGTACATTTTCAAAACTGGACTTCCCCTTTAGCTGCTTTGGGAATTTATCACAACCAGTGCACGGGACCAGGCTTCAGTCAGTTTAGATTACCTTTCAAAATCTCCACAAAGCACAAATTCCCAAATCCCCAAGAAAATTAACATTTCATGTCTGTTGCTGAGACACCTGGAAATACTAAGAGATTGTTTCTCAAAAGCTAGCACATTTTTCAAGCATTTCCCCTTTATTTCTTTCTGTCCTTTGTTACTTCTTATCTGTATAAATCCCAAGATTTGAAAATGCTGAAGAAGACCCTCTTCCTCTAGAATATGGAAATATATTTGGAGATTAGGATCATTATGATCATCCAAATCACCAGAGACAACCTTGCCAGAGCTAGGTCTCTTCACCTCATGAAGCATAGGCACAGTCCAGGCAGTAATTTGTGTCAGGGTTGATTTTAGTCAGGCTTCTGTTTGAAAACATCGGAATTATTAATTAGCTCAGTACAAAGAGTGACAAAAAAACTCACTAATACATGAGCTCTGTCAGAGATCTTTCAGTAGGGGACTAAGTTACATCCCACCAGGGAGAAAATCCTCATGTTTTTAACATTTATTTTATTTTCTGATTAGATAGACTAGGCAAGGACATTCTACTGGTACGTTAGTCCTATGAAGGAATTCTAGAAATTGTTTGGTTTCCTTTCCCTTTTCTTAGCTCTCCATTCGCTCTTGGAAATTCCCAGAGTGATACAGGACCATTTCCAGAACAAAGTTCAACAACCCATGTCTTTCTTGAGGATTCCATGGCAGGGAACACAATGTAAGGAGAAATCAAACCTGATGGAAGGAAGGCAAAATATCACATCTCAATTCCAAGCTGTGATACTGTTCCCTTTAGATCTTAAGGAGAACAGAGCACAGTTAAGCACTTGCTCCACTTAGAGCAGCTCTGGGCTTTCATCCTATTCAGCTTGCTAAAGGCAACACATTCAAAAGCCAGAGTGACATGTTTTTAGGTATAAAGTGGAGTAATCAGACAGCTAAAATTCTTTAGCTCATTTTAAGTCAGTTCTTTCAGAGAATCTCATTTTTACTTTGAAACCGAGGAGCACTGTGTAATTTACTAAATCACCTCTGGTTCAGATGTAGGAGGCTTTCTGGTTCATAAAGCCACAGTTTTAAATGATAGTATCTCCCTGATGTGCTAAACTGCTGATCTGTGATGCACAGCTAGGTGGGAAGATCTGCCATCGCTGGAAATCCCCAGCTGCCAGCCTTTCACACATACTGGAGCAGAAGGGATGAATTCCTGATGCAAACCCATCAAATATGTATGTGTTTTGCTAGGAGAGAAATGGAGCAGAGAGCCTAGAGATGCAAAATGAGCCATAAGGAGCTGCCACCACTGCTGCTACCCCTGCACCAACAGCAGGCTCTGTGTTGTGGGTTTGCTTTTTAGAAGACATCTGCACCTGTGTTTCAGGGAAATGTCTATAGATTGGTGAAATAAAAAGCAATGGAGAAATAATCTCCTGGTTTGTTACAGCAACGACATCAAAGGGTCAGGCTGTCTCAGCAGACATACACACCACACGTTCTTCCTCCACTCACATCACGTACATGACGTATATATTTACATATGTAGAGACGGATTTATTATATACATATTAAAAGGGGGAAATGTGCCTCTTATGCTGTGTCAGTTAACTTGGCTGAGCCTGTCGAAGGCTGCAGTTCCTATTTAATGGTTGAAAGAGATTTAGGTAATGAAGTCTGGATGAGGAAGCAATGGTATTTATGAGACAAAAAAATATTTGGGCTTAACCAGCTTTGAAATTACTATAATAGGACAAAATAGAGGAGTCAAATGGGCCACTGACAGCAACAACAAGCAGAAGCTTTCACAATTCAAGCTTTAGTTATGTGGAATGTACTGGCTAGAGAGGATGACCCACAATTTCACTGAATATTCCAGCACATCACCCTTTCTACTCCATCTCAAAAAGGTTATTTCTGCTCCTCAAAATACAATAACAGTAGTTATTTTCTGATTACTTCAAGAGAGAAATTTCCTGAATCTGATTTGATATTCAGCTTTTCAGCTTTTTTTTTTTCCCTCCAAGATGTTTCTTGTTTACTTTACTTATTCATTAGTAGTTTCCTTACACACTGCCTAGATTATAAAGCAAATAAACAGAGATTAAGTAAAGCTGCAGCAAAGTTAGGTCTTTAAGATTTAAATCCAACCTCTAAACTGCAGAGGCAACTCTTCAAAAGTCACGCTAAGCAGAGTATGTACATTTGCAGTCCAACTTCCATTTAAAGTGGATGACAAGTTTAGCAAGGATAATACCCTTCAAATACTGGCTGATTGGAGAGGCAAGGACATTTGCTCAATTTGCCCATGGTATTATCCTCCTGGATTGCTGGGAGTTGATGTCCTGCTGTGAGCTTACAATAAGAGTTTTCCTTCTGAAGTTCCTGATGTGGGAGCATTTTTCTTTAAGATCATGGGAAAGTTTGGGGGGTTTTATTTTAAACCACTGCAGCAAAAAAAGTAAAGAAGATTAATTGGGTTAGCTGCACAATTCATCTCGCTGCTTTTGGCTAATTCACATCAGTCAGCATATCCTAGAAGACAGTCTTTAAATCTCAGATATGTCCTTGTTAATTATTATAGCATATTATAAAAGACAAATATTTTTGGGTGCTGAGAAAAATTAGTACAGCACTTTAATCCATACATGCTTTTTTTTTCCCCCAGATTATTAATCTCATGTTAATCTACCTTCAAATTTATGCCTAAAGATAAAATATCCTGCTGCTTTTCCTTCTGATTCCCAAGAACTTAACAATCAAGATGCACAGCAATGTGTTGATCAGATCTAGCACCGTTTCAAGTGCAAACTTCCCCTTGCAGCAGCAGGTTTCAAGCAGATGGTGCCTGGATAGAGCCAATTGATACCCAAATAAACCAGGGCATCCTGACAGCTCTGGCCAACAGGCTGCACAACAACTCCCCGAGAGCTTAGCAGGCAAAGCCCAGTCTTAGGGAAAGGCTAACGCTTTCCAGGGAACTTGTTAGGACTGCTAGGACTGACATGCTCATGGTAATCAAAGCCCACTTGCTCTGTGACTCACAAAAACACAAAAGAATTTTTGAATTTGGCCCATCACAAAATTTTCCTGCAATTAATAATCAGGCAGCTCATTATTCAGCAGTGAGAGGAATCAGCTATTTAATTTTCCTGACTGGTCACAAAACAGGTTAGTAATTAAAGAAAATTTCTAAAGCTACACAGGAATACATTATTATTATATCTATTTATTATCAATTTTTTCTATGTATAGTATTTACTCTTTTATTGCTCTACATCTTATATTACAAAAATCATTTTCTCCCTTTTATAGATGAACCTGGTTTGCAGCACAAAGTGATTCTTCACTGCAAAAGCAGAGGGCAAGAGACAATCAGGAGCAGCTCCAGATAGGGTGACACCTGGAGCAGGCTGACCATCTCAGCTGCTCCCTGGGAAAGCTGCATTAACCCCCTTCTCTGGGTCAGGCTGCCTCTTCCTCCCACACCTCAGCAGCCACCCAGGCTCTGTGCAGCAGCTCCAGGCTCCTGAGGGTCACCAGGGGCCACCGCCTCGCGGGGATGGGCAGGAGGTTTATTGCGCTGAGCTGCTTTCCCTGCTGTGGAAAGGGAAAGAGCATTACTGCATCCAGCAAGGGAGCAGGGGTTGCTTTTTTACACCCTGGGAGGGGAGAGAAGGCATGGAGCCAGAGCCCAGCTGGGATTGCTGCCCCACAGGTGCTCCTGCCCACGCCCTGGGCAGCGCATTTATGGCGTTCCTTTGAGTATCGGCGCTCCGCAAGACGCTCGCTAAATATATTTAGCATTGCTCGCTAAATATTTTATCGCTTCTGATTAATTGATGGATTTTGAGTTTTTAAGTAGGGTCACGTTCAGTTCTTAAATTCCTGGCAAGAAACAAAGGACTGACATAGTTCAGTAACCTGCGCTCTGTGAACACCGTGCCCATCTCTTCTTATAATCGAGACCGTCACCTTCCAAATCAATGGAACGATTTCAGTTAATTGAATTTTTCATTGAAATATTCTAAGATATGTGGCATTTCTGAGGCATGATTTGCCCAAGATTTCTATGTATGTTACAAACATTAAAGAATGTCTGCAATACCTACTACATAGAGTAGCTTGGGGCTCTTTCACTCCACAGCATAGGGAAGGTAAGATACAAAAAAGCACTGCTTGTACATCCTTAGCCTGCACAATTAATGAGCTGAGACTAAAGCTCCTCTTAATCCCCAGTCTCGTATCTGACTGAAGTACATTGGGGATAATTATTTTTTTCTTTTTTAAACTTGTTAGTACATACAGCTAGGATGCATCTTTTTTTGTAAAAAAGAACAAAACCAGCCAAGGAAAACCCCACAGAGTAGCAAATGGGATCCAGTTTCCTTCTGTTTACCACCTTACTGTGTTCCAGATGGACTGTAAGAGAATTAATTTATTCTGTGGTTTGGGGGGGAATTGGAGTTGGCTGCTGGTCCATAACCATATTTATGTTGACAGCTTTTGGGAACTCTCTGCAAGGTCTGCTGAAAAAGAACCAAAATTGATAAAATAACCGCATTTACATTCTTGAACATCATCTTTTTGCAGGGGTTTGTTTGCCTGTTTTTACTAAGACAGATTCTTCATAGAAAACAGACTCTATAGGATAATCCACATGATCACATCCTCAACTGTATATACAGAGATGGCTTTGATTAGTCCTTTTATCAGTATTCCTGGAGATCAGGTAGGATTTGCACACAGGGTGCAAATCAGCCACAATCAGCATGCAGTATGGACAGACACAAGAGACAAGGGATGGAGAAGCAAGGTATTTGTCCCTGTTGTACAGGCGAGGAACGGAGACGCTGAGAAACAGCGACCTGGGATGTGCAGAAAAGCCCCCTGAAACCCTTTCACCCTGGAACATTCAGGTCAGCCTGAGAACCAACCCCTCCTGCTGGGGTCTGCTGCAAAGTGAGCGTGACCCAAAGCACCATCCACGAGCACTCACACTTCCCATGTCCTGCACTGCAACTTTCAGGTATTTACACTCATTTTCACTATGTCATTGCTGAGAGGCTCCCCCCATGAGAGTGGCTGGCACCATCCCACATCGCGTGCTGAGCCAGAGCATTCCTGCACAGCCCTCCCTCCCACTGCCATGAATATCCAGGCTGATGTGGAGTGGCCCCCCGGGGTGGCAGCCACTCTGATCCACACTACATGAATAGAGAAACATCCTTTGACTGAGAAATGAAAGCTGACAGTCAGTCGGACTCCTCCTGTACTCATCTGCACAAGCTTTCACATCCAATACTATTTCAAATGCAGAAATTTAACTACGGGGCTCTTCACTTTCATTTGGAAAATAAAGCTGCAGCTCTGTATCCCCTGTTCTTTATTTTGAGGCTGGGTTTGTCAAAGGGGTTTCTGTTGTTGTTCTGCTTTACTCAGGGCACTCCTGATTCACTGCTCCAGATCCAGCAGTACAGCCTAAGCAGGTGATTTCCTTACTGCAGAACATGCTGCAGTGATGGAGAACAGGGATTCCATCTCTCTGAGTTTATGGCTGAAGCATTTTGGAGACAATTCCTCATGTCCCTGAGGGCAGATGAAAATGATTCATTGTGTGAAAGTGCTGTTACCCCACTACTACCACCATGCTCTTACTTCACTACTGATTGATGCTTGGAGCAGTGATAATGAACTCTGCAACGAGCTGGTTCACCTATCCCTTGGCCAGGACAGCTGGAGAAAGGTCACTAAATGGGAAGATGTATGAGGGGCACAAGAACTGAGGAACAGAGCAGTGCATCCAAGAAAAAAAACATCTCTGAAGTCTCCTCACCTGATGTAGGAACACTCAGATACTCAGCAGAGTGCTCACACCAAAGTCAACTGCACAGAGCTAAGAAGGTTCCATCAAATGATCTAATGATCCCTGGGCAGGCTGCCCTGCTGAGATACCAGGGACAGAGATGCAGCTGCTAGGAAACCAGTTCGATCTGCTGCGCACTTCAACCAAAGGAGATAGGAAGCAGAAACATATGCTCCATCAAAACCAGAGTCACAGCAGGACTCTGAAGTAACCATATGGTAACTGCTTTTAAATATAAAGTGAAGGGCATTCTATTAATGCTGATGTAATGCTGTAATCTCTCGTTTATACCCTTATTGATCTCGGATGCTTGCAGAAATAATTGAAGCAACACTGAATATATTTCCAATTTTGTTGCTCGTTCAGTTCTGTTTCATGGTTCTTTGTAGGCAGCTACAATTTCTATGCATATATTTTTTATCAGATGTATGCTTTTCCCATTTGCTCATCAATTATGTGCATTAACTCCTTAATGACTTGCTGCTTGAAATCCTCAAGTCCTGTTTGCCCTATTTTCAGTTTTGACTGGCACAGTCAAAGAAAGAAGTTGCAAAGTAGTAGCATTAATAAAGATTTATAAAATCTGCAGATTAAATTATATAAGTCTTCACTTTTTTTACTGGACTATGAAACATATGTAAAGTCTTAGCACATTCTAGAAACACATACAGCAGCACAATTATTCCGTAGATATAAATTGACTGAGCAAAGTCACCTTGACTTTAATCATAGAATTATAGAATGGTTTGGGTTGGAAGGCACCTTAATACAGATTTGCTGGTAGCTCATATTTATATCAAAAGGCTTTAATCAATATTTAGCAACTAAAGCAGCCACTGTCACAAAAACATGTGAAAATGGATTTGTACGACCTGCAAGGATGATGCAGTAGCTGACATAATTCCAGGGAAAAAAAAAATCTTACATCCTAAAACCAGCTTTGGGTGAAGACTTCCTTCCTTTGTGGCAGCAAACTGCTTAGAGGGAGAAGAGATTTCTTGATTTGCCAACATAAGGCTCCTGTAGGAATGAAGCTGCAAGCTGACCTAAAGGGAAAAGTCAGCACGAGTTCATGCACCATTGTTTGAAGAGCAGACCTACTTGCACAGCAAAACTGCTGCTTCAAATCCACAAATGGCAGCCAGACACATGCTAACACAGCAGTTTTATGACACAGGAATACATTAACATTTATCAAACCAAACCACAATTAATTGGGTGCCACCAGAAAAAAAGCTTTCCTGCCCGCAGTGGAACAAGAAAAGATCTCCTGTGGATTTGTGCCCTACATCCATACACACACCTCCATCCATCATTAACAGTCCTTACTCTTCGTCCTTCTCAGGGACATCTTCCCAGTAATCACTCCCACTGCCTCATTTCCCCTTTCCCCCAAACCCCTGAAGACTTAAACCACTTCTCTACTACCTTCCTACTCCTGTTGACACCCCTCTCCCTGGAATTATCTTTATTTCCCTTAAACTAGCCAGCATTTCTTCCATGTGTTCTTGAACAACCTCCAGGGTCTTCATCACAGCCTGAGGTTGCATTTTCCTCCTGGAGAAGATCAGTTTGAACACATTCCTTCCAGACAGCCAGCGACCTTCATTAGCCTCTCTGAGCCATTTCTGCTGCATCTGCTCTGCATTCAGGTGGATTTGGAACTGGTAAATGGGTTCTAAAGGTACTGGAAGAAGGTAGAGAAGAAAAAGATGAACTAGCAGAAAAAAGGAGGAACAGAACTATTCAAAACAAATTTAAGCTCTTTACAAAAGTAGCTTAAATACACGAAAGGTAGCAAAGGTGAACACCACACTTCCCAGCAAAACAAAAGCACATCAGGAAAAGGGAGGCTCCCTGAGCACAAGGCCCAGAAGGACTGAGATCCCAGAAACAAGGTTTTCTGAGATTTCACACCCACTGCCCTAAACAGCATGGCTTCTACCTCGTTCCAAAGGATTTAGCAACGTGTTGCTGTACTTCATGCATGCAAGAGGCAGAGTATTCGCAATGACTAACTTATGAGCTTTTGTCTGCTTTTACTTAGAAATATTCAGCTTGTTCAGCCACTCTTCTTGTCACTCAGGCTTATCTGTTCTGAAGCAGTGGACTGTGGCTATCTTGAGTCTTTTCATCATCTTTCAGTTCAGCTCCTCATCAGCTGAGGAGGATTTTTACAGGAGGAGATGGCTTGTGACGTCCAACAAAGTGGCAGTCCCACACATACATCTCTGTCAAGGTGCGGCTTGACAAAGTCCAGCTCTTGAGCCTGTTTCATGTCACAAAATGGAACTGATGATAAGAGGAAGGCAAGATTCTGTTCTTTGGCTACTGGCAAGTAAAATCCAAAGGTTTATCCGGGACTTATCAGCCCCCATGACTCTCCATAATCCAAAGGCACTGCTGGAGTCACCCCCGGAAACAATTCAGCCTCTGCTGGCACTGGAAACCGAAACCCATGACAGCAATGGGGATGGTTTTGAGTGTTCACAGCAGTACAGGAAAGGGAAATGAAATCCAAAAATTAAGCAGAGTTTCTACTGGAATGCTGACCACTTTCCCCATCCGTTTGCCTTCAGAGCACAGACCTTCATGCTTTGAACTCCAACGCAGAAAACCACAGCAGGAATTCTTCCCTGTTAATGGCGGAAAGCTGGTGGTTGTCTGGGATTAGAGCTTGGCTCTTGCACATCTTTCTTAAAACCCTACCTATGGTTTAGATTTACATCTAACAGTCTTCAGCAGAAAACTTTTCTAGAAGGTTCAAAAACCATGCATTAAAACACAATAAACTTACTATTTTAATTGTATTCCCAATTGCATCAACTGACTGTTTACTTTTCCCTGCCTTAGTTCCCCAGCATGGTCTTAAAGCAAGAAGGATTTATCCAGGTTAAAAAGCTCCCACCTTATTGATATGGGGTCCCCAGCATAAGAAGACATGGACCTCTTGGAGCAAGTCCAGAGGAGGCCACAAAGATGACCAGAGGGCTGGAGCCCCTCTGCTGTGGAGACAGGCTGAGAGTGGGGGCTGGTCAGCCTGGAGAAGAGAAGGGTCTGGGGAGACTTTAGAGCCCCTTCCAGTGGTGCTACAAGAGAGCCAGAGAGGGGATTTGAACAACAGCATGCACAGAACAAGGGGGAATGGATTTCAGCTGACAGAAGGCCAGCTTAGATTATATATTAGGAAGAAATTCTTCCCTGTGAGGTAGGTGAGGCCTGGGCAGATGCTGCCCAGAGCAGCTGAAAGTGTTCAAGGCCAGGCTGGACAGGGCTTGGAGCAACCTGGTCTAGGAAAGGTGCACCTGCTCATGGCAAGGAGCGTGGAACTGGATGGTCTTTAAGGTACCTTCCAACCCCAACCATTCCATGATTCTGTGATTCCATGTAATTCAAGAATTTGCATGACATGTTCTACCTGTAGGATGCACTGAACTTCATTGTGAGCCCATGTATGTCCCTTCTGTAGCACCCTGAATTGCCCAGCAGCAGCACATTTTACTAGGCTGACCATATCAAGCTATGTTTTCTCTGATCCCTGAGCAGTCATCAGCCAGAAGAGATGGGAGACTCCTGTGAGCTCCTGGGTCGAGCTGTGACTGCTGGCTGCAACTGAGAGCTACCAGCTTAACATGACAACCTAAAGGAAGGGATATATTCTTTCTGTAGAAGGAGTTTCTAAAATGCACATTTCTGAAAAGCCACAAGGCTTTTGATGTGTTTGAGGTTGTGGGGGAGAGAGGCGTGTCATCAGCAAGAGTCCAAGCTGTACCTGCATCCTGCGTGGATGCACTCTTCACACGCTGTCCCTGGAGGTGCTTCCTCCTCCTCCTCCTCCTCTGCTGCACTGGCAGCTGCTCAATACAGCCCTGGAAGGAGCCACAGCCTGGCAGCAGGTGAAACCCTGCTCCCTGGAAACACATTTCTGCCAGCCTGGGGCTCAGCCTCTGCAGAAATACTCCTGCTATCACTTCTTGTTCTCACTACTGCTATGGTAGCACAGTTAAATTGATTCTTAGTGTTATTAGCTCAGTACATCCACAGGTTTATATGATGGAGGGGGGAAGGGCAAGATAGGAATTATGGAGAAAGAAGAAAAAGGCTTTTCATTGATTGGATTGTTAGCTTACTGTGAAGATAAAATATGCACATTCTCTATTAGGCCTTTGTTGGCCATGCATGGAGCACAAAGAACTGAAAAAGCACTAATTACTAGGAGCTAAGATTAGTCTCTCCTGGCCTGTGGTAAATACAAAGGTGAGTTTTAATAGCAGAGCAAGGAGATTAAGCAACATGAATTCTGACAAGAGCCATAAGAAAAAGGCAAGTAAATTACCCGTTGTGATCTAAAAATATAAAATGAAGAATTCATTACGGCTTTATGAAAAAGCCACAGCTTCTTTCTTTATAAAAACTCAGCCTTGGACAAAGAGGCACTTGTCATATCTATTCTGCATTTGCAAAGAAACTGCACACTGATCTCCAAAATTCCCTGAGTCCTATGAACTTGTGATCAGGAAAGACATTTGTTAAGTATTAGCAGTGCTGCCTAAGTCAGTCCCCTCTGGAGCTCATGGTGTGTGTTTCCTTTCAGTGCCTCGGTTCCACTGACACCGGCTGCTGTGTCATCGAACAAAAATGCCACACAAGAGGAAAGCACGTGGCCCACCTCTGAACATTTCCCTTCTGAACACTTATTGTTTGAACTGAAAGAGCTCAATCATACAGACCCAGTCCAGCTAAGAGCAGCCATAAATATGCAAGGGTCTCAGCACAAGGGATAAAGGCATGTTATGTGGCTGTGCAACAGTTCTGGTATAAGGAATAGGCATACAGAAATACATATATATAAAAAATACTTTAGACCCTAAAGAACATCTTGCTTCTAAAAATTGCCATGTATGACAAAGTTCAGCAGTTTTGGAGAATCTGAGCTGTGCTAACCTACAAGCAGATGGAAGCAGAGCTGGAAGCAGTCTCAGCAGGGTAGAAGGGAGGAAGAAGCAGGTTGCAGAAGGAGAATATGCTAATTCTCCAGCAGCAGAAACATTTTTTAGCATCTTCACAGATGTTGGCCAATTTATACAGCTCATGAGAAGTACAAGCTAGAAAATAATCTGGAGCATTTGGAACAGTATTCAGCTCTTGTGTATGGTGCTTATTTCCCTTTGAGTCTGTTCAGTAAAGTTAATGAAGCACTAACGAAGCTGCTTTCCTTTGGCTTTTTGTTTAGTGCTGGAATCGCTGGAGTTCAGTAAAATGTGAGCTTCCTTTAACTTTTATTTTGCTTGTTTATATGTGGTAGATGCACTGACAGGTTTAAGAGAGAATGTGCTCCTACTGCGAATTTTTTATTGGCAAAAAGAACTAATGTTAGAGCTCACCAGGGATATAATGGTTAAAATAGGCTAAAAGATATAATAAAGTAAAATAAAATAGATGCAGAAGGTGTGAGGAGGACTGGGGAAAGGAGGCTGGAAAGGGCAGGAAAGCAGGAGAAAAGACCACCAGAGTGAATTAAATTGTGCAAGTCCCACTTCCCCAGATTAAAATGGATGACTTTGGAAGGGGTGCAAGGTTATAATAAGGAAAGCTAAAGGAGACACACCAAACCCACACATAACTGATGAATACAACTCAAGGGGAGTACAGAAAAATGTTTTTTAATTCATGATTTTTAATAGGCTAAAATAATTTCTCAAAAAAAAAAAGTCAATTGGAATGCTGTTTTTTGAAAATGGGCCATCATGAACAGAGAAGCATATTCAGTATTATTCTCCAAGCTTTCAGTGGTGAAGATTTCTTTCATGTGGCTACAAGAAATGAAGAGGATTCAAGACTTCTGCAACATTTTCCATAGCTTTGCTACTGACTTATAGCACAAGGCAACAGAATTTAAACCTTTTCACTCCAGAGCTCCCAAAGCAGTTTTCTTGTCTGAGTCCAATCAACCTCATCTAAAAAACCTGCTGGCTTTGCTTCATTTTCATTCCCACCAACATGATATTCCTCTGAGACAGAAAAGCAAAATGCAGCTACTCAAGGCAGAACATTGAGCAACAAGGGAAGATTCAGCCTGAACCTCACCAAAATGTCCACACACTTGCCAACATTTAAAGTGTACACCAAAGGCAATAAATACCTATGTTAAAAAATACCCAATAACCCAAAATACCAGTCAGCTCAACACAGCCAGCAGGCCAGAAGACAAACTGGCATGGAACAGAAGAAAATCATTTTGAGATAAAGTTGTGTCTTTCTCATAGGAAATAGAATTAAAAATATAATTTTTTTAAAAAATCAACAAAAACGCCTTTTGTTTTTTTTCAAATATATACTAATAATGTTTTCCTATGTTTTCCCTCCTGAAATGGCATGTCCTTTGCATCCACTCCCATTACTGATTTCCTGCAAACAACCTCCTTCCTACAGTACATTCCTGTTTTCACTTCTCTCCCCCACACGAAATCTCTGTAAAAATTCATCACCTGGATGATTTTGAACCTCACAGACTTGAGACAAAACTGTCTTGGCACAGTTGCCCACTGTGCCTATCAGACAAGAAGGTGCCAATCAAGAATTTGCCAGGCTCACCCATTTCTTCAGCTGCCTTGCAGTTATTTCCAACTGGAATAAAATCATTGAGTTCAAAGCTCTGTCTAAGTGGCTCTCTTGGTTCACTGAGATGTTTTTGACGTTCACAAGCTGCGAGTTGGTTCCATTTCTGCACCTCTTCCTAGCCACAACTTTCCAAAGCACATGAAGTGCATTCATTTCCACACATTAACCAGCATCCTCTGGACAGTATTCTGCCTCCATGAAACTGATTTATTAAAACTCACTACCAGCAATTTACTAAAAGAAATATGTATTTGGGGCACAAACAGGAGAAGCAAATAAGAGCAGAATAATTCTTCTGCCTCTTCATCACACCTTTCAAAAAAAACCCTGGAGCATTCATCATACAAAGAACGTGTCCTCCCAGTAACAGCATATTCTTCATACATATGCACACTTACTCCAGACTATAGTTAATTACTTCCACAGTAAAATTATTTCTATGCAAATTTAAATAATGTTCGTAGCTTAGTGAAATGAAACACACGCACAAAGAATAACTCTAGTCCCAGATATTCAGACCAGATGCTAGCATTTCCCATTTGTTACGAGAAAAATGGAAAGTGTATTGCAGAAAAATAGAGAAAATGACATCGTTTATACATCCTTAAGCCTGACCAGATGCAGGAAGTCCTGAACCACACAACTGGGGGTATCAGACCACCTTCTTTTGAGGCATTGAAGGTGATGCCCACATTGCAGTTCATAAAAACCAATGTAAACCCAACCCATAAACTCCTCACTCCTGGAAGTCCCACTGTAAATGCAAAAGTAGAAGGGCAGCACTTTGTGAGTGACATTTTTTCATACAAGTCTCCTTCATACAGGTGCTCACAATTTCACTGCAGTAAGCACAGCCTACACTAGAAAGCACTGATGATGGTTGCCTAAATACATGCTCCTCCAGCAACTGCAGTAAGGGGGTTTAAAGACAGAATTCTTCAAGTGATTTGTGATTCATTTCTGCATCTCAATCTAGCACTGAAAAGCTTCAGCCCTCATTTTTCTCAACAAATGTGCAATTTGATGCATAAATGAATATTCAGCTGATGAAGTGAACAAAAGCATCTTAGAGAACACCAGACTGCAAATGCTGCTCCGTGTTGGGAGCCAGGGAGAGGCAGATAATGACTCTCTCAGTCTGCCATCGCTGGGGAGCACGGGGAAGGCTGGAGACAACACAACACCCACGCCAGCAGCCAACCCAGGGCAGAAATAATGCCCCACAGACCCAAATGCCACCGCAGTAAATACCACTGCAGCAGGCACACCACACACAGATTGTCATTAACCCAGGACTTCTGATGAAAATGAGCATTTTTAGTTCACATCCCCAGTGAGCTGGCAAAAGTAGCAGCCATCCTGATCTACCCCTACAAAGCAGGGAGCACTTAGGACACTTGACACTTGCTGATGGCAAAACAACAACTTTGAGCAGGAAATCCTGTACAAGTATGTCCTAACACCACACACACTTTCCAGTCCCTCCTGGGCCGCACAAAAATGGTTTTTAAACAAAAGTCTGACCAGAGACATCGCAATTTTGCCTGATGCACGGCTCTACACAACATTTACACCCAAGATGCAAGAAGCAAGCCCATGGCAGACACTCAGTGTAGTGAAGGAAAAAATAGAAAGTGATCTTTAATTAAAGGGCTTGAGACAAAATTATTCCAGCTGTTTGAACAAGGTTTAATTTTATTTCTGTCATGCTGCACTGGATTAAGTAGCTTGGAAGTGTTCACATCACAAGGTTAAAATGCAAACAGCTTGCTCAGGACAGTTTGAGTCTTTGAAGGTGTCAGTTACAAAACTGGGAATAATTTTGTCCCATCAACTCTTCTCCATATTGTGTCCTTGAGGAATCCCCCCAGAACAACACAGACCAATGAGCAAAAAGCAGGATCACTTTGCTTCATGTTGAAAATCAAGAGTCTTTTGAATTCTAAGAGCATCTCATGTACCTTAGGACATCATAATTAATGGGGTTTGCTTGCCTTTCAACTTGAAAAACCTTGAGAGTGCAGGTCCAGGCCATACAAAGAGCACACTCTCAATCATTAGGACTTTTAAAAGCACCTCAGATTAGACACAGATTAAAAAACATCCAAAACTATTAGACATTGCAGGAATGTTTATAGGTATGTGTGAATTTACAACGTCCTGCATTTTTAAACATCTCCTGTTGGCCAAAATGGAGAGTTTGAGATGGAGAAAACAGGATTAGATTTTATTAGGCTGGTCCAATACGTGGGGAATGGTATAACAACCTGTATTAGTGTTATGTGGATCTTGTAACAGTTTTGGAATGACTCAGTAATTATTAACAACATTCTTTAATTCTTTATTAACATTCTCCAGAGGTCCTAAAAGCCTGTTTTTAGAAGCATGAAGACAGATTTTATTTATTTGAACTCACTACTTCTAGGTCTACCTTATTCATTCACCACAAATGAAGGAATCTTTGCTAAGTGAGGATACGGACATTAAAAAAAAAAAAAAGGAAATAAATCAAGCTTGCTCTAAATCCCTGTAGTTATTTAGCTGCCTCACTCTCCATGAATTTCTTAAATAGTGTAATTGCCATTGACCTTCGCTGTCATTTAAGGCTCTTAAGCATGCAGGAGAGGTCAGAGCCAGTAAACTGCGAGCACCCTTGACTGAAGCACATTGATCAAGGCCAGTTTAGTACTTGCTTAGTTTAGCAGATAAAGTGTGGCAGTCAGCATTTCTAAATAAATTATACGATTTCCAGATAGTGATGTACGATTTTCATAAACATGATGACTCAGCATCTGAAAGAGAGGAAAACAAAAGAAAATCTCAGGAGTTTTAAGTGAGGCCAAAGCATAATTTAGCCTGTCTTTTTACTACATTAAAAATTCCCTGAAGAATTGGGTAGAACAGCAGCAGTAAGAATCAGAATGGTTTGGCACAGACCAAAGACACAAGTTGCATAAAAGCACAAGAGACTGAAGTTTGCAGCACTGCTGTGGAAACACAAATGGTCTGTTCAAGAATTTGATGTGATGCTATATTTAGAAACTATTAAAAGATGAAGCTCTGAAAAAGACATTTGAAGACTCACTTTATTTACAAGCGGCAATTTGCTTTTCTTTGGAATAGATCAGCTTTAAGATCAGGTGAATTATCAAAAAAGATTGTGGCTTCTAGTTTTATTAGGCACGTCTTTGTTAGTGTTTCCAGTTGGTGTATCTCCTGTTACCTGTCACTGTGTGATAGCACACTCTGCTCTTTGTTATGATAGCCTGGCCCCAAGGGATGTCTACCTAAAATTCAACCTTTTTTTTTTTTTTTTTTTAAATTTATATAAAAACAAAACTTGCTGTAACTTCTGAAAACAGCTGTGTTAGCACTGACAGCCATTCCTGGCTGGGACCAATTTTCCCTACAGTTTACCAGCTCCTGCCTGGAATTTTTGCTTGAATTAAAGACAAAAAAAAGGAGATTTGCCAGCCAGGTTTAGCTGCTGTGTTAGCAAAGCCCCAGACATCAAGGTCCAACAGACTTCATAAACTAGAGTAAAACTCCCACCAAAGACATGGCTGCATAATAACAGGCAGGAGAATTTATTTGTGAAGGCTTCAAAAACACCCAAGAAGAAACCATTGTCGCATTTGGCACCAGAAAATCCAAAGATGAGGTGAATCCAGAGAGAACCAGCCTTGCATTGCTCTGCTGCTCATGAGGGCCTGTTTTTATGGGCATTCCCACTATTCAGATCCTGTATCTCTTGTGATCTTCCCACTTCGCTGGCCCTGAATCAGAGGATGTTGGGGACAGGATGTCCCAGCATCTCTTCATCGAAGGAAGATGCTGTGGTGGGCATGGCAATGAGGCAGCAGAGCACACTCATAAGACTTGACTGCTTTTCCCATCAGAAGCACCAATTTTAGTGTTAGGCACCACAGCCTAATAGAATCCAGGAGGAACAGAAACCAGCTAAGAAAATGAGTTGAGAATGTATTTCCTGAGAATTTAATCTGATAAAAGTCAAAATAATTTACTCCTTTGTATAAAACTACTGAAGTTATAGATGAGAAGTGCTATTTAAGAACAAGGAACCCTCAGGTGCCTTGCCATGACTGCATGCTATTCAAATAGAGAATAATTCAATAGCAATTGTTTCTTGGTTGCTTCTTATAATCTTGATATCCCCATATTTCTGTGGCAACTACTGCCATTCACTCTTCTGTCCCTTTCTGCTTGTTTCACTTGTTCATATGAAAGAAACTGCAATGTTTATTACTCAGGTAAAGGGACAGTAATGCAGAGAGAGGATTTATTTACTTTGTTTCATATTGAACTGGGGACACTCAAACTAATCCTCCCATGCCTACTGATGTATTTATTCCCATCCTCCTGTAAAACCATTTATTAAAATTTCCAAAGCCTACTGCAAAGTATTACACAGTTCTAATAGCTTTAGATAGGAAAACTGAAGAGGAGGTAGCTGGGTTACTTGGGTTACCAGACCTGCTGGGGTTGATGTAAAAAACAATGCCTTGTGTTTATTTATTTGATTTAAGCTGTTCCTGCTCAATCGTAGTTTCTGCATCATATCCCACAGGCAGTGTCCTCTGCCAGCTGCACTTGAAGGAACAATGCACACACGACCAATAGCAGAAGGTAACTTTAGGACAAGAGCAAGAAAAAGTACATCTTGCCTAGAGCTAGATAAAACTTCACACCAGCATTTTGCAACACCACTGAGTCTGAAGAAGAGTGTGTCCCACAGCCTCCAGCCCTCACCTCACCTGCTCTTCTCCAAAACACGTGCTTCAAGAAACACTGTCAGGATTTACCTGCATGCCAGGCAGGAATGCCAAACACTGCTCCTGCAGTCAGGTGTGGCACTTCTGTGATGGTCAGAAAGGTCCATAGGGAAGAAGGGAGCACTGTCCTCTCTCTGAGGCAGAGATGAGGCCACGGCTCAGGAATGCACTTGAGCACATGCTCACTTTTAAGTATATCCTCAAATACCAATTCAGTCAAGAGGAAGCAAAGGGTGCAGACGTGCTTTGCCAAGCATGGGTAATATTTCCTTCCCAAAGGTCAAGTTTGGACCTTTTCATGCTTTTTAGCTCCACTGATACCAAATGTTTTTTCAGGCAATTGCATTTAATAATTTCGTATGGTGAAGGGCTGGAATACAAACTTGGCATATCTGCTAACTTCTGAAAGGTGCCCTTCCTCTTGGAACTGCAGATTTCATATTTCAGATACAGTAAAAAAGAAAAAAACAGTGTTAATAATTTTTTTAAAAAATCATTAAACCATTATATTTGAAGATTCACTGGCATTTCACAGGACATTCTCCGGCAGGTGACTGAAACCTAAGGGATTTACCAGACACTCGAGGTGAAGACTTCTTCTCATACCAAGTCTTAGGAATGGGAATAAACCTAAGACTAAAAATCGCATCCAGAAATTTACATACCAGTGAACTTTTGGTTGCAGTATTTGATGGAGAGGTTTGATTTTATAAAAATCGATTTAATTCAAATCTAGAGGCAAACCATCAATGTTGAAGTTTCTCAAAGTCTGGGTTTTCTTCAGACACAGGTTTTGATCACTGTCTTTTGTCAGATATGGAATTTACACACAGTGAAAGATGACATTTTTCAAAACAGTCTGAGCAGGTATTAAGCACCATAAGTGGATTTTCCCTACAAGTCAACAAGTCATAATTTAAAAAAAAAAAATCAAATACCACAAGCAATAAAAACTCAGTTTTAAACTATTCCAATTTCTTCAACTTGTGGAGAGAAACACAATGTAGTTTTCCACTTGGAGAGGTCAAAGCTTTACTTATCCTAATGACTGTCACTGTTCTGCCTCCTGTTCTGAATAATGTAAGAGCTACTACAGCTTTCCATCTAGCAAGTGATGGGCTTCAGGAGAACCCCAGTCCCCCAAAAAAAGCTATGATTTACCAAAAAACCAGAAAACAGTCTCACTCAGAGATTAAAAAAGCCCTAATACCCATGTCAGACCCCCAAGCCTGCAGCAAATCCTTCATACAGATGACTAAGCATCAAGGACAAGTCAGCAGTGCAGAAGCTGCTCCTTATCAACACCCAGTACGTGGATGCCCCGGGACTCCAGATAAGCCTCAGGGAACATCGAGATAAGAAAATAGCTCTCTTCCTCCCTAGCAAACCTTCTGTCATCTTGACCACAGAAAGCAAAAGGTTCTCCGTGGACACACAAATATAAAACTCTAACTGGTTAGCGAATTGAAAGCGTAACAAACAGACCTGAATATTTACACTTGGATATATACACCCAGTGTGTATGTATCTTGGAACAGATTTGTAAATGTTTCCACTGTGTACTGCTTGTAAAATTTCAGGGTTTGGAAAAGTGCCCTGGCTGCTACATCACTGCCTCTGCTGCCAGGGTAAGAAGGGGGCTAATAAAATAAGCATTAGCAGGAGAGCACAATGTGAGAAGCAGGTTTGGTAGAAGGGAGGCTGCCCTCAGGTTTAATGCTTTTCAGTATCAACCTCAAAAGGAAACGAGTGGGGGAGAGGGGAGGAGAGGAAAGGAACAGCAGGTGGCTTGAAAAATGATACATTCAGACCGATGTCAACTCTTCACAACAAAGACATCACAACTAGAAACAGAGATGCTGAAAGCCCAACTTACATTTTATCAAACATCTGCTGTGAAAGATGTTCTTCCAGCACAATTAAGATAAATTTTTAGAAGTCATTTTTTAATTAGAAGACCATAAAACTCACGAGGCCTAAAACTTGAGTAAAGCTTATTCCATGTTTTGATTTCTGTTGCATTTATCCTCATTAACTGTTTTCAAAAATGCATTGTATAAGTGGCTGTGCAGATGCAGGAGGCAGCACTGGAAGTTACCTCCATTTCAGGGAGGATTTTGGCTGGGAAGAGGCCATCATTAGCATCTCTTTAGCCCCCCATAACCCCACGTGGCATTCTCTTTTCCCAACAACTTTAGAAGACACAGTTTCCAAGCCTCTACAGTTTCCAAACTTTCCAAGTTTCCCCACAGTGTGTGGAGCACTGCAAAGTGCTCTGCGTGTGCTGGCTGGAAGTTGTAGCAGCCCCTGATTCTCACCTGGGCAGTGAGGTTAAAACAGGCTTTAAGAGTGGCTTATTCCTGCAAATAACACAAAACTCCAGGTCCTGTCATAAGGACAGTAAAGCTTCATTTTCCATTCATCCCAAATGTGTTAGAAAACACTTTTGTCCTCATTTCAGCTACATAAGCAAACTGTGACACAGTGTATTGAAGACCACACAGTTTTTTATTAAAAGGATCCTTAATTCAAATGGACAACAGATATAAAAGAGTCTTTAAAGCTTCTAAATTGTTTATAATAAATAACTATGTGCCCGTACAAGTTCATTTCATGATAAAAAATTATTGGACAAGAATCAGTAGAGTTGCACAAGGAAGCAAACATCATGCAATGCACGCATAGAGGCCTATCAGAAAATTTTCCTTTGCTTTTCTACACCCACTCATGTGCAATTCACTTTGTTTTCTTTTTAAGCAAGGAGAAAACAGAGATAGCATTGATCTTCGCTTGACTAATTCCAGATCCATAGATGACCTCTGTATACACTTGCAGTTAAAACTAGCACACCAGTTCCACCAGAGAAGCATTAAACACAGCAATTTTACAGAGATTTATACACCAAAACAAAACCAGATGAAAACCATTGGAAAAAAGACAGAGTTGCTTCACTGTGTCTGCAGTATGAGAGGATCTACACCACCTACACAGAAATGGGATGTTAAAGCCGATTTCATGCAATGATAATGTGCATTTGTGGAGCATTATAAAGTCAGAGAGCTAATGACTCAAATATGGAAAAACTACACTTCACACCCTTGCACCATGGCAGTTTGCACAGTCACTACTACCCTTCACTGTCCTGCAGAACATCAGACTTAAAAGGTGACAAATTCAGAAATTTCCACTTTAATTCTTTATTCTCCCCTCACTTGGGCCAGCACAACCATCACCCACAGAACAGATCTGTCTCCTTGCTCCAGATCAGCCCCTTGCTCCATCCCTGGCTCATTCCCCTCATCACACCAGCACGTGGAGAGACAGGTGGCAAATGAGAGCACCTAACTCAGCTGAGAAAAGATCAAAACACAAAAATCCAGCAATTTCTCTTGGATTACTGTTACCTTGTGTCAGTTCCTCAGCCCATGTCAATGCTCAGCTGCAGATACCCTCACGCTGGCACAGAGGAGGAGGCAACAGGAATGTGAACAGGCTGCCAGGGAAGGTGGGACTGTTTCTCTTGGCAACAACACCAGCTTATTCCAGTTAAGGCCATAATAATTGCAAGATGAAGGATCTTTTGAGATGTGTTTGTTTGGTTTCCTACTTCCATTTTAGCCAGAAGAATAAAAAAAGTCAAATTTTAGTAAAAAATACTGGAATCCTTTCATTTACTTTCAAATTAGACGTTGTTCTTTCAGCCATCACCTTCAGTGTCCCATGCAGCTTCCTTGGTAGGACACCTTGAGGAAGAATAGCAAGTCCTCCCAGCTACCTTTTAAGCTGCAGAAGTAACTTCTGCACCTTCCAAATCATATGAAACATGAAAGCCACATCTCAGAGCTCTTAACTGTACCTGGTCAAAAGGACTCTTCTATCATCAGAGCAGCAGCAGAAACCAATGCCAGCCTTATCCTGGATGGGACTACAAAAGAGATTAACAACGTTTTCTATGTTCTCTGTGCCTCATGTGCATTTTATTCAGGGTGTTGGCAATACTACATCACTGCAACCACGGACAGATAGTTTTTCACAGGCCAAAAATTCTTACCATTTTCCTCAGGAACATAATTCATTACAGAGTCACTTTTAAAGTCACGTATCAGTTTGAAAAAGGATTTACTCAGCTCTCTCACACTCATATTTCCTATGCAGGCATGTATGCAAGAGCCATTGCCCTGCAGCCACACAGACACCGTGACCTGAAGTTGTCATGATCTATCCAGCTGCCCACAGAAATGGGCACATTTGCTGAACTGTCACAGCAGTGAACACAAACCTGTGCTGAGCAGCAAAGACATGTATTTTCTTTCCTCACATTGACAGAGGCTTTTTGAGATGGCAGTAACAGGGAAGTGAAGTCATTATCTAGTTTCAATCACAATCAAGAGTGACCTTAGTGACTCCAAAAAAAACCCAAATTCCAGTGGACATCAACAAGAACAGTATCCACCAAACTTTTCCCCATTCTAATTAGTTTTCTAGCTGAAGTTTTCCCAGGACTCAAGTTCTCAGAGGTGACAAGTTATTTGTACAGAGTAACAAATGTTTCTGACTAATAAAGAGGCAAATACTCAGCTCTTGCAGTGACAATACTAGTGAACCACAGTCACAAAAACCAAAGTATTTAAGTTTGGCGGACCTTGGATCTTCTGTGACCTAATCAGACTCTATCATCAGCAAACCCTTGTGAAGAACCCAGGTCTGACTCAAGTCTACCAGCAGCCAATGCTTGTCCCAGTCCAAGGCCAAGCATTCAGTGGGTGTTTAGCCCCAGTAAAACCCTTGTGTACAACAAGGCATCAGGCACCCACACAAAACACACATCCCTGTCCCTGGCAGAAACATGGTGGGAAGACCAATAACCTGAAAAACACAGACACAAAAAAAAAGATTAAAAATCCAGGAAGAATTACTAAATTCTTCAAGAAACTGTCTGCTTCCACAAGTGCTACTACCTGCAGAGCAAACTTCTTTCCTTGTTTTTGTGATCCCAGCACCTCACCCGAACATTCTGTGACTAATGGGCGTCTGGAAAATCATGTCCTATGTATCCACAACACACAGATATGGCACAGCACGTGGAGAGGTCCCATAACTGCAGCAACTCTAGTGTTTACCTTTTAGCTTGCTTTTAAAAACCCTTTCAGTCTTCCATTAGATAATTACAGGTTTCATATTCTCACTTTCAAGGTTTATTTTCAAAACACTTCTGTCACTAAAGCAATTTCTAAGTTATCTACTTGCCAAAAGCAATTTAGGGACTTTCACATGACAGCAGTGAAGCATACGAAGTGTTCCCTCCTTGCATACAAAATAGCAGTATTTAACTATTTTTTCCTCTCAATATTATAAAAATAGGCTTAAGTGCCTTACTACTGTAATGACATTCACCTAAAGTACACTCAAGGTAAATGAGAGATTTTGCACATTCAGTACAAGGGTTCATGAAAACATGTATGATGCTGACAAAAGCAGATCACGAGCTGCAGAGGTATTAGAAACAATGTTTTGATTGAAAAAATGCATCAGAGACACAGGACAAATGCTGCAATTCCATTCTTTTCCTCATGATGTTTAAGGAGCAACACCGAGATACCTGGTTAGGTTTTTTCCCCCTCTCATCCTATATCACAGAAATACCAGAAATTTTGAGTCTAGATACCCTCTTTTTTCCTAGAAAACCTTAACAGAAACCTTCTCTGAAAAGCCTTGAGGGAATTGATGACGTTCAAACTGAGCTGCCTCCATACTCATCCAACCTTTCAGTAAATTGTTCTTCAGATGCCAATATTAAATAGGAAAAAAATCCCTCAATTAAAACAGACATCCAAATAAAGACCCTATCAACTCTCAGATAACACTTTTTTTAAAAAAATAGAAGATGAACGTTGCCTTAGGATTCAGGTATTAACAAATGCAAGACTTGTTAAACCCCAACTTCAGATAAGGATAAGGCTCAACATTTCTTGTTAAAAGGACAGGGATGTTCCAGATCAACAACTCGTTTTAAAAATACACCCCAGGGTATTTCTAAAGGCATGTTTAGATTGATCAATTCTGTCTAATCCACGATAAATCAAATGCAGACCTGTTGGGGTTTGTATGAGCACAGTATGTGTATATATGGGTTCAGAATCATCAGGCTGGCATCTGCTCCATTAGGGAAAGATAAAAATTCCCAGCTCATGGCTTTGATGGGGGACTCAGAGCTGGAAGGGGTTGTTTGAATGTCCCAGAGCCCACCCCAGGTAGATCAGGTTAGCCAAGTTCAACAACCATCAGTTAAAATCCCCAGTCTGGGGAAGCAGAACAGCTCACCTGGGAACAAAATAAAACTGAAAACTTGAAAACTTGCACCTTTTTTGCCTTTTTTTGCATTTCTAATCTGGAAAGCAATTCTCCTACCAAGTTTAATACATGTACTGGCTGGCTCTTGAGTGGGATGAAAACCAAACACTCAGGAAGAGTGTCTGATAGACAACTGAGAAGTCATCTCCTGCTCCAATTCCAAACCTGAAGGAAAGGATATTTCTGGGGAGACAGTGCAGCGTGAGCTGAGAGGCACTGGCAGTAGCAGAGGGATGGAAGCTGCTCCCAACATAGGCACGACCAGGAAAGGAGCAGAAAGGCTGAGCAGTGTCTCCTTGAGCTCAGGCTGGTCCCACTCCAGACAGGCTCTCCATGCACAAGTCAAGGGCAGCTCAACATTCCCTGAAAAGCAGGGAAGGTGGGAAAGCTGCTATAACTTCTGTCAGCAGGGATGCCCTGGCAGCCCGCTCTGACACTGGGTAGCAATGGCAACAGTGCAAAGCCTACCCAAAGCTGAGCACCAGAGGGATGGGGGGATGGCCACCTTGGGCACAGACCTCAGAGGAGGACAGAAACCTTTGCTCAATACGGTGGTGAGGACCGAGGACCACAGGTTTGCTGTCCCCCCTCAAAACCCAAGGTACCAACTGTGCCTGCAGCAGGGACCTGGTCTGCAACAAACACCTCCAGCTGAGAGGAAATGGTGAATCACATTTTCTGTATTTTTAGGTGATTTTTTCTTCTTTTTGTTCAATTATTAATTTAAAGCTGTTCTTCAGGCTAAACTTTTCCACAGACTACACTAGAAACAAAAACCCAATCACTGTTCTTTTTATAACGTACATCAGACTTCTTTTTTGCTATCTTGGTTTTAAAAAGCCATGAAGTTATTAGTTTTTGAGGTGATGCAAAACTAAACATGCTGCTCTGAAAAAGCCTGTAATTAAACAGGCTGTAATCATTTTTCACTATCTGGCTCCTTTTCAAAGCACACGTCATTCTTTTGTTCTTCCTGCAGTATATTCTCATGGCAGCAGCAACCATGCTGATCCTAGGCATTAATTACTGTTTGGGAGAATGGAAAGGAGGAGGGCAAAGAGAATGGAGAGAGCAAAGAAAACAACACTACACATTTCCACAAAACACCTCACAGTGATATTTGAAAAAGCAGCTTACGAACACCTACCCACAAAGTGCTTGTCGGAGGATTTATCTGCTCCTTTTAAGGACCTAACCTTGTAACAATGATCTTTAGTTGCTCGGTCTAAGGAAGATATTGGCATCAAAATCTATTTTTAGTTAACAAAAAAACATTAAAAATCACTGCAAAACTAATATACACATATATATTTAGAGAAGCTGTTTGCCTGGGTTATTTTGAAAATGCCCCAGAGAGGTCTGGTATTAATCTAAATTAAGATCTATTTCTACACGAGAGAGAATAATTAAAATTAGCCTGGGTATTAATGAGTTGCTAATGTAGCCTCTCCAGGTGCAAGTGACAGCTTTTGGAGATGTAGTGACAAGGTGTTTAATGCACATAACAAGGGGAGCAACAGACTCCTACCATGATCTTCTAACCATGAGCTACATGCTAGAGGTTTTCCCATGAAGAAGCTGGAATCTGTGGAGTTGTCTTTTTTTAACCATATTAATAGCTCAGTAATTATTAGTGCAGAACAGTAATTACTCAATCATTCACTAAGCCCATTTCGAAAGATCCCCACAGCAGCCAATGTTTCCTACTCGATTCCACCCTCAGAATTGCTATTTAACTTCCATTGAGCAATAGCCTCTTTGAGGTGAAGGTTGGAATCAGGCCTGGGAAAAAATGATTATTTGAAGGACATAAAAATTTTATGTGTTTGGCACTCCAAAGAGTACGGAATGATCCGAGGCCCCACAGGGTGGGATTTATGCTATCAGTGTTTGTGTTCCATATTCAGCTGATGCTCAGAGCCACATCTGCCTGAGCCAGCTGAAGTTCAAAGCTAAGAGCCTTGGCTTACAATCCTAGGTACAATAACTTGCTAATACAGCTATATATGTGTTCTAAATTGGGTCTGCCTCACACTTAACCAGCTCAGAGCAGGTGCAAAACAAGCCAAAGGTTATCTCTGAAAAATCAATACATAACTAAGTTATTTATACAGATGGTTGTAAAGAAGATTTGGTGACCTTTTTCAGTGGAGGAGAACTGAAATTTTAGTGCCCATATTAAATTACCACGTTTGAGCACAGCCTTTAGGTTTCTGAACTATGCATGCATGCAGTTTTTATATATAGGTCTCCATTCTATGATTATGTAACTTGACTGTAATGAGAGACACCATTGGCACAAGAGGAAACTGAGGAATGCAGAGTATCCAGGAGAAAAATCTGAAGGAAATATCATCCAAAATTCTTTCACATCTCCAGACGCTTTTTAAGGGACATTATAGTCCAGAATCTGGATTGAAAAAGAAACACAGATGTTGCATAATGTCTATGTATAAATACTTTAGAATTTGTCCTTGCATGTAGTATCCTAAATAGCATCCCAAGTCCCAGATGCTATATGCATATATGTATAAAAGCACAGATGTGTGTGATCACAGACAGCCTTTAAATCAAATGAAATAGAAGCTTTGTACTCTCTTGTGCAGCCTGGCATGTTCCTATCTTGACTTTCACCCACTCTGGTGTTAGGCAGAAGGATGTGTGAGCTCTTGGTAGCTCTTGAACTCTGACACCTCTTGGACTTGCCAGGCTCCTTCATTTCATCTTCAGAAAATTTAATCATGTTTATGGACAACACCAGAGAAGCAAAGCTTGCAAGGCAGGTGACAGGGTCTGTGAATTTACAACACAAGTCAGCAAAAGGACATTTTGCATTTCCTGATGGTTTTTGTATCTATGTATCTCAGTACTTTTCATCTGAAATAGATTCTAACACAATATTGCCACAGCATAAAGCAGCACTTGATTTACAAGCTGTATTCCTGTGACGTGACATCCATCAAGGAAAAAAAGACGTATTTTCTAGGATCAACAGAACAGTTAATAAGAGTATAAATTATAAAAACATTCAACTAAGCAAGCTAATCTATCATGCTAATCTTGAAGCATTAAGTGTAAAATACAACACTTAACAGGCCAAGAATGTCAAACATGCAAACTGATAATCGTTTGAACTGGTCTCACTATGCCAGATCCAACTCTGCCAGTTTTCCATCAACCATAAAACATAGATAGAAACTTAAATAATTATGGCATGCAGAAAATATTGTATTATTTGTGTGTTGATAGATTATATATTAGCATAGGAATAGGTTTGAGGGATAAAAATTTCTGATGGAAAGAATTCAAATTCAAAACAATTCGTATCTGCTCCAGACTTCTAAATCATTTGCAGCTGGTAAACACTATTTCCACCAGTACAAAGATACCACAAGGCTTTGTTGTGAGGCTCTAAAACCTGCTATTGTGAGAGAACACATGACCAAGAATATGAACTTAAGAAAACAAAGAAAAAGTCAACATTTTCCTTCAAAAGGCACAAAATCCTAGAAAAGATAAGATGTAGCCCAACATTGTGAAAGAAACTGATTTTTTGGTAAATGGCATTTACTTTCCAGTCTTCCTCTACAAAGGATACAACTTATCAACTCACTCATATTTCTCTTCCCCCTTGATTGGGATGGAAAATTCTCTTCTTGCTTGAATACACTCTAGGCTAGGGCAGCCCTTCTCAGTCAGGCACAGCTCGCAGCATGCTGGCCATTTATTGTGTGAGTCATACCCAGGCTCTTATCAAGCATGGGTATGAATCAGCAGTTTCAGGAAAGACAGAAGGAACATCTTTAATGATTATTTACTGAAAATTCAGACTTTCTCATAGATACAACTGCATGAAAAAAGCCAAACAACCTCCAACAAAATGCTATTACTGGAATATCACTGAAGTCACTGATGATGAGGAAAGGTTGCTATTCCCCTAAAAGTGGAATCACTGTCTTAGTCACCAACCTTGGGCCAGACAACAGCACTCAGGTTTAAGGCCAACCCAAACCCATTTGTGTGTCAGGATCTGATCCTGCAAGACAAAATTTCATCCGCATTTCCTGCAATGCAAGTTATTAACACTGGAACAGCTTATCATAAACCTGGTAATTACTCCTTTTCTCCATGCCTCCAAAAGAAGCCTCCAAGGGCTCAATGTGATGAATTTTTCTTTCATGCAAGAAGGAATAATGAAAAAAGGGCAAGGCTGCTATACTGGGGGCTGCTACACTTCAAGCAAGAAAGCGCCGTGTTTCAGGGATTGACTGGGATTTTCCTTTTTTTGAGGGGGAAAATATAGAGAGGAATTAAAGTTTGTAAGATGCAATAACTTAATTTTTAACTATTTCTACCTAAAAACAATATTGGAGGCTTGTGAAACACCCCAGAGTATCCAACTCATCTGTGGGTCCTGTGCCTCTGCATCCCTTTTTTACCATCCTGGGTTTTTCTTATGAGAAAGAATAAAAGAATGCTGCCTCTTAACATTTTACCCAGATATATTCTATTAAAACAGACAAAAAAAAAAAAAACCAAAAAAACCCAAAAAACAAAAAAACAAAAAAACAGATAAGCAGCAACCACATAATCTTACTTCTTTTTCATGTCACTGCTTCCCTGGTATCACAAGTTCAACTCCAAGAGATCTCCAGAAGGCTGAGGAATCTTTCCAGAAGTTACACACATTGAAAACACCGTGGTTCCTCTCAGCCACTATGAAGCAGTGAACAGACTGAAGGTGTTCTTGACAATTTAGGATCACAGAATGGCTTGGGTAGGAAGGCACCTCAAAGATCATCCCCTTCTGACCCACCTGCCATGGGCAGGGACACCTTCCACTACACCAGGTTGTTCCAACCCCATTCAGCCTGGCCTTCAACACTTCCAGGGATGGGGCAGCCACAGCTTCTCTGGGCAGCTTGTGCCAGAGCCTCCCCACCCCCACAGTGCAGAATTTCTTCCTAATCTCTAATCCAATCCTGCCCTCTGTCAATTTAAAGCCATTCCTCCTTGTCCTGTCACTCCATGCCCTGGTCAGAAGTCCCTCTCCAGTTCTATTGTAGCTCCTTTAGGTTCTGGAAGGCTGCTTGATACTGCTCTTCTACATGAGTTTTATGGGTGCATTTCAGACAAAAATGGGTCAAACACCACTTGGTTGCTCACCAAAGCACTTTGGTAAAGAGGGAAGCACAACTTCCAAGGATTATTTCAAAAGACCCAAAGTTCCTCACAGAGCTCATCAGCACAAAGCACAGGAACAGACACAAAACCTTCACCAACAGAGCCACCCTTCCATTTCAGACAAACTGAATCAAAGGAACATGTGTGCATCAGAAGTGGCTGCTGAGCCACAGCATCAGGAAGGTAACTGCTCCTTTAGGAAAAGTCAAAATGGAGACTCAATAAAATGAGATCTACTATCAATCAATAGTTTGGAAATTATTCAAATTGTTTGGGATGGGGAAATTTAAAGGCCTCTTGGTCTTCTGTTTGAAATATTTTACTGCTTTGGGTACATGCAAGTGTAACACAAGAAGGTATGAAAAATAAAATGGAAGCTTCATTTTCTAACTCAAGCCATTACAACAGCAAATTGAATGATATTTCCCTCAGGTTTATTTCAGCATAATCTGTTTTTTAAGAGGAAGAAACTAAGTATTGCTCATGGACAGAAACACTTCTATCACAACTGAATGTTTACTCTAAATATAATATGCACATATAACACATTCTTGACAGACTTTGTTCTTCAACTCTTATATGTCACTGCTAACCTTCACCAGTAAACAAAAAATAATTTAATATTATAATCAATTTATTTTCAGATAGCAAAATTAAACTCAAGGAAACTGAACCAGCTTTGCACATTCTTTGAAGATGTCTTAAATTAAAAGGATCACACACCAAGTGTCATTTTATAACTTTAAGTATTATAGATAGTCTTGATTTTTTTTTAATTTATTTTGTTTTTATTTGGGCTCAACCCCCCCTTAAATATACACCAGAACATACATACCTGCCTAGTTAAACAGGAGTATTTCATACAACAAGGACTGCTGGGGGATGGATGTGGTTTTAGTGGTGGACCTGGCACTGCTGGGTTCATGGTTGGACTTTCCAACCTGAGTGACTCTGTGACTCATGAATCTACTTCTCTGTAAGGAATGTTTACATAGTTACATTTAAATTCATAAAGAAATAGTGATGGATAATCACAGCTATGTGAATTGAAGTCTAATTCCCTCTTCCTGTCCCTTCTGGCTTTTAAAGCACAGTTAGAAGAAGATGCTTTATAAAATCCCTTACGGGTTATCACAAAGCACAATATGATGTGTATCATAATACACATTGTGAGGTATTGAGAAGCTAAGAAATTCATGCATTTTCATGTCTGAAGAACAAACAAGTGGAAAATGCAGTAATGAATCAAGACATGTAAGTGAATTATCTCAAAGGTCACTGTATTTATGGTGTTCATTGCATATTAATGAAATATGCTTAATGAACATCCTTTCAATTGGGACTGCATGATGTCCCACAGCAAAAGCAGCAATCACAAATGTGTGAATAGGATTAAGCCTCCCCATAACTTCCCAAATTAAGCTTGTGTGTGAATATTGTATCAGAGCCAGATGAGGGCATTTAATATTGCACAAGTACACTTAATTCGACATTATGAAATACTAAATGAGTTGATAGTATCTATAGGCCTTAACTCAAACCTATTAACTTATCCTTTCTGAAATCATTAGTAAAATCTGGCATTAATAAATGTCTCCGTGCTTTTGCAAACAATAAATGACTCATGATGCTTGCTATCAATTATAACACTGAAGAATACTCTGAATGTGTAATTTGCTTTAAACTTTACATCTGCAAAATTGATTTAGACATCTATGTGGCCCATTAAGCAAGACTAAGAAATAATACAGGAAAAAAAGAAGATTAGTTTTATCTCTTCTTCTCTCCACTCCAATTGGAAAAGCCAATTCTAAAAATTTGCTATTTCAGATTGTGCAGGACTTCCTCACAGTCTTGAACAGGTATTTATCACCTGTGATACTTCTGTTCAAGTCATCCCTGCATAGATTAAGGGAGGTTCATGCCAAAACTGTGCATGTGAAACAAACACAAGTGTTTGCTTAATAAAAAAGGATCTAAAATTCAGAGGAAGTTTCAGTTTAACATGAATCCAAAAGAAATCCACAGGAAATCTCTCCCTCACTTGAGACTGGAGTTAAATAATTTAACTAAGAAAAGACTCTTATTCATCAGGTCACTTGGCTTAATTATTAAAATTTCACAGTGATGATAAATAAATTAATAAAATTGCCCTCATTTAAATAGAAAATAGCTTCTTTAAAGAAAACCCATTATACTTGCTGTAACTTTTTTAAAATTGGAGGTTATACAGTCAATATCTGGTCTAATCCCACCAAGTTTTCTTCCCCAAGACAAAGTACTATATACTGAAATTCAAGAAAAAAATTCTCAATCCACATGAAATTGGTTCAAGACCACACTTTCTTAAATTAAAAAAGCTTCAAACAATTTTAAAAATAGTCATAGTCTTTATCACTAGGTTTATCACCTCTTTCAAAGAATACTCAATAAAACAAAACACCTGGTTATAAATAAAATGACAGGGACTTGTTTGAATGTTGCACTAACACTTGCAAAAAATAAAACTGCCTGAACACCAAATAATTTTTCTTTTGTTCCCCAATGATGCTGAGCAACGAGGTATAAAACAGGTTAAGAAAACTTGCACGTAAGCTTTGTCAGGGATGTCCATTTAGGAATCGAAACTACAGGAAACAGGCTGAACTCTGGGCAAGCTAAAAGGAAATTTAATTGCATATACAAGTCCTCTAATCCCAAGGACATGTAATTAGCTACTTTCAAGCCTGCACCTCGCTGCTGTCAGAGAAACACTGGAATGCCTGCTAATTCAAACCATATCTAAGGGAGTCTCTCAGCTGAAAGAAAATAGAAGATAATTACATGTCTGGGAAAATAACCCACTGTAGGCAAGACATCACATCATATGTGCAACCCCCCTGTGCACGGGGGCTGATCCTCTGCCACACCTCTGTGTCATGGCCCAGGGGCTCTGATGTCCAAAGGAGGCTGCAAGGATTCTGAAGAGCCTTGAGGGGAAGCTGAGAGAGGAGCAGCTGAGGGCACTGGGTCTGTTCAGCCTGGAGGAGAGGAGACTGAGGAGAGACCTCACCACAGTCACAACTTCCTCGTGAGGGGAAGAGGAGGGGCAGGCACTGACCTCTGCTCTGCCACAGGGGACAGGACCTGAGGGAATGGCCTGGAGCTGAGTCAGTGGAGGCTTAGGTTGGATATCAGGAAAAGGTCCTTCACCCAGAGGGTGATTGGGCACTGGAACAGGCTCCCCAGGGCAGTGATCACCGCGCCAGGCCTGGCAGAGTGCAAGAAGCATTTGGACAATACTGTCATGGTGTATTCATGGTGTGAATGTAATCATGGTGAGATTCTTGGGAATGGTGCCGTGCAGCGCCAGGAGTTGGACTTGGTGATCACTGTGGGTCCCTTCCAACTCAGCATATTCTGTGATTCTGTTTCTGACATGCACCCATCGTCCTGCTGAGCTCTCAGCAAGCCTGTCCCACCTCCAGGCCTCCATGTCTCGTGCCTGGCACAAGGGACACATGATGTGTCTATAATTTACTCACCCCTTTTTTTTTTACTTTTTAAGAGTAGAACAATACATTTAACCATTATTTGGCTCAATCCATCAGCCCTTTCCCCCATCAACAAGGAAGCAGACCAGGGCGGGCAGCCCCATACAACAGCAAACACCTCAGCTGCTGCCCAGGCGGTGGCTATGTCACTGCCCCTGTCATTTACTCCCAACCCACATCCCAGAGTAACACAAAAACAGCACAACTGTCCCTGCCACTCTCCAGCTAAGCTGAAAGACAGAGCAACTTAAAAATCTGACAGATAAGGTTCGTTCAGCCTTGAGCATCACTTGCAGACTGACACTGCTTGGTCTCTGTGTACCACGGCCTTCTAACAATGACAGATTCATGTAAAGAATCAGGTAGCATTACCCACTAATTGCACATCTCCTTTCGCTTTAATTAGAGATATGCAAATACACCAGACCTGACTGCTGCTACATGAAAAGCAGAAAGTAGTGTTTGAACTACTGAGTGCTGCAGAAAACCTCCAGGTGGGATGTGCTGAAAACACGGATCTGGTATCAGTATAATGATCGATAAATGAAAAAAGATTAAATTTTTTTTTAATTAATTATTCTTTTCTTCCCATCCATATATATTTTAAGCCGTACCCTGGTCCCACTTCCATTATCTGGGAAAGTATGTAGCTGGAAAACAAGCTGCACATTTTATGACCCCCTAACCTGCCTCTACCCCAAAAGGCAACCACACAAATCCAACATGAGACCTGCCTGGGATATTATCGAGCAGCAAATACCCCACAGCACTTCCTCCTGTTCCATGTGCTGCCTTTACATGCACAGTCCTGCTCCCATTAATGGTAAAAGCATTTGTTATTTGGTGTTGATTGATTAACTCTAATGGAAATACTTATACGTATCGTGAGAAGAACACATACCAAAGCTTTTAAAAAAAAGATAGAGCAAGGTCCTCTCAGGACACTGTGATGGGAAACAGACTAAGAGACCTAGCATGGAAACAAATAATCTGATGGCAACCAGGAACTTTTAACAAGTTGTTTCTCCAGACTCTCTAGTTGACATCTTTCTTGTTAAAATGGACCTGGGATTAAACTGCTAAATATATTGCCAAATCAAATCAATTAAAAGTGTTGAAAACATCATTTGTAATTCTGTATTACAGTACATTTTTATTAGTCCTCTATTACTCACTTTGGTCTGTTAAGAAACCTTAGGAATCTCTACCCTGTAACTCTAATGCTTCCTTTACATGGATTTTGTTTGGAATTCACAAGGCAGGTTGAAATCACTCATGATAACTTAGCCCACGTTACTATGCTGTATCGACTTACTTCAAAATTAACTTATTATCCAGAAGCAGAATTGTCACTAATTTGATTTTCCACAACTTGCTGCTAATAAACAAATGCAAAGAACCCTGTCAGTGTTCATGTTGTAGCTTAATAACAAAATCACTCTGGTAGAAAAGCAGCAAACAGGATGTACAGACAGCTTTTGCTTACAAATCAGAAATTACAAAACTTTGGGTCTAAGTAACGTTAAATAGTAAATCTACTATTTCAGGTACTGGAAGACATTTTTCTGCATAAACACTGCTATTATTTTCTGTAGTGCTTCCTGTAGTGCTAAAAAGTCAAAAACACCTGAGGTACCCTTTACAAAAAAATTTTTTTATCCACAACAATTTTTTAATGGAAAGAGAAGCAAAAAGCTCATCCACAGAGCTGCTCTTTCATCCCACAGCTGTGATACACACCAATTTTCTAATAACTGAGAAAACTCAGTTCCAGAAAGACAAACCAGATCATTCTGTCACTCCACGGGCCTTCTTACTGACACAAACATGTTACCTAATGATCACTGGAAAATTCCAATTATCGAAGCTGCACGATCTCTTCAGCAAATACATTATCCATTCAAACCTAATTTTGGTTAAACCATCCCTGGTGATGACTTTGAACTGAATGCACTAAAACAGCATAAATTTAAAAACACGTTTTTCCACAGGCAAATCTAGAAAACAAAAAACGTGGCAGTGGTGGTTCTGGACTCCCCAGCAGCACTGCAGTTCAAACTCTCTGCTGGCCTCATCCCAAGCTGTTATTGGAATGAATTCTTGCACAAGCCTGCTGCGTGTTGCAATCCCTGGCTCTCAGGGTACGCCAAAGTGGCTCCTCTCCTGTTGACAGGATTTCATTTGACTCCAGTGTCTGCTGGCTATGGCACTCACCTGGAGGCAAGGCAGAAGTTCTCACACCAGGCAGAACCCCAGATTTTTGTTTGTTTTCCCAAGCTGTAGAAAAGAAGAGGCTAAAGCAACCCTGTCCTGAATACTGCGTCCAAACGCTTTTGGACCACTCCAGCAGGTGTGGGTTCACACCTCACCTTTTAAGGATGGGAGTCCAAAACAGGTTCTCTGGCACTGTGAAGAAACATCTAAACCACAAGACTAGTGACAGGATGTATCTTCCACCTCACTTTTTTCATGAAAAATGGTGATTGCACCATCATTTGTTCAGATTTCCACACTGGAACCAAGGGAATTTATTTATTAAAGAGAAAGATAAATCTTGTTTTCTCTTTCCTTCACCCCTTGCCCTTCCCCACTCAACAGAGCAGATTTAAAAGAGCCTGCTTTAATTGATAACCCATGGCACAAATTATGTCAGCTTTCTTCCAAACAAGTGTCATTTGTTTTTCATCCTCTAGATAAGAGACACATGCTAGTGCAAAATGGTGCTAAAACTGGTAAGTAGCCTCCATAAGTTACAAGCACTGGCATAGAGCTTTAGAGTGAGATTAATGCCAAAATAAAAAGAAATATCCAGATTTCCCACGGTTTTGCTAGTTAATTTGATCTTACCACCCTTTAGCTCAGCGTGTTTCCCGATGTGACAACGCGAGTGACCAGTGTGAGTTGTAGGATGCATGTGGGAAGTAGATTTGTAAGTTTAATAGCTCCCTTTAGTAACACTTTCAGGTCAAATATTAGATACAGAGAATGCTTTGTGGCACAAAACACAAACTAGTCTAGATGACAAAGCACCCGGGTATCAGTAAAAAGATAAAAACACAAGCAAAGCTTTTAGTTGCCTGACAACCGAAATCCCACTGATATTTCAAGGTTAGTCAAACTAAACAAGGGGCAGATCTTCAGCTGCAGCTTAAACAACAGCACTACAAAATCAGCTTTGATTTCTCCCTCAGCTAGGATTTAGGTGCAATTTGATGTTCAATGCAATGAGAAGATTCAAAATTCATGGTACAGATAGAAGCTCATTCAGGGGCTGGTTCAAGTTTGTCTAAAACTGATATGTCCTTCTTAGAAGAGAGAACTTACTCCTGACACTCACTATTAATTAATAGCAACCGCCAATTACAGCCATGTTAATTTTGCAAGTATTAATCCTTCAAAGTTATAATCCTACTGCAATCAAAAATGTCCAAGGGCAATGTCAGGGCTTGGTTTTCTTACACATTAATGCATGTAACAAAAAAAATAAGGCACCAAATGCTACTGAGCCCACAGATAAAAAAATGATACCTCGACATTTCCACTGAAGAGTTATTTTTAGGTAACCATCTTTATTTCATTAAATCAAGTCAGATAATATACGCTATTATACCTAGAAGAATAGAAGATAAAATTAGTAAGTGAAACCCATTGTTAGAGATTCAATTAAAAAAAAAGGCACAAAATGGATATGAGAATGCTGTGATCAAGATAAAGGTGAGTAGTAAGAGCATGGCATAACTCAAAGATGTGGATCTAGGGGAAGAAATGAAAAACAGCAACAGAATTCTTTGTACTGTGGGAACAGATCAGAGCGAACACTGAGAACAGGGGAACTGCAGTAACATCACACAGCTCCTTTGGTTAACGATGCTGCATTTCCAAAGTCAATATCTAGCTACAAATTAAGTAATGTAATGGAAGTTGCAATTTGAATTTGGTTTTAGAGTGACTATCCTCACAGCATCATCACTACACCACTGATGCAACAACACTTTGCTGAACAACAAGATTCTCAGTAAGGTTAACATATGTTAGACATCTGTCATTTTTTTCAAGAGCAAATTAATCTGCAGCCAAATTATTTCGAATGACCTTCAAATGCAACCACAGTCAAATTAACTTCTGTCAGATTCCCAACTCCACTCCTAGTCCCCGTGATCTCCCTTGGATTCACACCTTTTAGTTTGGAAACCCACTTTTCACAGTCAGCCTTTAGTACCAAATATGATGCATCTTACAGTTTAAAGAAAGTTACCAGGGAAGTTCTGAAAAGCATTGGCCTCAACCCCAAGACTAGCTAAAAACAACAAAGCTTGGCTTTCTAACTCAACAATTTTAGAACTTGTATTACATATGAGTTTTTATTCTCCTCAAGGCAATCCTTTTCAACAAGAGAGTACTCAAAAATTTTGCTTCTGTCTTAAGGAAGCTTAGCAGTTAGCATTTCCTTGGATCAACTTCTACATGTTTAAGAAAGTCAGAAATATTTTTAATTTGTTTGTGTGTACAACAAATGACCCAGTAACAGAAATTATTAAAATGCCTTTACTCCAATTTAATGCTAAAAGGTCCTACAGCTAATGCATGTCAGTGTTGTGCATGTCAACGTTAACTTAAGCCCTAACAAAGCGAGGGTGTTTAAGAGATTAAAAAGTGCTTATATGTTTTTCTTCCCTTTACAAAGTAGTTTGACATATGATACACATTCTTTGAAATCCTTACCTGCTCTGCTACTACTTAATGTATTGAGTTTATATAAAATCTGAGGAAAATAATGGCATTTTCTGGAAAAAGATTTCAAGATTCGGACAAGTGCTCATTCCAGCAATGTGCAGAGACACCTATGTAATTCCCTCCTCCACACCCCTATTAAATTTCAAGCAATTATAAATTCAGTAAACCTCAGTAAGAAAGAAGAACAAAAGCTCCCTGGGAAGCTTGACAAAAATCCCCCCAAAAAGGTATGAAGTGGAACAATTACTTTTCTAATTGATAGGACATGCAAAACCCTTCAAAATCATTGAAAATATAAAGTTATAATAGACCACAACAAAGAGCACATAAAGAAGCACATATTGGCTTAGTTGGTCAGAGCATGGTGCTGATAAGACCAAGGTCATGGGCTTGATGCCAGTATGGATCATCTACTGAAGAGCTGGACTCAATGACCCTTCTGGGTCCCTTCCAACCTGTGGAAGGGACCCAGATATTCCAATATATTGGAATATCAGATATTCCTGATATTCCAATCACAGGAATATCCTGTGATTCTAGGATCACATGTTTGCTTGAACAACAGGAACCCTGGTTTCCATGCTCCTGCTGCTCCAGTGCAGACTGAAGATTTTTCAGTCCCCACTTGTTTACAGTGATTTTTTTTTTAGACAAAATATCAGAATATTTAAATACAGTAATCACAGGTCCATGCTACAGCTTCCAGTCTTGCCCTGTAACTTTCCCCACCAGGTACTTAGATAAGAGGCACGATCACTCTAAAACAACTAGGGGGGGATGTATCTAAAAATCAACAAAGAGCATACAGGTGATTGCCCAGCCAGGCAAATGGGAAAAAATAGCGACTCTGCTTTTTGACTCCCTGAATATATTTTACATTCATAAAATTTAATATTTTTTCTGGGACTGGGTTTTTTATTTTCCTTTTCCGTTTTCCTCCCCC
>VZTN01016994.1:83077-165580 GCA_013400515.1 Erpornis zantholeuca | reverse complement strand
TTTCTTCCCCCCCTCCCCCCCCCCCCCCCCCCACTTCTTCCTTCTTCAAGGCATGATGCTGCTGACATGGGAGCTGTTTCACTGGAAGCAGGCGAGAAAAGGAAAGGGTTTGTGCAGCGCTGCCTCTCACCTCCCACACAGCCCACACCTACTGTACCCCGGCGCGTGTTCCAGCTCCAGCAGCAGCGCCAGGAGAACTATTTACCCAAGGAAATAGCTGTGATAAGGGGACAAAAATAGCCCAAAATGATGGAAAGCATTTTGTTGATAGATACGCTGAAAAGAGAGGAAATGAAGCTGTTAGGAAGACAGAGCGTGGGGCAGGGCACACGCGTGGAGGGGGGCAGCGCTGCGGTGGGAGGTCTGGCGCGTTCCTTCCCCAGCCACGCTGACGGCTGGGCCAGATCCAAGGCAGGAGAGCTCCCCTCCACAGAAGGCCTGCTGCAAAGACATTGCCTTACATAGCTCTCCCATTCACTCTGCTCCCAGAACCAGGAGGTCAAAGTAAACTACACCTACAGCTACCTCTGGGATGCACAGTAAAACCCCTGTGTGCGCTCCGGGCTCTAGTGCAGCCCAAGAGCTTCATTAGGGAACCCTGTGCATTGCAAATAAAACATATTTGTGGATCTGGTGACTTATAGGGAAGGACAGTAATACTATTTTAAACTGGTTTTGTTGGCATTCAGGGCCTCTGTGCAGGGGAAGGGACAAAACCGAAACAAAATCAAAACAAAACCACACAAGCCCCCACAGTACACAAAGAGAGAAACAGGACCTTGCCTCATCAGAAATTAAATCTGTTATTTTGCCTATTAAATAGTATCCATACTCATATCAGGCAATTAAAACATGATTTTGTCTCTTGTTTCTTTGAATATCGACTTTTTAAAGGTTCAGTACCTTCCTTTAGCAACAACAAGATCCATTTATTGCTGCAAAACAGAAATAGCCGAGCGCCTCCATATTCCAAGGGAAAAAACAGCGTAAAGTATAGCAACTGCTGACCATGAAGGAGGGCAGGTTTAGACTGGATATTAGGAAAAAATTCTTCCCTGTGAGGGTGGTGAGGCCCTGGCACAGGTTGCCCAGAGAAGCTGTGGCTGTCCCATCCCTGGAAGTGTCCAAGGCCAGGCTGGATGGGGCTTGAAGCAATCTGGGATAGTGGAAGGTGTCCCTGTCCATGGCAGGGGGGTTGGAAAGGGATGATCTTTGGGGTGCCTTCCAACACAAATCATTCTGTGATTCTGTGATAAGATATTGCTGCTCCTTAATTAATAACTTTTATTATTTGGGGAAAGTGTCTCTATTTGAGGGAAAGCCTTAAGCAGATACCAATTCCAGCCAAAGTCAGTGATACTTTGGCACTTACTTATTCCAAATACTTCAGTGTGGTTTTTTTCATCCATACCTGAGCTGCAGGAGCTGGAACAACTGCTCGAGTCAGTGTGCACTGCACTGATTTAATGAAAGTTTGCATGTATCTGTAGTAGCTGGGTCCATCAGTGACATGAAGCACAGAAAGGCAGCAATTGGGAAACAAGAGAGCTGGATACCTGACATTTTAATAAAGAGAAGCCACATTTAGACAGTGCATGTGGTAGGTAAGGGAATATGCTGTTACCATTTCCCCTTTCAAGTGAGAAGAAAATATTGGAATATAATCTAAATTAAATTATTTACATCACAATCACAAATATGACAGAAAGAGCATTCTGTTGTGCTGCTGTTGCCTTCCTTTCAACCCTAAAAGCAACCATACAAAAGATAGTTTTAGAATAGATTGTTTTCTGAGCACATGTGTGGAAGCACGAACAGCAAACATGTCTGCAATTTTTATTTGCAGTCATTTGAAACAGTAAAAATTATTTTGGGAAACACTCTGTCTCTTCTGCTACACAGAGACCATGCAAAAGTTTAGACATTAGATGAATATTGTCTTCAGGAATTTATGAATAGTAGCTGTATTTTAAACAGCTACTACACATGCTATTATAATTTCAAAGTGATTTCCCTGTAATTTTTGCAAGATGTTAATTGCAGAATTTTAATTACAACTTCTAAGGGATTGATTTGTCCATCATAACATGTAGGTAATTTGTCTCCCTCCTATTTCAGAAAAATGAGCTCTGGGGCATTAAAGTGTGGGAGCTTCACATCCTACTGAAGGTAGGTAGCTCTGCAATACAATCTCCCCTTAAAAGGCAGGAAGTGAAAGGACTTTTCACACGTGGTTTAATATAGATAAATATATATTTTTAATATGTATATACATACACACACACTGTTTACCACCATTAAAACACTTCATCTATTGTCTGGCATGATGCATTGTATGGAGAGACTGTCCAGATGAAAAAGAGTTGCTTTCCTAAGCAGAAGTTTATATTGTATAAACATTTCCATATAAAGAACGTACATGGAATTTCCAATGTCTTATTCTAAATGAAGACTGCCCTTAGCCATTGCCTTAACAATGCCCCTAATAATTCAGCTGGGTTCAGCTAAAAACAAAGAAGTCTGTGCTCTAACTGTACATCAAATCTGCTGGGAAATCCAAGCCCAGCATAAAGAGAGGGAAAATCCAAGATTCTGGACTACAGAACACAGTGCTACCTGTGAGCTGTCACTCCCAGCTCTGACACCTGCCAATATCTTCCACAGGTGATGGTTCATGCACATATGAACATGAAACTGAGGCCAGGAGCACTGGATCCACAGCAAAGAACTAGTAATTTCAGAAAAAGCATAATTTCAACATGTGCAGTTAGTCTGTCCCAGAAATAATGTGTTACCTTGTTAGATAATTATGAATAATTGAGAAATTTTACAAGTACACCCTCAAATCTGTGCTTTACTCCTTTAAATAAAATAAAGAAAAAATTACAAGGACCATTTGAGATGCTTTAATGCATTTCTTTAAGTGCAGTAGAAACAAGGTTGCCACTTCATCAGCATCAAAGTCCAAATTAGATCAAGGAGTGTGGAGGTAATAACAGCAGCAACAGATTCCCTTCCTACTCCTTTCATGGTTAAGTGAAGTTTGTTCCTTTTTTATTTTCTAAGTATGGTTAGGCGCCTCAAGCATGCCTGTTAGGATGGAAAAAGCGTGCAAATCCCAGACCTAGGACCCTGCCAAAAGTCTCTTTAGACAGTCAAGGCAGCCAGAAGTATGCTGAGAGCTTGCCAGAGCCATATTGGGTGGCTAAAATTAAATAAACAGTTAATAAAAAGATTTTGAATCAACCTAAATAAATACAAACTTATAGCTTAAATGCCTTATCTGCTTTATAAAAGAGGATCCAAGACAGCAACCAAGCCTTTGAAATGCTTTGACATCCACAAGTTCTGCACAAGAGATTTAAACAGAGGAGTACTTGCTATTATCTCTTTCATAAGACAAGGCTTACATTTGGAATAAAAAAAATAACCATTGACTGCTCTGACAGGGATTTCTCTTCCTTTAAAACACAAACTCGCTCTGCCCCCTGTTGTCAGCAAATTACACCTCAGTCCGAGCAGCAAGAGGCCAACAGCAGAACCCCAGAAATGCCAGAAATACCCAGAATTAGCTGAAACAAAAGGCACCGTGCCCCAAAAGTATTTTAGGAATGCATTTCTGCATATTGAAAAATGTCTCTAAATCATTATTTGCGTGCTTGAGGCAGTTTGTTTTCTCTGCTCGGTATTTTGTTATTTTTGGAAAAATATTACCATGAGCATCAAGTGTACACAACTGGCCAGTGTTATTTGGATATTAAAAAACATTAGCTGCTCTAGAAAGGAAAAAAAATGTTTGGGGAAATAAAAGATGAGAGTTCTCAAGGTTCAGAAGCCTTTTCTTTTCCTTTACCTCTGAATCCTTACACCGAATAAGGCAAAGATCAGTGCTCTGAGTTCAGCCATTTACCTTCTTATCTGCAATGTGAGTTTACAGCCCAGGTTTGATAGGCAAAATGTGTGCAATAGTTTGTCACTGATGTTTTCCCACAGCAAAAAATCACACAAATTCCCTGTGGCCAACCTGCAGTGAAGGAGATCAAAAGCAGATCTGCAGCCATCAGGATAACTCAGGAAGCTTCCCAGACTTCTCTTGCCTGCAGAGCTTCTGAGCTCCTTAGACCTTCCCTGGGACCTGGGGAAGATGAGGATAAGGAAGGGGGAAAGGACTTTTGGGTGATCAAACATGATCCAACAGAAAAGGAATAACCAGAATCTTAGATCACAGCATTCCTAATGAACACGTTGCTATCCATTCAAAAATAAAGGGGTTGATAAAACAAACTCACCAGCGACAGAAATACACATTTCCTACCTCCAAGTACAGTTAACAATAATATTTGCACTCCTGTGTCCTTCTTGGAATAAAATTGTTTAAATAGGCAGAAGGAATGGCTTAGTGGGCTAATCTCAAGTGAAATACTCCTTAAATCCACAGGTTTAAATGCCAGTGGGGTCACTCACTTTTCTCCTTTCCAGGACAGAACAGATGAACATCACTCAGGGGTAGCTGTGGCTTCCAGGTGGTGCAAATGGAAAGAGAGACATTTTATAGCTCACTAGAGCAACAAGGAATCAGTTATATCTACCCTAAAAATCAACGTTTGTCTGTTGCCCCAGAATTCATTTTCCAGTTGTGGTTCCTTTTTCCCCTCAACTACTGTTCCCTCCCTTAGAAAGCAGTTGCCAGTTACTTATTTTCAGTACTCAACCTTCATTTTCTACAAACACTTCTAAATTTTGCTGATCTATTATTTTAAAGCCACTTGAATTGCTCACTTGAAATCCAGAGCAAGACTAATATTTTTATATATTTATTTAAGAGCATCCTCATTAGCTGAGCTTTGGCAGTGATTTTGATCAACCTTATTTTGTTTGTGAAAATGTGCCTAGCAAAAAAGAATATATAATACAATCACAGAAAACAAAAAAAAATGAAATCACATTGGAGAAGTTAGCAATACCTACTTTTTATTTATCTAGAAATATCTGCTTTTAAACACCTTTTTGTGCATCTGAATGCTTCCTCATGGGAGAACAGGAGAAATGAAAGGATCATCAAGCCATACATTATGCCTTTGCCTGTTGTATTAAAGTATCCATAAATATCAAAACTATTGCTCCAGTAGCAGTTTTGGTGTTTATTTCCCCATCCCAAAAAAAAACCCAGGCAGGAGACTGAAGCCCTTGGCACCTTCTAGTTCCCTGACCAGAAAGCAGAGTGGAGATGGATATATATGTTAGAGTCCACTGTTTGAAGAAGAACTAAGGATTCTTTGCTCCTTTATATATTTTTAGCTAAAACACTCTTTTGAAGGGCATATTTAGAAAACATCCACAGCATAAGAGGCAAGAGTTCTTCTATAATCCTGCTCTGTCATGCACTTAATTTGTCTGGTTTAAAATACATGTACTGCAAACTGTGCTTAATACACCAGCCTTTCTATATAAACCTAGTTTTTGGAAGGTACTGCAGAGGATGAGGAGGGCTTATGAAGGAGTATGATTTGGCAGACATTCCTGATTACATGCATTTTAATTACAGGACATCTGAATTACCATAAAATCTGCATTATAATCTGGCAAAAAAAGCATTGCACAGGTCTTTGGCTGACTTTTTTTCGTTCTTGGACTACAAACTTGAATGACACCCCCAAGGAGGGAATGAGAAAGGGACACCTCTAATTTTGTGGCTGTAAACCAGTTAGTTGGCCACATTTGTAGGGGAAAAATTAAGTTTTAAAACTGTGTGGATGATTGCTATATGGCTTCTCATGTTTTGTCTTATACACCCTTGTATTAAGACTATCACTTCTTTAACTTAGTTTAACACAACACTACTAAAAGACACAAATCGAGACTTGTTGTAACAAGAAATCTATGTTTCTGCAGCAGCTAAAGCCAAAACAAAAGTTACTTTATAACACCTGAGCAGCAGTTTTACAACATAACTAAGCCAATTTAATAGTTTCCAGAGGCAGGACCAACACAGCAGCTGCTCCCACAGCAGCATTTTGCAGTTCCTTTTCTGCTGTTTTAACCTCCTGTGCATAACTGGCTTGAACAACAAAACCATCACTACAAGGAGAGCTACTGTTTCCTTCAAGGGATGCGATGAGGGAGGCTCCATTCCCCCCTGCCTCCCTCCAAAAGGGAAACCCTAGAGCTGTAAGGGATGCATACACCTGGTTTTATTAGCAGTTCATCAGCTCATCATACAATGCTAGAATGGTCTGGATGGAAGGGATCTTAAAGACCATCTGGTTCCAGTGGCACACCTTCCACTATCCCAGGTTACTCAGAGCCTCGTCCAGCCTGGCCTTGGACTCTTCCAGAGATGGGGCAGCCACAGCTTCTCTGAGCAACCTGTGCCAGGGCCTCACCATCCTCACAGGCAAGAATTTCTTCCTAATATGTAATACAAACCAGCCCTCAAGGGAGAGAGCTTCACTCCAGTGCACCACAGGAAAGCAAAGCACACATTACAGCTTCCAGGACAGGGAACACACAGGAACCATAATTCAAAATAGGGGAAAAGTTTTTGAGAAAGAAATAAACTAAATCAAAAACTGACTTCAATGCTGGTTTAAAACTACCTGCTGTTACATTTTGTGACTTAAGGGTACCATAAGACCAGGACTTATTATAACTCAAATATGAAATTGATTCATGTCAATTATGTGATAAGTATAAAAGTAATTCTTGTTGATTACAAAAACTGTTGTAACATTGTGTAAGAATCAGTGGAACAGGGAAGAACCAGATAAAGCATGGAACATGGAACAAAAGAACCCTAAAATAGCAATCACGCAAAGGCTTACTTAAGACCTGTTATTGTAACAAGGTTATTGTGGTTAGAAAAGGGGAACTTAGTAGATAATTCTATCTAACAAAACTACTGTTTGTTCAAACAATATTAATTATAAAAGTGCTTGCTTAAGAGATATAGCTTGTTTGAAAATGCTTGTTCAGGGGAAAAAGAGTGGAGAAGAGTAACCACCTTCATCCCAAAGCCCACCAGAAAGAGGCCTGCGACCACCCAAAAGATAACGAATTTGCTGATCCCAGTGAACTTGAATCTGCTGATCCAGACTGGCACAGGCACACTAAACCATGCTGTGTCATCATGACTCAGATTAAAAACTGTATAAATACTTCTATTAACCAGCATTTGGTGTGTGTGTTGTGGGAGAGCTGACTCCCCCGTGCACCTAGCGCTGTTTGCTTGCCCTTTATCATGAACATTTAATAAATTCTGATTGGCAATTACTTGGCATATTGGAATTAGCCTTGGTCATTTATAACATAACCATTCCAGAAGCCTAAAATTCGGGTATTTCCAGTTGAAAGCTTTGTTTCTGATTAGAAGCATTTTAACTCGATATATGTATTCACTTGTTTAAAACCTTTCCTCAATCTTCCATCTATATTTTGATACTCTTATTTAAATTCTAGCATTGGCTTGCCTGATGGGGCCTTCAACCTCATTTCTGAGCCACCTCAATATGGAAAACTGGGCTCAGGGTGTGATTTTGTTCCTGTAGCTGTCAAAGGCAACCCTACAGACATGGAGACAGATGTACAAAAACAGCACCAAACAGAAGTTTGGAGAAACTATCATGGTGTTCTAAAGAGACACTGATTTAATGAGTTGGTTAAAAGATCCTCTTCTGGGGTCAATTAAACGAAAACTAAATACAAACAACATGTTTCAGAGAGCAGAAAAAAAGTAAGATTCATTCAGGAAAGCCCCGAATTCCTCCCACCTTCTCTGTAAAACCAAGTTTTAAGATAAATCAGCTGGCTAGCCACAGGCACCAGTTTTGTACTGCTTGCTTGGCTGTTTTTCCTCCAGTAATTTAGGATGGGGGAAAAGAAAAAAAATAACCAAAACCATATCCAAAGTTCAACAGCAATCCTTAAATATCAAACCAGGCTTAATTTAGTGGCCAAGAGTTGTTCCTTGGGTTTGATTTTAAAAGGTGATTTCTGGTTACAAAGGTGCAAAGGTGATTCAGCCACCTCTGGAAAAGGAGCACCTCCAAGAGAGGAGGGCACCATCCACCAGAGGTTTTCCTGAAGGAAAAATCTCTTTCCCATGAAGAACAGTTGTTCTTCAAGTCTTTGGCTATTCTTCCCCTTTTAACCTCTTTTCAGTTTTCAGTGACCTCTGTTGCCCCCCAGCAATGAGTTTAACCCAACTTTTCACATAAAAAACCACAAGCCTGTTCACACAAAAGACTTACCAGACAAGTAAGACCTCAGGATGGGCCAGTCACAGACTCACAGGATGGTTTGGGTTGGAAGGACTTTTAGAGGCCATCTAGTCCAACTCCCAACAGCAGAGACAATCTTCAACTAGATCAGTGTTTCTGAGGATGGGAACAACCTGTGCCAGTGTCTGACCACCCTCAGTGTATGACCATGACCACTGTAAGACAGTGACCAGCCCAGAGCCATTTCCACCTGGCTCTTTGCTCCTAACACTTCACTCATAAGTCAGGCTCTGCACAGCCACTCCTCTGGATTGGTTCGGGTAAGGACAAATTTTTACAAGACTCTTAACTCCAGCATTATATAACACCTTTCAATCCAAAGCCACATTAAAATCTCACCTCTGATTGCTGTTCCGAGTCAACATCTACACAGTCTAGTTAAAAAGCTCAAATATCCAGTTTAATCTGCAATTTGTAACTTGGAAGTCATCTCTGAGGCACCAGCAGTGCTCTTTCCTACCTGCTCACTTTCAGTGAGATAGTTTAATGTATTTTTTAAAAGTCACCATACTGAAACACGGAGGGATAACTCAGCAAATTTGGGACGGACTAGCAAAAGTGGATTATAGAAAAATAGGCATTTTATTAGTCCTAATGTGAAATTATCGGTGTGTCAGTACTTGCAGAGCCCAGCAGAGGGCAGGTTCTGCCCTTCTAAACAGAGACCAAATCCTGCTGAGGACGGTCCAATGTCATTCAGATGGAAAATGCCCTCACCTAACAGATGAGCAAACATCCAACTCAACAGGCACGGGGAAGAGAATTATAATTTAAAATTTCCTTTTACAGCTCAATACTCACCTGGAGCTACATTCCAACCGATTTACAAGACAAACTGCTTAACACAGACCCACTTCAATAGGCTTGTGAGTCAAACCAAGCAAGAGCCACAAATGGAGTCACCTGATTGAGCTCTGATACACAGGCAAATTATACATCTGAATGTTAATTATAAATACATTCACCACGTATCTTTTCCATCGAGAATTCTGAGGGTAGGATGAAGGCTATGCATAACTTCTCGACCCTGTAACCTTTAGCAAGAAGGGATCATTTTTGCCATGTACCATCACATTAAAGCATTTTTATTATGTAACTATAAATATAAATATATATATATATGTATTTTATAAGGAAAGGCAATCGCCAGTTAGATACTTATAGGATGTGCATGAGTGAGGGCAAAGAGAATTAATACTTGAAGAGCATATACCCCTCCTCACAGTCACATTTAAGGGCCTTTCTAAGGAGGTATTTACATGCTCTTTTTATATGCTCTGACTTATATTACGACTTGAGGAAAGCAACTACACCAACTGGGCAACTCCATCCCAGCTTGCTCAAGTCACCTGTCTCATACCTTCCCTCTGACACACAGAGCTCACCAGGCTTTGCCTTTATCGACCCATCTGCACACTGAACATCCCAAGAACAGTGCTATCGAGAAAAAGCATCCTAGAGAAAGTGCAAAGACGTTTTACAAATCCACTGGATGAAAACTGCCACTCTAGATGCTTCTTCTTTGGGTGCCTGCATTAGTATCTCTTATGTGATTTCAAACAGATTCATAATTAATTTGAAAAAAAGGTTTTGTCAAAATGCTTTAGTAAGTACTGGCATTCTGCTAAGAAATAACTTCCATCTGAAATAAAAGTGTAAAGTATCTGCAAATACCTGCAGCATTACTGAAACACAGACCTGACCACGGCTAGGGAAGAAAGTGATAGACCATGCTTCAGCAGACAAGTCAGAGCAGTTTGAGTTCTGCTTCAAGAAGCCCTGGGAAGCACGCCAAGATAGTCACAATAATTATTTCAAGCAAACAAACCTCGTAGTTTCAATACTGAGAATAAAACCCTATTGAGATGGGATAGCCTCTGGGGTATGTTCCCTTGGAAGAAGAGCTGAGTCAACCTTCCTGGGCACATTTCCTCCTCAATCAGTGTATTTTGGAAAAAGCAAGAGCTCTAACCTGAGATTACACTTTTAGCTGGGACCTACTGCTGACTCCTTTACTCCCCTACCCATGTGAGAGCCAAAATGACAGAGGTTCAGTGTGAGCACCTACAACAGTGATAAGGGAGGGAAAAAAAGCCTCCCCTCCCCCTTTTTAGAGATTACATGTAAACTATTATACTTTTTAGCTAAAACCAGCCTTCATACACATTATCAAGTGTTAACGGCTACCAGGAAAGTCTATAAATTTATAAGAACCCTACAGCATTAAATAATTCAGTTAGCACTGTCACTGTTTCCCTCTAAAAAAAGAAAAAAAATATATATATGCAGAGAACACTGCTGTTGGTTGCAGCTGTGTCTCATATACACGAGAGATTTCTCAAGGGTTTTATGGCAAATGAGCAAGCTGAGGATTCTGCCAAAGGTTGTATTTATCACTTTTGGGTGGGTGGAGAGAGACCTGTCTCTAGATTACCTCATCATTCCTCATGAATCACAGAGAGCACTGTGTGTCAATAAAAGGCATCAGCACTGTGCAGCATCTAAACCAGCAGGCAAATATTAAACATTAGGTGTCCTTCCTCCACTACACTTCTGCTCATTTTGAAAGGATGAGATGCCAGACAACATTTTAATCCATTTTCAGAGGTTTAAGTAAGAATAAAAAGATTAAGAATGTTAAACTATCAATGGCTATAAAGTACAAATTCTCACTGCCACAAGTCCTTCTCACACATTCCATCCATCTGTTTCCTTTCCAGCGTTGCTGCTGGAAAGTACCCTTTTGTCCTGCCCTCAGGCAAAAAAAAAAAAATTCAACATGGGGAAACCTGGGGTCACTGATCTGTGCATCCCTGCCATCTGCACCCCCTTCAGCTGCTCAGGGCTGCCCCAAGTTCCCCCTGCCCATGCTCCCCTCCCAGCACCTCCACCCACTCCGCCCGACCAGCCCTCTCCCCTTTAGCAGCATCATTAATAATTTACCAGCTGCAAGAGACAAAGAAAACACTCAGGTGACACCACGTTGGGGCTGCTAAGATTTCACCAGGATTGTGAAGCTGAGAGAAATACCCAAAACACAGAGCTTATGAATTTGGTACACAGCAAAGAGTGAAAATTCAAAATTAGGTGTAGACACAACCTTTTAATTGGCAGTATGGATAAGAAGAAGAGAAATGAGCAGCCAGTCCTCAAACAAATACACACTTAGGAGTGCAACCTGTCACAGCTGTCAGGATAAAATAAATTTACAGGTTATACTTTTTTGAAGCAAATTGCTGCAACATAATTTACTACTTTGAACCACCTTAGTGCTTGGGAATTTAAAAGATTCTCAATGAGCATATTGCCTTGTGGTTGTTATTTTGACAGTATGTCTGTTATATTATTATTTATAACTCATTAGAGCACTAATTACTGGTTTTATTGCTTTGTTAAATTCTGGAAAATACTGGATAAAGGAAAGGGAACATGCTATGGAGATGGAAGCAGTAGTTTCCATCACTTAATTAGAGTGGCTATGAGGGTCTTAGAAACTGCCAGAGATGACAGACCTGGGAAAGGGAAAATGTGACACCTCAGCTGCAACTGAAAACTACAGACAACACAAATGTTTGGTTTTTAATTACATGGGTTTGGGAGATTGCTACAGGCTACGACCTGCAGATTCCATTAGATCTGCTGTACTAAGTAGAGTTGGACTCTACTATCATGAGCACAAGAGGCCATCAAGAAAACCTGGAGGAATTGGTTTTGCTTCAGCAGATGGCCCCGTTTCCCTCAGAGCAGTGACCAGATGTCCACACATGGTGTTAGCATGTCCTGAGCCAGGCATCTTTAGACACAATTATGAAGAACTATAAGAAAGCTCTTACATATCTATATTCGCATAAGCACACCAGCAAATCCTCCAAGAAAATTAAATTATCCTCTAACCTCTACAGCAATCAGATCATTCAGCTATTGCAGATGAAAGTATTTTGTCAATAAGCAGTTTTCCATGGCAAAAGAGCAATGTTGTATGAAACTGGCAGACAACCAAGTCATAGAGTCATCATGATTTTATTTGATAACACCAAAATCAGTCCCTGACATGTAGGAATGTAATACCCTCTAAACTGCCTGTTCATTGGTGGCATGGATGGAAACAGATATTCCTTCAGATTCCTTCCCAACAAGGTCCTGCAAGAGGTTAGTCAGCTTTCTGAAACAGCCCATCCTGGGAGACAGAGCAGGCACAGGACTGCACCAAGATCTTCCTCAGAACACTCTCCAAGCAGTCAAGCAGTAAATACCTGCCCTTTAGGATTTTAATGCATTTAGCACTTTAAAACTGTCCTGCAATAAAACATCCAGCGGAGTGCATGTCACAGTTGAGTCCAGGGACGGAGAGAAATCATGGCATTAACTTCAGATGAGAAAAGCCACTTATTAAGAAAATCTTGCCATTTATATATCCAGGGTTGCTAGAGCAGGACACTATCATTGGTTCTTGGGTGAACACCTCTTTAGCACCATTGGTTAGTTACAGAACAACAAGTTGGAGTAACAAGATGTAAAAAACATCACCTGTGAAATAGAGTTTACAAAACCACACAAGATGGTTTACATAAACATCTCCTCATTCTCAGCTCCACTTGTGAGAAAGCAACTTCTTCTCATAAACAGGGCTGAAAGCTGGAAAATTTCTCTCTGACCAAACTTTTCAGTGTCCACAGAGTGCATAGATCTGAACTGCCCTTGGCAGCAATACCAAACTCTGGGCATTACCTTCTCCAGCCAAATGACTCCTGCCAGACACAACACCCACTGTCAGTCTTTGGTCACACAGCTTTTTACACAGCAGTTTGGGTTGGAAGGGACCTTTAAAGGTCATCCTGTCCAACCCCTCTGCAACAAGCAGGCACTAAGATCAGGCTGCTCAGGGCCCTGACCAACCTCACCTTGAATGCTTCCAGGCACGGGGTATCTACCACCTCTCTGGCTGGTGTTTCACCATCTTCACTGAAAAAAGAACGTTCTTTTATCTAGTCTGATCCACCCTTTTTCAGCCTGAAAAATATTACTCCTTGTCCTATCAATACAGGCCTCATTCAGAAGTCTGTCTCCATCTTTCTTACAATCTCCCTTGAAGTAGTGAAAGGCTGTAGTAAATTCCTCCTGGAGCCTTTCCTTCTCCAGATGATCAACCCCAACTCTCTCAAGTCTCTCCTCACAGGAGAGCTCATCCCTCTGATCATTTTTTTGTTCCTGAAGAGTGGCTCTAAGGAACCAGGTAAAACTCTTTCTAGGAGGTTTTAAATAGGTTATTCCTCTCCTGGCTGGCAGAGCACCAGGCAAGAGAATGATCTTGGCATTGAATATTTGAGGTCAATAAATATTCATGTTTAAAAAGATGTGCAGTACTTTTAATTAAGTTTGCCTTCAGCAGTTTCCAGGTAACTTGAAAAATTGACACTGCCAATATAAATTAGTCTGGCAGCACCAAGGGCCTGGTTCTGGTTTTTGTACACAATGGATCTGTGTATATTGTTATACAGATAATCACCATCAGAATGGTTATTAATAGACAGGTAACTGCTACAAAATTAGTCAGTGACTGTTTCTGTATGCATGCATCTGTTCTTCCACAAGATGTATTGGTTTTGCATTAAACTAGCTCAAGAGAAGTAAAATGGAATAGAAATTGCACAGGGAACTCCTTGGCAGGAGATAAGCACAGGAGCTAATATTGATTGCATCGGTTTCCAAAGCACATTAGCATCAAATGAATGCAGCTGACCTTGAGAGCCTGCAGGAGTCACAGGAAGGAGTCACTTTAGGCATGAGATTGGGTAAGTGCTGTGTTTCAGCTCAGCAAAAAGGCCTGGACAATTTTATAATTATATTTCTTTTACTTTGTAGCACACCATAAATGGCAAAGCTTTTGGTCTGTGCTAACAGTTGGACTCCATGACCTTAGAGGTATTTTCCAACCTAAATGACTCTTTTATTCTGTGATTCAAGACAAAAGCAATAATTCCTTCCAGTTTTACTCACAGGGGTTTCTATTTCAATGACTGAATGCTGCTTCATGCTATTAAGAGTACATTAAGAGAGAATACCTGTAAAAGGAATATATTCCTGTTTATTGCCTTTTAAAGGTTATTTCTTTGCATTTCCTGAAATTATTGCAAGAGGAGAAATAATAAAAAAAAATCTTCTAATCCCAGTGCACATTTAGATCATCTCCTCTTGTCTCCATCTTTTACATCCATAAATAAGGACATAAAAAAGAGAAAGAGGTGATTGCTGCCGCATGGACTGAAGGAAACTGGTTTAGCTCATTTCTGGAAGTTCATTTCACAGCTGAATTCCTTTTTATTATTAACTTTTCATTTGGCCATATCTGAAATTGTTTAGATCCACATAAATCTGGGGGTTTGATTGCCACTACATCTCTCTAACTATCCAGCTGCTGAGAGACCAGTGGCTGGCTGTGACTTCAGCCTACAGACATTAACCCTATTCTGCATCAACTAAAAGGTGTTTTTTTAAAAAAAAAATGTACCTTGCTGTTTATCATAAGCAGCATGAAGCCACCCTTTTGGTGACATACTATGTCCTTCTGTGATTAATAAGTGTGATGGCTTGTTAATTAGTTGGCTAATCACTTTCCACATCTATCATCATCATTTCAAAGAGCAAGTAATTTACTGGACTACAGACAGAATCAAGTAAGAAAATGTTCATTTGATATCACGACACAGTCCACTGATTTCAACATTTTTAAAGCATTGTTTTCTGCCCTTTTTCAAAAAATGAATTTCAAAAAAATTTCAAGGACAAACTAAAGAGGCCTGAAGTCAGGGGAGACACTGTTCAATCAAGGTAACATTTAGATTTCACATGGAGCTTCAACATGAGGATAAACTTTATATTTTTTAATATTATATTAGAGCAAGAGTAGCATTTCTGTATAGAGGGGAAACATTCTGAGAATTAGTAATGCCATAAAATCTGTATTTTTTATATAATGACAATTATCTTAGAAGAATGCTAAGCTGCGCAGGCATTTTATATAAAGCAGTGCTTTCTCCTCTAAGCTCCCCAGCTGACTTTCAGGAGTCAGCCCAAATGGGAAAGATTGTGTCATCTTAGACAGTAAACATCAGCCTTAAGTAAGATACCAGGTGGCTTGGAGCTCAAATCAATGATAGCATCCAATTATTACAAAATAAAATGACCCTCTGAAGAAAATGGCTCCCATGGGCACCACAAATCAGAGGGACATATTTTCTTCTGGCATGTTCTGCATTTTAAGTTCCTACAAATGTTACTAATAACCTGTCATCCTGCATGAAAATAGATGGTACCTGCTGAAGGCACCCAGCAATTCGTGAGTAAGCATATTATGCACATTCTCTGTGATTTCTTTTCGCCATCTCCAAACAGATGACCAAATGGCAGGTTTAATAAATTACTTTCAGTACTACAGCACGTCTGCTTTTTATTTCCATTTACAAACACGAGAAGGGCTGAGAAAAATGCCCCACATGAGAAATCCCCCACATTTCTCTGTACCAGCTGAAGTTCTTGGAGTTACAATATATATATTGTGTGCTTAAATTCCCTGGACACCTAAATGGTACAGGCACGTTTCACAGTTTGTCTCTAGTTTCCAGGAAAGCAGATAATGCTTGAATAATTTCTCTCCTCCTTCTGTGGTTATGAAGTCTCTCTTTGCTGTTGCAGTTTTGTAAGTCTATGCTCTACAGAGATGGGCAGTTGCTCAAATAGCCTGGAAAGTTTCGTGCTTATCTGCAAATAGATGAATTCATGCCAAGGTACAACACAAATTAAATGGAGAGGGCCTTAAAACCTTTGGCAGGAATTTTAAGTTTTGACAGAGGTTGATTGTGAATCAGGTGAGGGAAAAAAATACCATAGGCCACAATTTGAGTTTGCTGCAATATCCAGAGCTAAGGATTGGGATATCACATCTGTTCCTGTGAGTCAGCTCAGCTTGCCACTGGTGTAGCTAACAGCTGGCTGGCACTAGGAGAATTTTCCTGAATGTAATATAAAGAGGAGGGGGAAAAAAGAGTTTACCACTCGTCAGGTTAATACAATTATTAGAACAGTACAGAAGGAGGTTCCTCGTGCCACATGGTACAGCAGCAAAGCCTGGTTTACAGCAAATTTCAGCATCTTAGTTTTACCAATTCTACTCTTACTGCATCCAAAGGGGAATTCCTATCACTAGATAATTTAAATCCTTAAGGAGTCCCACTGAAATCACACTGAGCAAAAAGACAACCTGAATTGATTGCTATTAAAAAGAAATTTTAAAAAAATATTATTATTTAGAGATTACCCATGCTTGTTAGTACCTTAATACTTTCATTCCCTGACAATAAATAAATCCATTAAATGGCTAAAAGAAGTTCTGTGAACCAAAGTTCCTGTTTAGAAAGAAATGTTGCAATTACACTGATATATTTTCTCAGTATGCAGAATCAAGCTAATCTTCTTTGAATAAAGAAAACATTGGCTCTTACTGCACTTTATGGCAACAAACACCAGCAGTTCAATGATACAAACAAATCTTATCTCAGCACCATTGCCACTGCCACTGGGAATGAATTAATTGCAAGAACAAATTAAACATTAACCATTTAAGTGACTTAAGTTGTGAATACTGTTCAATTGCTCATTTTAGCACTAACACATGAAGTTGCTGAAAGCCATTAAAACACACACAGCAATAAGACAGAGGGAAATTAAACAAGGCTGGGTGGTTTCTCTTCTTCTGCTCAGATACAGGGGCTGGTTTGGGTCTGTTTCCTTTACCAAACCACTAGAGTACAAACCTTGCATACATTTCCCTGAATTTTGAATTTTCTCCTGCCTGTCCAGTTTCAGCAATGGTTGGGTAATGGAGATGCAGAGGTTAAGATGGATGGGAAGCACAACTGCCTATATTTTCCTGCAGAACTATCCAGCTGTATGGGAGACATCACAGATCATTCTCTTGGCTTTCAGGTTACCCAATTTGCACACAAATCAGGCATCAGAGATGCAGGATAAGGAAGTCTGGCTTCATGACTGCTTACTGACATAATCTCCTGATAAACCTTCACTGAAAATGTGAAATGTACCCCTGGCATAATAGGAACATTTGTACCCAGGGTTTCAGGCACCCAGATACAGCTACTGTGTTTGTAGCCTCGTGTGCAGGAAATAGGTGAAACAGCATGTAGGAAGAAAGGCATGACCTTTGTGTCCATACATACAAACCATCCTGTCCTTGTTTCAGGTCTTTTCTTTGATCAGCATCTCTTTCAGAATTTTTTTTTTCAAACTCTTTCAAAAAAATATCTGCTTCCAACTTAATTTTATACCATAATGAGCCCACACATTCTTGTTCAGCTATTATATTTAGACTCAGCCCCTTGGATAAAGTATATCATAATACAATATATATGTAACTTTCCTCCTCCTTCATGTATGCAATACATAAGTGACTAGCAGCTTGCAGTTCTGCTGTTTTCCCTCCAGGGATCTAAAAATGTTTCATAATGGGGAACTTAACTTCAAAGTGCTTCTGTGAATGAGATGCAGCTCTTGATATTTTCCCCCGTTCCATATACAATGAAGCTATAGCAGAGAAGGATTAAATCAAAGGTCAGGCAGAAGTTCATTGATGTAGCTGAAAGAGTCCTTCCTATGTGTTCCTCTCGCCTCAAGCACAGAAGTGTTACGAAGCAATTCTTATTAAGCATGGAGTATATTCAGGTAAACGAACCTGATCCCTGAAGGATTTACAGGCCTTAAACTATTTCAAGCCACAGAGAGCTTATGGCTGGAGTGCTTTCTTACACTCAGAGTGGTGGTATTTGACTTTATGGAAAAGGGCTAATTTCTACTTCTATCGTCACGGAACACGCAGGGAGAAGATGGGTCCCTCTGCTCCAGCAAAACGGAGGAGGTTTCAACCATGTACCCTGGCAGCTCTGCGGCACCAAAAGGGATCAAAAAGAAACTGTAGCAGCAGTACAAAGCACCCTATTTCCCCTGCAAACTATTTTCTTCAGAGGAGGTTTCAGTCTTATGTACAGCAGGAGATGAGAAGCCCCTCAGGACAGCTAGCCTTAGGGAAAAGAGATGGGTCCAAAAGAAGAGCATGAAATTTCAGCTCCCTGATACACAGCTACCTAGAACAAGTCAAAGCATATGTCAAAGTATCCCACAACGATCATTGTTTCTCATTAAGTTCTTTGATTGCCATGAATTCCCTGTTTATTTGTTGGTTTGGGGCTTTTTTCCCCCGTCATTATCCCTCATTAGAGGAATAAAACTGCAGTTTCCTAGAAGCAAAATGTTTGCTCGCTTCTCCCTCGGTTGAAACACATTTCCTGGAGTTTAATAAACAAACAAATAAATAAATAAATGAAAATCGATGGTAGCAGATGCCATAAAGCACTGATATCCCACTGCCAGAGTTCCACCATGAGGTCATGCCCCCAGGGATTCACTGACGATGACCTCACCTCAATCGCTTAATGAACAGCCACATATGAACAGGAGAGAGTCATTTAGGAGGATGTTAATGATACTCAGAATCACTGATTCCTCAAACTGTGTCCAGGCATGTTTCCTTGCACTGCCACAGCACTGCATTTCAAATGCCAACAGGGAATGAAACTGTCTGTGCCTCACCAGACCTTGCATCAAAGTAGTCGGCTCAATCTGAACCATGATTTATTAATAAGGAATAAAGAGAATGCAAATAAACTAATTATACAGCGGGGTTTATAAGAGCCAAATTCCCAAAGTAAAACTTTAAGCAATGTTCAAGTGATTATCCATCTAATTAGGAACACACAGCCAAACACCAGCAGCCTGATAGCCAACTTCAGAGCAGCTAACACTGAAGTATTTAAAAAACACAGACCCCCTGCACACGTGGCATGGCAGCAGTGCAGGAGTCAGGTGGCATGTGCTCAGCCTAAAAATAAAAAGCATCTAAACCAGTTTTGACAATTCCATACTATCCATGGGGAGGACCAAGAGAGCCCACTGGACACAGTGCCCTTGCACTCTCCAGTGGGCTTGCTCCTCACGGATCCCTCACAATGGGGCATAAAGTCCATTTTTCAGCTCATATCCTTTTGGATAGATCAGGTGACATACTCTGCATGCAGGTATTTTACTTACACTAGAAAATTCTTAAAGTAATGAAAGAATCTGCTTCCAGAAGCATGGAAGTCGTTTAAAATAATTGTTTTATCGTCACAAGAAAGGGAAACATGTCTCAGAAGTTGATGCAGCTGTACTCTGAGGAGATGCCAGCTGTACTAAATGCCCAGACCATCTTGCTGCGCTGTCTATGTGCAGAACCAAGTTTTAGCTACAAGAGCAATGTAGAGGTGATTTACATTTAGAGATTTCAACAACTCTTTAATTTTTCCATCTTTAAGTAGAAAGGTTCACTAAGCTCTTTAACTGCTGCAAACCTGCTAAGACTTCTGAAGTCTTTTCTTCATTTTGACGGCATCCAGAGCACCAGTTCAGTAAAGTCTGTAAATAGTAACATTTATTCAAAAATAAAAAATGTCAAACACCAAGTTTTACAGGTTAAATGCCTCCAATTTCAACAAAATTGGTCAATAATTAGCCAGGCATGACATGCATTTAGAGCATCAGCAGATCACTCTCAATATTCACCAAAGCACAGTATTTTGAAGGAAAACAAGTCCAACCACTTATGCTGATTTGAACTCCACCAACCAGGTGTTGACCAAGTGAGATATTAAAGCCTGCATTTTAATTTTAAACTGTGCTGTTCCATAAGGGCATTGGCTCATCCAGTTGGGTTTAGCAACATCTACAGGAGCATACACTGAACACCCCACAGCTTAGATAAATTATACTATTTCCTAGTTTAGAGGCACAGAACCATTTGCCAGATGGGAAATGTTATACCATATACAAATGATATATGTAAAAAAAAATTAAAATCTTTAAACAGATTAATTTGGAAAACACAAACACTATTTACCATCTTTTAAAACTGTTCACTGAATTCTTATTTACAAAGACACGATGGGGATCTTCAGGGTTACAGCACACAACAGCTGTCTCTATACAAAGTGCCAGCCATGATGTTAACAAGATGATAAATTGACTGATTAGTGGTTAAGTAGTATTAAAATTGAACTGAATTATACTAAGATTCAGACTCAGAGAATTGATAAAAGCTCTTCCTATAGCGCTGGAGGGTAAGGAGAGAAAAGGACAAACAGGAGTGAGGGTGTAAAGGACACAGGCCAGCAAAGACACCCTACTGAGGGCCAAAATAAAAGAAGCTCAATAGCCCAATGCATCATGGATGGGAATGTACCCATCCTTGACGAGGATCCAACTGGCTAATGGGAAATAGAGGTGGGACTATGGGGTTCCTGTAAAATGCAGCTGGAAGAGACCTGCCCTGCGACCACAGATCTCAAGGCAGCTCAAGGTTCTGAAGCGATGGAAATCGAGACATGTTGTCAAGCTAGAAAAAGCCAAAAACGGAGATACTGTACCCAGTTACTACTTAAAGCTGCATTGATGCCACACGTCATGCCCATGTCTCCAAGTTCTGCCTTGCAGAGAAAATTTACTCTAAGGCAGGACCACACATTCCCTTCCAGAGGCACCAACATCCCTCTGGTGATCATCCACCAGAACTGCAGATATCACAGTGTGATCAGTGGAAAACAACCTGCTTTATTAAAATCGGACAAGCTATATAACATTTACATTTATGCTTCACTTTTTAAACGCCTGCAATGCCATAATTGGCATTATATTTGACATTTGTGACTGACTAGAGTCACATTTACATTAATGGCAGTACTGTCTAGCCTGTAGTAGAGGTAAGCATGGATTTTTGTACCTATTTAACGCTTCAACGACACAGAAATAATAAGGGCGCCAAGACATGATAAAATGGTTCAGCTGCCTTATTTTTAATTAAGGCACAGTGCAGCTGACTTCTGTGGAACAATATCCATCTTCCACAATTGCACAGACTTGCTTATTTTACTAGCAAAAATTCCCATTAATTTAAGGCCTCTTGACTCAAACAGATTCATCTCAGATAGTGTAATGGCAATAGATTCCTTTTGCAGCACCCTTCTGCTGGGAGAGACACCATTTTCTTTCTTTCTAAAAAGACAGCACACAGAACTACACTCCATCAAGTAAATAATTAAGACAAGGAGCATAAACTGAGATTAGAAAAAATGCTGTATACAAAATTATGTTGTGCCCTGAAATTTGCAGCTCCCCATAGCAGAGGCATAACTCCTGCACAAACAGCTAAGCTGAGCTTCCAAACCTTGACTAAAATCTTTAGCCTTGCTGAGAAGTGATGGAATGAAAAGTATTTGCATAAGCTTGTAACTTGAGCAAGAATAATGTAGGTGAAGCATGGGAATACAAAGCAGTTTTCACCAAGACATAGTTCTTCTGAAACACAAAGCTACTTACTAATTTTAAAAAGAAGACACATGTCCTGAGAAGTCATTTAAGACAACAGAGTTTAGAAAAAAAGCCTATGCCTCCTACATGTTTTAAAATAATTGCCCTCACCTTTCAAAAGCAACAGTCCCACAAGGCAGTCCTAGGGCAGTTGGTGTTGGGAATGGAATGCTAATCCTGGAAGCACAGTGTCTGCATATGAATGAGCCCCTCTTTAGGTCCCTAACATTTAATAATTTTTGATAAATGCAATAAACAGGAGCATTTTATCCAACACTGCTGAAATCAGAAACGCTTCCTCCCATGCTGGTAGTTTATACAAAGAAATATTATTTGTCTCCCTCATTACAGGCTGGAAATTTTAAAATGTGTTTTAAGCTAAGGGTGGGTGCTAGTATTTTTCCATATCAAAGAAAGAAATCCATCTTGCAACTCCTCACATCACTGGTTTGTGCAAGAATTAGGTTGCTTCTCTCTGGCCATGAAGTAAAATCAATCAGCAGCAACACTGAAGTTCCATCCTATATATTTCAGATCAGCACCAAAAAATCCCCAGAACGCTGCAGTATCTCTTGCCTACTTTCCACTGCAATCCACTCCATCATCCAGGCTGCTCATACGTAGTAATCTGTTCTTGAGAACTGTAATTGCACAGTGGGAAACTCAATAAACCTGTATCTTATCTGAAAGAGAGGCCGGTAATTGCCTGAAAGAAATGGATCTTTTTGCGGAAGGATGTAAGACAGTGTCAGATGTATTGTTAGCCACTCTGTTAAAAAAAAGANGAAAGAAAGAAAGAAAGAAAGAAAGAAAGAAAGAAAGAAAGAAAGAAAGAAAGAAAGAAAGAAAGAAAGAAAGAAAGAAAGAAAGAAAGAAAGAAAGAAAGAAAGAAAGAAAGAAAGAAAGAAAGAAAGAAAGAAAGAAAGAAAGAAAGAAAGAAAGAAAGAAAGAAAGAAAGAAAGAAAGAAAGAAAGAAAGAAAGAAAGAAAGAAAGAAAGAAAGAAAGAAAGAAAGAAAGAAAGAAAGAAAGAAAGAAAGAAAGAAAGAAAGAAAGAAAGAAAGAAAGAAAGAAAGAAAGAAAGAAAGAAAGAAAGAAAGAAAGAAAGAAAGAAAGAAAGAAAGAAAGAAAGAAAGAAAGAAAGAAAGAAAGAAAGAAAGAAAGAAAGAAAGAAAGAAAGAAAGAAAGAGAGAGAAAAGAAAAAGCATGTTATTTTTGTGGGGGTGAGGGGGTGGGAGGGTAGGGTTGTGTAGGTTGTGGTGGGTTTTTTTTTAGATGAACATTTAGCAAAGATTGACAAAAAGACCATAATTTTTCTGAAAAATCACCAGCCAGGGTTTTTTTTGGTCAAAATAAAAACCTATTTTTAAAGTTATTAAGTATTTTGGAAGCTCAACACTGCAGAAAGAATGCTGCCAGATCAATACATACTCTCACTATCAAACTGATCTTCACTGGCTTCTGAATAATTCAGGCTCATTAGACTTCCAAGCTGTCTGGCCCAAAGGTTACGTGAGATGTGCATCAATCTGTCAGAAAGGTGGCAAACATTATTTCATCCCTTTTCCATCCACACACTCTCATATTTGTACAGTAACAATGATCATTTCAAAGCCTTTAGGTGAAGCATAATTAGCCAGCAACCCTCCATCTCAAATATACTGAATATATATGTTAAAATACAAAGAAAAACAACCCAAACAAAAAACCCACAATGCACATATGGGGAGCTAGGGGAATACAAGCAAAAGACTCTTAAATGCTATTTTATACATAACATTTAAGGCCTACTGTGGGGTTTTTAATTTTTAAAAAAATCTGATTAAGAGAGGTAACGATATGTTTAAAGAAATGTTAAGAGAACAGGGACACTGATGCAACCACATTTGATTTACCAACTGTATTACTTAAATATTAAGTTTATCAGTGGACTTTAGATATTCTTGCCTTTTGTTTCACTGGCAAAGCACTGGCAAAGCCTCAATTGTCACCTCACAACCACAGGACAACACTGTTTTGGCTCCTCAGACTAATAGCAATGATGACACCCAGGTACAGACTCCTCTGCTACAGTTAGGAAGCCCTAAATCACGCCCCCAAAATCTTTTCTTCTCTAACATAAAGACTAAAGAATTACTAATGAATGTGGTCCAAGTATTTTTATTTTTCATAATGTTGCCACACCACAGCCAAAAAATAATTTTGTAGATGACGTCTGAGCTACGACTGTGGCTCAGTGGTAGGGGCTGCAGTCTTGATTGCCCCCAAAGCCTGGTTATACACCACACTCAGGTGCCCACTCCTGCTAAGACATTTCTTCCAACTTCTCATTGCATACATAAAGTCGATTTTCCAGTAAGTATTTCTGAAAGATTGAGGTTTCCCCGTGCAAAACAGAAAACAAAGAAGAGAATGGTGAGAATATGGTGGCAGCTGCTGTACAGCAGACAGTGCCACTGCTCATTCTCTCACAATATACTCTCTGAGTGACGTTTATGACGTTCAAACACTGTAAAACTGAAAATTTTAAACAACAAATCCCACCTATAGGACTCATCTCCACAGCAGCTCACAGAAATCAAAGGCTGGATAGACAGTGCTAAATTTTATCACCTCCCAGGCTAGATTCAGTCAATTTACCTCTTGTAAGAAAAAAAGGAAGAAAAGACATAAGCATTGATGGTCAATAAGCAATTGGCTGACTTGAACCAGCACAACTTACATGACAAAATTCCTCGAACTGTGCTTAGTTTACCATTTGTCACTGAAAATTAGGAATGTCAATTATTTTGGATGATCAAAAGTTCTGGAAACATGGGTATAAGGAAGCATCTACGTAAGAGAAACACAGGTTTTCAGAGACTGGTCCTGCAGTAATCTCTGTGCCTGCTCATCAGTTTCCTTACAGGGGGTTAATGTGGTTACCACAGTCTCCAAATAACAAGGAAGATGAGCACCCTTCCCATTCTAGTATGAAATCCTATTTTGATATTAAAAAAAAAAACAAAAAACCATCGATCATATCTGGAGCAATTTTTAAAAGAGCAGCACTAACATTGGAAAGCAGAGATCTTGTCTCCAGTGGACAAATCACGCATCATTTCAAGCTATGATTCGAGCTGAATGCAATAAATGACTTGAAAAATTGAGCCTCGATTCGTTGGTGGCCAAAAGTGAACTGACAGTGACAGTTTCCTTCAAAACCAAGCAAGCACTTCCCTGTATGAGTGCACCTGTGGTATTTTAGTATCTACTAAGCTCACAGCACAGACCAGTCAATTACAAACTGAGCTGATCCACGATAAATGCTGGTCTGAAGAAGAAAATAGAAAGGAAAGAGTAAAGTTAATAGCTGGTAAGGGCAATAAGGCATGTACCACATATCTGTTAGACACTGACATTTTCAATAGACTCTGTGACGTCAAACAGCTAAAAGCATTTAAATATTTTCCCTCCTGCTGGCCATAAAACTGAACACAGGCCAGGAGACATCTATTTCCATTTGCAAGGTCTCTTTTGCACTGTAGCTGCATCAAGATGGCTCAAGATAATCCCATCTTACACAAGTCTGAACGATCTAGATGATGTTGCTCAGCTCCAGGCACAACTGAACTGCCTAAATCCAGGCAGTCCAAAAACCCATCACTACTTCCACATCCCACCATCCGTGTTTGGAAGGCACAAACTCCTAAATGCCCTAAGGTGCTTGAGGACCTACCCCTACAACACCTTCTCCTCTTTCTCTTAAAACCCTGTCTTGTCCATCACATTTGGAATTACTGCAAGTACAGGGGAAGACTAAAAGGGGTGTTCCCTCCCAGTTTCAAGGATATTTCTGCTCCACACAAACATTTTCAAAGAGTGCAACTTTTTTTTTATTACTCTAAGTCTTTAATAATGATATAGATGAAAGTGGGCTAATATCTCATTAAAACAAACCTTCTCCAACACACTTAACATTTTCACCCTTGATCAGAAAGCAGAATTTCATAGGGCAGATTTTTCTTCTTTTTTTTGTTCTCAAGTAGGCATTTCTGTCAGTTTTTGTTAAAGTCTGTACAACTCCCTGAACGAAGGGCTCAGGTTCTGCATTTCTACTTCTCAGGCTTTACAAGCACCGAGCTTCCTGCCTTCATACAGCCCCCAAACTCTGGGCAAGGCTACGACCACAAGGCTGAACTGACTCAACCCTATAAACCTCCCTTTCAAAATCCTCTACAGCTGTCTCTTCATTCAAGAAGTACTTTCCAATCCCATTACTAACTTAAACCATTCATAATCCCATCAACCTCGGCAGCATCCTGTCAGATCCCTCTGTCAACACTGTAACCCTGTAATATTTCATTCGGGGAAAAGGCAGAGCTGCTTTCCATTTCCAGAAGAACTGTAGTTCCTACCCTTGACCCAGCCTTGTTCTGGATCCATCTTCACTTAGCACAACCCCATCAGAAAAATCAACCAGATCTTCCAGATGTCTTTATTTCACATAGGGTAAAAAAAAAAAGAAAAATTAAACTTCTCCAGCTATTTCTAAGGAAACAAAGCATAATTCGGACAAGTAGATTGGCTTGCTTTACATCCTATTTTTTTAGTAGGGTTAAGAAACCACTATAAGATACATAAAGGAAGTAAACTGATTAAGCTTTCATCATTTCCTCTAGTGATTTTTTTCTTAATTTGACTTAAGATAACTGCAAACTAAAGAGAATCACAGAATCATTTAGGATGCAAAAGAATTTTAACAGCAAGTCCAACTGTAAAATTACCTCTGCTTCTTTAATTTACTTACTAGAAATATGACCTTCTAAGAACGAATGCATTTATTAGCTTTTATTATTTACGTGCTTTTTTCCTAGTTATTAATATTCTTTATGGCTACCCTATTGTAGGGTAGTCCAAGACCAGCAGAGAGGTCTGAAGATGCTCCCTGGCCCAAGACATCAAGGATTTTGTAAACCTGTGACATGTTCCTGCCTCCCCTTAGGTTTAGTACTTAGCTTTCCTTCAGGTTTTGTACAGGATGATCGTATCCATTTATCATCCTTACAGTCCAAAAGAGAACACAATCCTGTAACCATAGAAACATGGATGTTCCTGTGGACATTTTCTGCCTATTATATTTTTTTTAAAAAAAGAACCGAGCCTTATTTGCTCTCTCCACAACACTGTCACAACCCCAGGTGAAAGGAAAAATCCCACGTTCATTTTAAACCAGTGCAGCAGCTCACAGCCCCTTTCCTTCCCTCTCTTCAGAGATGAACACAGCGTGGCTGGGCCAGGGAACCTTGAACCCTGTGATCTATAAAATTGTCATTTGCCACAATTAATAGCTGAGCAATCAAACAGAGACTCGACAGCCACTGCCACGTCAGCCACCCTGAGCCGAGCAGCCCAACAGCCCATGGTGGACCAGGAACACTGCTCCCATCTGGGGCAATTTGCTTCTTTTCCCCCTGCCTCTTAAAGAATTGCCTTATTAAAACAAGCAGAGTACAGCTGCATAATATTAGTCTGGGTAGAATAAAACCCTAAGAGAAACAGTAGGCATGCTCACCATATATTACAACTCTAAAAAAATTAAATCATTATTCACTGTTTGAAGACACGTGTTTCTCATTTAACCATGAAAAGCTAGCACATTTTAAAAAAAGTAATTTTCATACTATCCATGGCCAAGCAGTGAAAGCCAAAACACACTGACAGAGTCTTCAGTTAGGAGTGATGTGGAAGGAGGTTTAGGGGCTATTAAGAAAAAAACAACACATCAAATTAGATCTGAGCACATTAGCAGCAACAGCTGTTTTGTGTGCTCCCAGAAAATGCTTTTACCCACATCCTGAAATATTTGACAACCTAAATACTACAAAGTCCCTTTAAATCTATAAAAATTCAAGGTATCGCTTGGGAAAGGATGAAGTGCTTCGCTCCATACACAATTATGCATTTACTAAAGTCAGATGCATGGAAGAATAAAAATCTACCCACCCCACCTCCACCAGCCTCTGGCAATATGATTTAATAATTGTAAATCAGTAAAGCATTATAAACAACTCCAGGATATACAACACAGGCTTTACTGAGCATAATACTTCAAGGTAATTAAAGATAACGATTGAGTCAAACCTATAGTCACAGATATTTACAAAAAATGGACTAGTCAATAATAACATGGAAAAATTAGGGAAATTAGGCATAGAGAAGTCAAAATATTTGAATTATGAAGCTCCTAAAGGGACTTTGATGATGCCTAATTTATGTCTCATGCAATACATCTCACAGCATAGAATATTCCCATAAATTCCTGAATGTGTGTGCAACATTGCAATGATAAACTTGCTACTCTTGGATCTCATGAGATCTGCAGTTCTTCCTATTTTCATGTTAAGCTTCTTCACTGCTGTACATTATAAAACACACAAAACCCCTCTTTGTCACTGAGGAACCATTTAGTCCTTAGAACAAAAGCTGTTCACTGTAATTCAGCCTTTTTCAACACTGTAAGAAAATTCTGTACATATTCATTCCCAAAGTGCCTAATCAGTCAGTATTTAAAAAAAAAAATCACAAAGACTTTTTGAAATTAAAATATGAACTATTTATCCATCTTCTGTGAAGGAAACTCTCTTATGTTTCTGGTGACCAATTCTGGACATTGAGACAAGGGTGAAATTTTATTTCTATTTTATATTTTCGCTCTGCCCATTAGATACAAACCCTTCGGTGCAAAACCAAACCCAATTCCGTGCAGTTAGTCTAAATTGCTCAATAAAGTTGAATTGTTTTGTGAGCATTTTATGCTCTATATGAAATTGCCACCTACAGACTTCAGGGTAGCTACTTGCAGGCAGCCAACGCTTAACAAGCAAATTTTACATGTTTAAAAAGGTTTTTGGCTGCCTGTGTAAATCATCTCCCAGCAGAGAAACAGGTGCCCTTGGTTAACTGAAAAGCAACAGGAACAACATCTAATTAAGATCACAGTGGAGCTGCAAATGCCGTGAAGGGACAAATATTCTTCCAAGTCAAAAGGCAATAATTCATGGAACCAAACCTGAACACACACAGAGACCCAAAGAGATGCAGTTCAGCCTAAGAACTATTATGCCTATGTTTTATTCCTTTTAAAAGGCCAAATAATTGAGGTTTTAGTTTGGTTTGACATTGCTCATAGTTCCTTTTAGTATAAAGTGTTTTACAGAGGTGCTGGTAAATAGTTAAGCAGTACATTTGGCAACTTCTTGTTCAGAAATTCATGCTAATATAACATGAAATTCATGCTAATAATTTAATATTAAAACTTGTTGCGGGGTCCCAACAAAAATCAATCAAGCTAATAGCAATAGACCCCAACCCCATTATTTTATTTATTATTTTATTTTAGCTTCTCATCTACCTTAACAATATCAAGTTCTGCATTACAGCTTGTGTCTCAAACATGTTTCTTGAACAGCTGTGTTATCTTAAAATTTCTTTATTGCCATATCAGATATCAAGAAGCTACAACCAAACAAATGTACTTGAAGGCAAAAATCTTGGCCTAATAAAGACAAGTCAGGATGTAAATATATGTTACCAAGAGCTTCACTAACTGCAAACAGTTGCACCCCATGAGACAGCAGCAACTTCTCCCGCTGGATTTTGGCCTAAATGTTTGTAGCATGATTATTTTCACAGGCTTAAATACAGGGTCTGGGGGTTTGGTTTTTCATTTGCTTTCTTGTTTTTAAATAGCACAAAGTAATTCCATTTCATAAGCACACAGTGAAGGTATCCTTCACAACATTTAATTTGAGCAACAACCTCCCTTGAGCAGCTGCTACCCTGTCTGAATGGAGCCAATCTCAGCACAGAGGTTCCCCTCCACTGTTTGGAAACAGGATGCCAGAAGATGTAGAAAACACCAATTTTTTAACAAAGCATGTATGTAGCACTGAGAAAAACCCTAAAGCTCAAAACCACACTGTGACTCTTAGGATGGGGCACAAAATCCAAGTCAGGAGAGGGAGCTGCTCGGAAAAGGGCAGAAGGGACCCCCAGCTCTTCTGTTTTTCTCTCAAACTCTGGCCATTAAGTTTCAAGCTGAGCCCAATAACTTGTAATGGATTAAATCTCACCACCATCCAAGTATTGAATTAAAAGCACCAAGGTACTCCAACTTCTGCTAAAATTTTTGCAATGTTAACACCCTCACTTCTGAGAACATTCTTGATTTCACACTTAGATTACCTGACTTCAGCTTCCAGAGGCTGATTTTTGTTGGAGCTTTCCTGCTATTCAGTATTTTCTTACACTGAAGTCAGCAATACACTATAATCAAGCTACCTTTATTTATTCCTTTTGATAGCCAGAACATAAAATCTGTATGTCAAAACAATCCACAACCATCACTTCATCCCAGCATTGACTGAAAACTGAATATGTTAGATAGAGAAAAATAGATTTTCATCTCTTTATCTCACACAATGCAGAACCCCCATGTTAGATGCACACCTCAGATCTGAAGGTCTAAATGTTTTGCCCTAAAATGCACATTTCTTTTTCCTTTTCTTTTTTGTGTGTGTGTGTGTGATCACAATTAAACTTTGACCACCTCCTCTGTAAACCTTGTCATTTACATAAAATATTTAACAGTACTCATAACTGGGGTGCACTGATTATGACCATATAAATGTACATTCACACCTTGTAACACAAAGGAATATAAGCTGTGTGAGACAAGAACTGGAAACAGCAGTGTTTTATTACACTTGTAAGCTTCCCAGCTCCAATTAGGACATATATGAATTTAGAACTTGGCCTTTTTATTGCCCATTTGTACAAGGTGACAGAATAAATGTCTCAGGCTCCAAGGAATCAGATGGACCACCTTCGTGGAAACACTTCTGTGTCCCAGGCACAGGTGGGACACACCTGGGAGAGCACTGGAAATGCTGATGGTTGGGAACACAGCAGTGCAGGAAATACTTCCATTCACCAAGTCTGAAGGAGCAAAGATGATGAGATCAGCACAAAATAGATATGGACTTGCTGGAGTGAGTCCAGAGGAGGCCACAAAAAGGACTAGAGCACAGAGGACTGGAGCAGCTCTGCTATGGAGACTGAGAGAGATGGGGCTGTTCAGCCTGAGGAAGAGAAAGCTCCAGGGAAAGGGCATACAGGAGAGCTGGGGACGGACTTTGGACACCAGCAGGANAGTGCAGGAAATACTTCCATTCACCAAGTCTGAAGGAGCAAAGATGATGAGATCAGCACAAAATAGATATGGACTTGCTGGAGTGAGTCCAGAGGAGGCCACAAAAAGGACTAGAGCACAGAGGACTGGAGCAGCTCTGCTATGGAGACTGAGAGAGATGGGGCTGTTCAGCCTGAGGAAGAGAAAGCTCCAGGGAAAGGACATACAGGGAAGAACTTTGGACACCAGCATGAAGTAATGGGACAAGGGATAATGGCTTTAAACTGAAAGAACGGAGATATAGATTAAATATTAGGAAGAAATCCTTCCTGTGAGGGTGGTGAGGCCCTGGCACAGGTTTCCCAGAGAAGCTGTGACTGTCCCATCACTGAAAGTATCCAAGGCCAGGCTGGATGGGGCTTGGAGCAACCTGGGATGGTGGAAGGTGTCCCTGCCCATGACAGGGAGTGTGGAACTAGATCATCTTTAAAGTCCCTTCCACCACAAATCACTCCATGGCTCCATGGAAGTGTTTTTATCAGCCTTTACACACCTTTCATCTACATCCCCTCCCCGAGCAGAACAGTGACCACCACCAGGGTGGCATCCAGCCTGCAGGAGTACCTTTTGCCTAGAGAAGTAAAGGAAGGACAATCCCTTTTGTCAGAGTCACACAGAAGGGAAGAAGTTAAAATCTGAAGGCAAGGCTGTAGGGTGGATATGGCCACAGAACAAAGACAGAGCCAACAAACTCTGTAGGTGTGTCTGGGCTACCTGGGGGTTGCAGCAGTAGGACAAGGCAGACAACTCCATGCTTTCCACCATCCATCTTGTGATGTTTGGAGATTTCTACACTTAAATCCCAGTTTTGGCAATATTAAAAGAGCAGGGAAAGTTTGCAAGTGTATGTATATGTGCATTTATGGGTCAAAAATAGTAGGTCTATATTGCATTTTATTTTTTAAATTGTTCTTTCTATCAACCACATGTGAAAGCAGGACAGGGGGGTTTTCTGAATGCCTCAGAATTCAGCCCAAGGAGAAACATTTCCTAGACTGGGACTGGGCAGTCAAGTGTAAGCAGAAAACTACCATAATGAAACATGAAGGGTCTTGCATCCTCCTTGCAGCTAACACAATGCTCATTTACATTCATGCAGTACAAGATACTTCCATCTAAAATTGGCTTTTTCCCCCATTGGAATCCTACAGGGCTTGATTAATTACTGCTAATGAGAATTAATTTCTTTTATTAATTTACATGCTACCTGTTCGTTTACTTTCAGGTTCATTTTTAATATCAAACCATTCCCCTTGGGAAAATGACCATCATTATTGCAGAGTCCTCCCAGGAGCACAAAATAACAGCTGTCACTTTGGGTCACCATAGCAACACTACTGTAACTACATCGAATTTGGTTCAACAGGAGATGAAAAAATAAATAAATATATATACACATACACACATGTACATGCAGAGGTGATGATAAGAAAGGACTCATAACACAGTTCAGGAAATTCTCATTTCCATGACGCTGTGCTTCTCCCTCCTTTGGCCAAAATAACTCAGTTAAGGTCAGTGCATCCCTTGTCACCAGGGATGCAGCTGTCCTGTGGTGCGTTCATGTAAAAAAACCCCTGCCAGATACTGTCAGCAATGCCATCATATCACAGGAGAGAAAAGAGGTGATCTAGTCACACACTGCAACCTTGGGTTCCCAAGGGATCTGCCCATTTAAGTCCCATTAACATTAATGGGGAATTATGTTCAGAGTATGAAGACATCTGAGTGGAAAAAAAAAAAAGCTTGTAAGAGCAAATCCACCATTATAAGCAAAAATTAAAAGTTTGCCACTATTTTCAGTGGGAGAAAAGTTGGATCACAAGTCAGATAAGCCAGCTAATCAATTTTTATAGAAACAAAAGCCCAAAAGATAAATTCTGAAAATCAAACATCTGGCTTTTTAGTCTTTACTTCTCTCACAAAACACTGCCTTTATTTTTCCTCACTTTTTTCTGCTAGGATACATTTTTCATCTGGAAGAGGGCAAAGTATTTTACGAACACTGCATTATGGTTCATTAATGAACTAACAGAATGAGCTCTGAATCTTTTTTCTTATATTTCTTCCTGGCAGTTTCTGGCCTGATGCCTTATCTTTAGTTTAGAAGAGAATAGAGCAGCCTGGGGAGGGGAAGTCTGCAAAGATGAAGCTGGCTATGAAAAGCTGACTTTCCTCAATCCCAGCTGGATGAAAATGAACTCTCCAAAGGCTGCAGGGCGTGCTGGCAGCAACAAGAACTAAACAGCTCTCAAAAGACAGATTTCTCTTACTCTCTTCCCAAACATCCATAATCATGGGGACCAGGTCTGGGTTTTGAAATGCTGTATTTGCCCTAGGAGCAGAGGCTTTGTTGGTGTCCTGTTCAGCCACATACAGAGGGAAAGATGTACATGAATTGCCTTTAAAAACCTCGGACAAACAAAAACCACAACTACTTCCAGTTCACACTGGGCAGACAGCAACAGATCAGAGTGAAACACCACCAGGATTTGGTGTTGGGGCTGCAAGGTCTCGACTATCAGTTCTCTACCACTACGTCCAAGACACAGCTGGATCAGCTTCAGAGTCAATTAAGAAAGCTCTCATTAGAGTTTATTAGCCAAATCACAGCCAGGAACTAAGCTTATATGTACTTAATTAAGGCACAGTTACAACAAAAGTTGCATGGATAAACCTTCAGCCAGGGTGGGATATTTCAGTCATTGTCTCCGTGCTTTCAGTGACGTGCAATAATTATGGTTAATAGTTGCTAAAAGGCTTCTAACAAACCTCTCACAGTAATTTATCATAATTAACATAACCTTAGACATGTTTCAAGCTTTTGGTCCTCAGCTCATTATTTATGGGCCTTTCAAAATTGTTCCAGTACATTAATTTTTCTATTTTTAAGCAAATCTATAAGCAGAGCCTATCAAGTGCTGAAAGAATTACACTTCCCAGTTTATAAATGTGGGTAATATACATGTACATTCATATCTTAGACTTTTTAAGTAGTATTGAGTCATTAATTCATTATCTACAGAAATTATATTAGAATCAGGTAGGGCCTGCATTGCAAGAGAGGTGTAACAATACATAACTTGAAAGGAGCAGAATTTACAGACAGTGGAAAAACTGAAAAAATGTAACAAACATTTAAAATATTTTGCATATAGGTTCACATTAACAGTACTTTCACATTATTATAGAGAAAAATAATTATGAATGCTGCTCTTGTAATGCTTCTGAATACTTCTCCAACACCTTCATCTAACACTTTAAGCTCAAAAATCAGCTACAACACAGAAAAATACACATAAAGTGGGGTCAATTCCATTTGGAAAAATAGAAATCAATGTAAGGATGTTCAAGTAAAAATTAGCAAGACACAGGTATGTCACATTCAGAGGACTGAAAGTATGAATTTCTGGGGGGTTTTCCACGACTTTCTTCAATTTAACCAGGTTTATCATTCTAGCATGCAGTACTACATGAAGACACCCAAACTAGGAATGACCAAAAATTAGACCAGTCCAAGAACATCCAGAAACTACCACACCACCAAATGATTCTGTGATTAACCTGAACAAAAATCTGAAAATACATTTTAACTATCTGATTACCTAAAAACCCTGGGTAAAGCTTCAGTTGTGTTTAAAAGTTATGAATTAAGTTTGTTCACTCAGGACAGTGAAGTCTCTGTAAGGAGGCAGCCAAGTTAGAGGAAAGCTGTTCCCTATTACAGCAGTGCCCAAATACTCACTGGAGTCAGTCCAGAGTAGATCAGACCCATCCCAACCTGCAGCCAAGCAGGTTAGCTCCTTTTCAAATTCAAAATATCTAGAAATACTTTGATTAGAAGCAAATGAAGAGCAATTACTGCCCAAAAAGAAGAGCAGTCAATCATAACCTTGGTTAACACGACTGTAATTGGAGGTCCTCTTGCAGCTCCTATTCCAGCTGCCACATGGCCCCTGGAGGCATCTGAAGACCAGGGTGGCTAAATCAGGCAGTCCAGTTTATCACCACACAACAAAACAGAATTAAACTCTTTGTCTTTCCCTGATTACAAAGCACGGTGCAGTTCTGAGAAGGAAAGGCCTTTGCTTTGTAAGGCAAACATTTCACCAGGAGATGGCTATTAGCCAGCATATATCTCTGTCACTTTTTAAAGATAATCTGGTTAAACAGCTACATCTTTCCTTCTTATGTTTTTGTTTCCACTATACACATGAAAATTAGCTTAGAGACTAAGCGGGCTAATTTACATTTTTAGGGATATGTTTTATCATTGTGTGCAGATAGGATTTGCAGTCTCTTTGCTGAATGCATTGTGTTACCAACCCACTTGCTTTTCTCTGCCCAAAGAAAGAAAAAAAAAAGGGACATTTGCATCATGTGAGCAGAAAATATAGCCCAGCTTCTCGCTGAAAGAAGAAAAGCCTCAAAACCCCTACCTAGTAAAGCCAGGGAAAACTGAGGAATAATAGATGCTGAAAGCAAAATTTCCCCAACATTAATAAAATGGCAGGAGAAAGTACAAATTTTCATTTTTTGGTCACTGTCTTTGAGACTGCACTCTTGTGAAAGTGACATGAATTGTGCAAGAAAGAAACACAGAGTAAATTTTTTCCCCACAGTGGCAGGTAGTTGTAGGTGTAAATAAAAATGAGTGATTTGCTGAAGGCTTGTTGCCAATCTTGTCACTAGCTGTTGCAAGTGTATGAGAATTGTAGTTGGTGCTTACCTTCAGGCCAAGCTTTGAAAAGTGGATATGAGATCTGAAACAGCAAAGCACCAATGTATATTTATCACAAAATAAGGAAAAAAAAAAGAAAAAGGAAGGGGATAAAACACAAGAAACCCTGTCTCGGTATTATTCCACTCCCTTTAAAAGGGGAAGAATAAGGAAATGGCCTCCAATTCCCCTAATTTAATAGCTATGACCAAGGAATGTGAAAAGGTTCAAATAGAAGGTACAAATGGATGCAGTGTTCTTATCAGTTTTCAGCACTGTTTATCAAAGGGGGTTCACCTTCTTTGACCTTCCTTTTTCTCATTAACAAACCTGTAGAAGCCATTCCTGTTATTCTTGGTGTCCCTTGCCAGGTTCAGTTCCAGCTCCACCTCGGCCTTCCTCACCCCCTCCCTACACAACCACACTTTGTCTCTCTGCTCTTCCCATGTCACCTCTCCTTGTTTCCACCGTGAATTTGCTTCTTTCCCTTTAGTTTGACCAGCAGGTCCCTACTTGGCTGTGCACATACACACGTGTGTAAATTATCAAGCAAAATGCCTTACACATAGACACACATCATAAACAGCACGGTCAGTACCTGATTTATGCAGAATTTACACAACAAAACACCAGCGCTGGGAGAGCTGCATCTTTTGCAGAGGAGAGAAACTGAAAGAATAAGCAGTTTTCACCATGACTGTACATGCATGTTAGACTGGCATAAAATTGCTATTCCATTTCACAGGCATTTTGCAGCACAAGCGTTCGAGCTTGTTCAACTTGCTAAAGGGGAAAACTCCTGCAGAAGTCAATCAAGCAACCAAGACATCAGTGTTGGGAAAAGGAGAAACCAGCTGGTCCAGGTGCTGACGGGAAGCTGACACCTTCCCAGCCCTCAGCTGCATGTCACCAGATCACAGAATCACAGACTGGTTCGGGTTGGAAGGGGCCTTAAAGTTTCAACCCTCTGGTTCCACTAGGCCAGGTTTATCCCCATTTAATCTGGCTTTGAACACTTCCAGGAATGGGGGTTCTCTGGGCAGCCTGTGTCACCTCACCACCTTTGCAGTGAAGAATTTCTTCCTAATTTCCAATCTTAACCTGCCCTTTTTCATTTTATAGATCCTTACTGCAAACACACAGCACGAATGAGAATGTTGCAATGCCCAGAAATCAATAATTTGTGTCATAGATTTACAGGTGTGTATTTTTAAATTCTCCTTTCCACATACCTGCTACAAACCCCAGCAGTCTGCCTTTTTCTGCACGCTTTGCATTCAGTGGAGGATCTTGGGCTGACACCCACCCACAACTCCAGACACAAGCCATTAGGGCTATTTATTAAGTTTCACATCTCAATAAGTCACACTTCATGAGTTCTTACAGTAAGATTAATAAAATAATATTGGAAAGCAAGAGTTCCATCGTCATAATGATTTAGTACACACACCGGAGATGGAAGTATAAATAATTAAACCTACCAATCTGAAAGACAAATCTGAAAAATCTCTTCAACTGCCACCAAAAAGACAATTTCAAGTTCATTTAACACCTAATACCAAAAACACTGACAACAGTGTAACACCGTATTGAAATACAAGGAAAATTACTTATTCATGGAGTCTGATCTTGCATGTCAAATGCTGCATTTTAAATATCATTGAGCTATCTAAAAATGGTTCCCCCTGCATTGCTTCCATTCCATTTTCGAAGTGAAATGAAACAACTTATCCACAAAACTTGCCAGTAAAAGAAATTCCCACACATAGCATTTAATTGACCAATTTTGTCTACTAGTCCTTCTACACAATCCACTTCCTAACTCCATTTGCTTTCCTGCTGTGAAAATTCAAATAGACTAATAGGCTTCTCTATCTCTGCTAACAAGAGAATATTGTATTTAAGATCTTATTTAAGTACAATTACTGTATCAGATTCAGGGCTTTTCACTAGGTTATTCAATGTGTCCTTTGTAAAAAAAGTTATGTAGGCATTTCAAGTTTAAATAAAGGTTAGGGGCTAAGGCTGAAACAAGAAAACATTTTTTAAACAGAATCATAATGAACTATTGACTGATAGAGGGGGGAAAAAGGCTTTGTTTAGACTTAAAAACTATGATATAGTTCACATTAAAGTAAAGAAAAAAACATCAACAAACAACTTTTCTAACAGAGATAGCTTATGTTCCTGGGAATGTTCCACTAATTAAACTGGCAACACAGCATCAAACACAAATATATGAGGATACACAAAAAAAAGATAGCTAACCTAATTCCAGAAGGTGCAATAGCTAAAACACCTGTCAATAAAATTTCAGTTACTCAAGAATATCAGCCACAATTCCTGTGACTGCAGGTGCAAGACTTACAAATAGACTAAATTAATGTTAGTGCTGTTTCCAGCTATTTGTGTCTTGCTTCTCACTGTGCCAAAATTAATTTAAAGCATATATTTCAGGCAACACCCAAAATACAGTTTTCTAATTAGAGGGAAGTACTTCCAGTCCAGGGAAATAAACCCACTATCCATAGGAGTACTAGCAAAGGGAGGCAGGAGCTGCAGAGGGAGGGTGGAGGAGGACCTCAGAAGGGTGATGAATACTGGAACACAGCTACAATTTGTGATAACATTTAACCCTCTGCCCTCAATTTAGGCTCTCTAAGACATTAAATGAATACCAATATGTCAATAAAGCAGGACAAACACTAGCCCAGAGAGAACAACAAAACCCCTGCCCCTAACAGCATCCATCCCTCTTTGTCTTCCAGATTACAGGAGAAGCCACAGAATCAGAAGTCTTTAATCCACCAGCGAGAGCTGCTGGGGAAGAGTTAAAGCAACAGAGCCACCTGCACCTGCGGCAGCAGCTCATCTGCTCTCCCCACGCAGCAGCCCTGCAGGTCACTGCACTTCCAAAAAAAAATAAAAATAAATAAATAAAAAAGAAACCTAAGAAGAAAAATCTGTCTGCTAGCCAATATCTGTCACCACCACAGCTGTATTACACAGCAGTTGGCGCGGATAAAATAATTCCTTGTTAAGGAAGGATTTATAAAATATGCAGGACATTAAGTGAACATACACAGCTACTGCTTGGGATTATAAATTCATTAACCTAGACACAATCACTGGGTAGAAGGCAGGCCAGAGAACCAGTCCAGTTTCCCTTCACTTTGTGCAGAATTTACACAATTTCAGACAGATACAAAGACCATGACATCAGAATGGAATTCTCCAGTTTATGGGAATTAGGGGTGCAGTATCAATACACAGAACAGAGTCCAACACAGTAAAAAAAACTTCAGTTAAGTGTTGAACTGCCTTAAGATCCCCAAGAGTACAATTGCTAACACCTCCAACATCCATTACAGTAACCATTTGGCCTGCAAAACTCCCTAAGGAAGGGACAGTGCCAAATCTCTTCTTCCAAACATGCCTATTTGAAGCTGCTTAAACATCTATCACACCTCTACCCAAATGCTGCTATGAGATGTCCAGGTCTTCTCAAGAGCTTCTTTCATGCTGCCATAATCAAGTTTTAGTTTGATTTGTGATTCTGTGACAGGCCAAGTCTGAGCATCTTTTGCATGGGTGGATAAGAAATGAGGGAGCACCAGCAGTTGGCCACTGGACTTCGGGGACAGGGAGGAAAGCCACCTTTGTTTGATCCAGAGATCAGCTGAGAAGAGCCCATCTGGAAAAAATCCCTCCCTTCCAACCTGCCTCGGACACTTGGACTAAGACATGACACCCCTCCTCAGTAAGGCTGAACTCCTGCTTGCAGCCACCAGTCCTGCAGACACTTCTTATCACTCCTTAATTAACAGCAGTAATTTGTTCCTTATCACTCCCAGACCTGTGACGGGTTGGGTTTTTTGTTGTTCATCAGTTTGGGGGTTTTTTTTATTTTATTTTTTCTTCAGAGCTGACTTGCCCTGACATTGAAGGGCTACATTTTATTCTTCAGCTCCAATTAAAGGCTGCCGAAATCTGTCATGGTTTCGCCTCCCTGCATGAGGAGTCAGCTCTTATCTCTCAGTGGGGGGAAGTGAAAATGGGCTCGGTTGCCTAGAAACCTGAATGAGCATCTTCTAAGTGAAAAGCAACTTCTGGACTGTTAATTCAGGAATGGAGAGTCCAGGCTAGAGGACAGTGCCAGTCACTTTGCTTTCAACATCCACAGGGTGACCCTTTCCCGGGGAGAACGGAGGGTAAATAAACACTGGCCTAAGACTGACAACAATTCACATTTTTTTAAACCAAGTAGTTGCAGATGCTGCAAGCAGAGCATCAGTCTCTCCAGGTCAAGGCCACTCCTTCCTGCTGGGCCCCAGGGGTTTGCACAGCCCACTCCCACAAAGACTGCTCGTTCATTTAATCTGGGTGTGGCACCACAGGTACCTGTTTGCTGGGAGAGAACCCAAAAATGAGCCAAAGGACACATCACTTATCCAGAAGTGGATATACAACAATAACTCATTACATACAGTATTGTCTATTTTGAAACATGCATAGGTCTGTTTGTTCTCAGTGAGAATTAACTGCATTGTACTTTATGCAGAGATCCAACCTATTTTTAATTCAAGAAAAAAATACTCTCCTCTTATCTGTATTCCAGTATTTACCATGTAGGTACTGAGTACGTTTTCTCTTAATTTACAAAGAAACCCGTGATTAAGAGCCTTTCAGGAAAACTTTCTATGAAATTTAATATTAGATCTCAAATGTATTCCCATCTGAAATATTTTCACTAGTGAAAGCAAAATCTTCAAGATATTCCTATAAAGTCCATCCAAACTTATATGCTGGCCATCCTGATAGCTAGGCAATAGAAGTAAATAATGTCAAAAATACTGTTTTAAACATTAGCTGAATTTTGAGGCTACAAATATTAAAGGTCAAAAACGAGCAGTGCAAGAGAGTGAAGCACCAAAGCAGGGACCACATTGCTGAAGAGCTTTCAAGGTAAGACCCTGACTCCTCAGGCAGCTATTGCCAAAATGGGTGGCATGAGGCATCATCAGAGTAAGCATCAGGTCTGACTTCAGTCTCCCATCAAATCTGAGTCAGTGCATTGCCACAGGAATCCCAGTTCACCTGGGAAGCAGAAAGAGAGATACAAGAAGGGAAGCAAAGACCTGTTTCTAGCCCTTGCATCCAGCAATTGTAGGTGAAGTGGATGCCTCCACTAGGACTTGATATTAAAATAAATATATTTAAGTCTAGAATCACTACAGACCTGGAATATTTTAATTTATTTTGGGGAAAAGCAAGTAATCGGCCTCAGTTCACATAGTTCTTGTGTCCCTCTGTAGTTTGGGGTTTTTTTAAAGTATCCTTCCCTATCTTGCAGAAACGCTGAAGATAAATACACAAAAGGTTCTATAGTATTCAGATATAAGAGACCAGTAAAGCACAGCTAAGGTGAAAATCTCCCATCAGCACAAGAAGTCCCATCCTGCCTGCTCATCTACTTCGTGGGGTTTTTTCCTTTTCTCCCTCCTCCTTTCTTCAAGTTACTTCAATTCTAACAGTTTTCTTGATACAAAAGACTCAATAACAATGCATATAACTAAAAAAACCCACCTGATTTTCCTCCCTTCCCGGGCCTCTAGCATTGGAAACAAGATCTAACATCACATGCCACTAAATCACTGACCTCTGCCTTTTGGAGCTGATGAAAGCTTAGATCATGGCAAACTCAGTCTGTGGTAATAACTGCTCCTAGGCCAAATATTTTATCTACTATTTATCCAGCAAGGACAAGGCAAGAACCCTGATATTAACCACTGCCATCAGCAAAGCAGACAAAATACAATAAAGCTTATAAAGCACAGACCCCATTCTGACACTTATTTTGCATTCCGCTATCCCTGTCTTAAACTGGACTCGGAGTGGTTAGGGTTGGAAGGGACCTTGGAGATCCTCTCCTTCCAACCTCTGCCATGGGCAGGGACACCTTCCACCAGACCAGGCTGCTGCAAGCTGTTGCCTCGAACAGTTCCAGGGATGGAGCACCCACAACTCCAATTAAAATCTGATTTAAAACAATCCTCTTGACATGCCAGGTCATACAGGGAAGACAGAAAGCTCTTCCCCAAGCCCTCATTCCATATCCACGGGGAGAGACGAGACAAAACCCACAGCTCACTGCCTGGGCTACGTATCCTCTACACCCACCTGCAGCGAGAAAAAATTCATACTTTCTCTTCCCTTCTTCCCTCCAACTTCTGAGGGGCATGAGAAAGAGCTGCTTAAAAAGAGCAGCACATCCCAGGCTTGCTCACAGGCTTCATTCCCAGCTGCAGGCAAGCAATTCCCACCCCGCTCCCCGGAGACGGCATTATCAGCGCCTCGCCAGCCAAGGTGGGGAGCACAAGGGAAGGGGACTGGGAAGGCAAGGAAGGAGAAATCAAATGAAAAATATCAGAGCAGCTGGTCAGTGAGACTCGATTTTCAAGTCTAATCTCAGTTTGTGCAGTCAATGGGGGAGAAATGGCACAATTTGCATGACAACGGCCAAGGGAACTGAATAGTGGCAAATCAATTCTGCGGAAGAAGATAAAGCAGAATATACCTAATATATTAGCAGCAAGGTAGAATTCAATTCCCATATTGTCTGATGATATTGATTAAAACTGACATTTTTTATTATTATTATTCCTCTTCCACTTAGGACATGGAAACAACTGAGCCATATAACAATGCAGTTGTTTTACACAAATGGAAACACACTTGGCCACGGAAGAAAATAATGTAAAGTCCACATCCATTAGGAATAACAGCCCTAAAACATATTAGGGCTGGCTATTTTAGTGCATTACAAAGGCACAAGCTCACTTAGGCTCAGGGAGGGATTTGGTGACTTTAATTTATACCCAACAGGAGAGATGTAAATAGCATAGCTGAAAGGAAGTATTAGGTTTTATTTATGGATGAGTTTAAAATAATCAGCAAGCACAGTATCTCTGACTTCCTCCCAACTTATTTAGAGATTTGACTATCGGTGTTGCCTTGCTGTTGAATTTGAAATAACCTTCACTATCACTACTGAGTTGAATAATTTCCTGACAATGCACATTTTTCTATAAAACAATTCTTTTTAACTCACAAATTCTCCTTCCCCCTTTCTTGGTCAGCAGTGTTATTATCTGAGTTAATAATCTCATTTTTAAAGATGCTATTACAGCTGAATGGGAATTGCTGGTCTGACAAGAGCAGCGCATTCAGTACAGGAAAAAAAGGAAGTAACTCCCAGTGATGCTGCTGCCTGCATTTAAGCAAAAGGAAAAAAAGAAAAACCAAAAGTTTGGATGCTGAAAAATCCACATTACTTTTGACTGAAGAATGTGCTACAAAATTTATTTTCAAGTTTAGAAAAATTCAGTATTTTATGAGTATGTGTTTTTGACTGCAGTGCATGCCATCATAAGAGACTAGAGACAAAGACTGACAAAAATCTCAGCCAGTATTGCTGATGTCACTGATCTGTTCTGCACAGCACTTAAAAAGGACAGTAAACACAGCTGAATCTTGTCAATACCAAAACTTTTTACTTTATTACCATCTAAAAGAGATACCCCCTCAGTCCCACCTTCCCCACTGCAGATTTAAAAGTACTTCCCTGCAACACAGAAAAGAGCCAGAAGTGCCTCCTTGAATACTAAACACTTCCCTGGTCTACAGGCAGATCTTGTCCTTGGACTCGGAGGTAGTGATCTGCCACAGTGATGTGCCAGGAAAGGCACACTGCCGAACCCCTGGGCTGGAGGGTGTCCTAGGGGGGTGCTGCAGGGAAACCAGAGAAGGTGGGGGCTCTTGGCTGTGTTAGCAGAGGAGCAGGGTCCCACTGCTGTGCCTTACACTCACCAGGGGAACAGACAGGCACCACCCTGCCCTTGCATGTTCTCCAAAATAATGTCCTGGAAAACGCTGGGTCTGCTATCTGCTGTGCGCGCATTAAGGATTCCAGACACGCACATGTCCAAACCTGCCCTGTAATAACATTTCTTTCAACGGGCAGCAGCCTTACATTAATATATATTAGTTTCTGTAACTAACTCGAGTGGAGATGTAAGCGACATTTGCTCCCTGAAGTGAAATTATACATTTATATACATCCTATCTGTTTTCCCATCTCATTTTTTCACAACATTCAGCTGTCACACTCTCTCTTTCACTCCAGCATGAAGGGAAACATATCTTCTGGGTTTAACAATGAGAAGGCAAAAAAAAAACCAACCCAAGAATAAGCCAATGTCAGTAGCAGGGCACTGAGCCCAGTGTATGGATCAAAAAGTCCAAGCACAAGACTGTTTTGCACAAAATGGATAGTGCTTTTCCAGTTTGCTTTTGATAGTTCCTCAATCCTTCACTAAGTTATCCTGCAGAAAAATGGGTGGTAGCATACAAAGATTTTATCCTTTTTGTTTGTTTTTTTTTTTTAATTGAAAAATAGAAGGCCTAAATTTTGGCTAATATTCTAATGTAATTCTGTCATCCCACATCTAAACTGATTGAAAAGCAGCTTGGAATACAGATTTAATAAACTCTGATATCGCTGCTCCTTTTGATCTTGGTTGTTGACTTTCTCTTTTTTAAATAAAAGCCCAGCACTGAGCTGTACTGGACAGGAGCATCCCACTACATCTCCACCAAACAACTACAAATCCATCAGAGGAAACACAAAATACTACTAATTTTCTTTGCAATTACATCAGTTGGAATAAATGAAAAACACGAAAAAACAACACTTCCAATGTCATTAAAATATGGTGATGAGTAAACCAACCTGAACAAAGGGAATTAATTATTTGCATGACTTTTTGTGTTCACACATTCTGGATGAATTATTTATAGGGAAAATTTCTAAGTTACCAAGAATGGATTTTAGTTTATCCACAGTTTGGAGATAACACCAACACAGTTCCTATCTAAACTGTTAGGAGTATCTAAATTAAAAGTATTGATTATTATGAGCAACAAAAATTTAACCAAATTTGTTAATTCAGTTGGAACACCACATGGGTTTCTCTCCCCCCCAAGGTTGGATGACCTCAGTTTTTAGAATTTAGAGAATCACAAAATATTTTGAGTTGGAAAGGACCCAGCAGGATCATCGAGTCCAGCTCTTGAATGAGTGACACATCCAAGGGTCAAACCCACATCCCCAGTGTTATTTAGCACCATGCTCTGACCGACTGAGGCAATCTCAAATGCCCCCATCTCTTCATCATCTGCAGAATCCATCTGCCCTTCCCACTCACACCCATCCTAAACCTCACCTACTCAGTCCCTTTACACACCCTGCAGCTTGTGCTCATCAACAGAGAGAATAACACCAGCTATTTTCTCTTCCTTTTTCTCACAGCAAGGAAGGAGATTTAATTTTCAGAAGTTGCTGAGAAGAGTTTAAGACAACATAATAGTGTGCTAACACCACTTCTGCCTTTACTTTTGCCTTTCCCTGAAGTTAGCTACACCATTACCACTCCCTCCCTCTGTAGGGATCATATGCACCCCAGCCCCTGGGTCAGATCACCTTTCTCACCCCACTAACGAAAGAGCTGGAAATTAACCGGAGAAAACTGGCAATATAATTGATCTGACTTACTTTAAAGTCACTAAAGATCAAAGAGGGAAAAGTGAAACTCTCTGAACAGGTTTGCAAAAGGGGCAGGACTGTTCTGGCAGACAGCAAGACATGGCTTTAGTAACTCACCCCAGTGAGTAAACTGCACTGCTAGGTCTCAGCACAGCTTTGCTTTCCTCTGATCCTCCTGCAGCTTTTTTCACTCTGCATCTAGCATGGTATGAACACAGTGTAACATAACCTCGAGCAAAATGTATAATTTCATATGGTACAGATCCAAACATGAGTGACAAAATTTCTTCAAACCCTACTCCTGAAAAATATTCATGCCCTCACCACCCTTCATTCTTACCAAAGGCAAAAGCATGTGATTGATTAAAGTACGATGATTTCTGGATGAGTAATTAAGAAGGCACATAACAAAGGTGCAAATAAAGGAAAATATCTAATAAAGATCCAATTTTTTAAAATCTATATTATTTTAATGTTTGTTCAAATAGATGCTTCCATTCATGACATTTAAACTGATGACTCGAGAATGGCTATTAAGATACATCCCAGATTACTTCTGCAGCACCCTACCTCCTGTGAATTAGTAGGACTTTAAATTATTTTAGGCTTAAATGAGTGGAGGCACTGCAACACAAATCCCATGGTTTGCAGGATGCTTTGTTGTCATGACTCATTTTATTATTGGTCTCTTACCAGCAAACTGTTCTTCCAAAAAATCAACTTCATGATTTCAAAAACTGCTACTATACTTAGGAACTCAATTAAATGAGAATAATTCCTTTCTATTGTGATCAGCCAACAAGATACTAATAACAAGAACCATAAGACTCTTGAAAATTTCTTCACATATAGATTTTTAAAATATATACATACAACATATTAACATGCACACCTCAACCTCTCATGAAGTATATCAAAAAGAATGGGTCAGATTAACACAAAGCTACAGTTTCAAGTAGTATTACAGCTTATTTTAAAAATTGTTTGTGAAGATTTACATATAATTAACTCATTTCAATCAGTTCTGCTCTTGGGTCTTAAATATAACAGTTGTATTAAGATATTGCCCCAAAGAGTTAAATTCTCATCAGATTAAAAACAGTGCAGTTAAATGTCTTTCTGACAGAAGAGGAGGCAAGAAAGAGTCAATTCCCTTGTAGCTAATGGAGTTAAATTGGGGTAAATGAAAGTAAAATGAAGCCCATTTTCTTGTGTTTGTACAGGGACAACAAAGTCTTCATCACCCCAACACTAGCAGAAAACATTCATGTGCCTTGCTCCTGGGAAAATTAGATGCTTTCAGGAAAGCAAGGGAAATCTCCTGTAAATCCATCTCCAAAGACAAAGAAGATTACAGCCATTAAATGTATCGGGAAACAACAGAAGAAAACCAATGCTGAATAATTCCAGACCACCACGACTCTTTTCATACCTTTGACTTGTGAAATTAAAACATCTTTAGCAGGCCAAAACCTGACTGACAGCTATTCCCCTCACACCATGAGAGACAGGGGCTGTGATGGCCCAGGGTGTTTAAAGAGGGCCCAGGACCCTTCTCTCACCCACTGCTCAGCACAGTACAGAGAACATCACCTTTGCTCAACAACTCCAGAGTGCTTCAAGCAGCACAATCAACAAACAGCATTGCAAAGGCTGGACTTTGGAGAATATGGAGTAATGCAGCTGCTTATCCCACTGCTTAGGTGACTTCATTGGATTTTCATAAAAGCCTGCTCCAGATTCCTGCCCTTCTAGCCAGGGGAAAATCAATACATTCTGGAGAAATAATTCTCATCTGGCTAAAAAGATCCATTTACAACATTTAGTGACACACTGGAACAGCTGACAAAGGGAGCTCCCTGAGGTGTATGAGTTGATGTTTTACTGCAGCTGCAGTGAGCAGCAAGTTGGGGCTCTCTGCAGGGAAGAAAACACTGAGAAAAATCAGAGCAATAGGTAGGAAGGAAAAAATAACAGCTATCCTTAATACCTATCCTTCAGCATCAGTCAGGGACTTACCTAGAAACTCCTGCCAGATTAGTTACTGCAACGCCCTGAGCCACCAGCTTCCAAAATGGTTGGTTCACTGAATACATTTACAATGAATAATAATCAACTTCTCAGCTTCTTATGACTTGGCTTTTTATGCCTTAATCCTGTATCACACGAATTCAAACACATTTTTACTGTTAACATGGCTTAAAAGTGAGGATCACATGCAAACAGGAAACAATGCAGATGTAAGAAGCGATCCTGATGGCAGGTTTGAGTAGGTGAAATATTAGTGAGTGATACTACTGACAAGTGCAAAAGTATTCTGTTATACTTCTGGGCTCCTTCTTTCCCACTGAAAACGCTAATGAAAACTGATTTTTTTTGTTTTGTATTTGTTTTAAACCTCTCAGTACAAGAAACCACACTTCCAAAGTCTTCCCTCAATTCAGATGCATTATACTAGTACCCCTTTTAAATTCTAAGTGCCTTTATGGTTCTGGCTGAGCTTATTTTACTGAAGGATTTTTGAGCAACAAACCAGGCAGACAAGTAAAAGCAGAAAGTTAAAAGAATCAAAGCTTTAAAGGAGTCAAAGAGCAGTCCCGGTGAATCTGCAATTTTCTGGTGCATCATTCTGCATCAGATGAGTAATCCATCGTTTGGGATGGCTTCCAAGAATGGACCATCTGCTCTCAGCATGACCACGCTCCTGGAAGCTGCACAGAATCTCTCACCTTCTCCTCGACAGCTCTGGAGAGATATAATAATAAGGTTTCTAGAAAGAACAAAGCCAATAAATTGTAAGCTGATTTGCCTGAAATACTATCTCTTCACAGGTTCAGTACATCTAACTTGCATTAGTGGCCTTCTGCCACACATAAGCAGCATTTGACATGGAGAAAACAAATGATACTGACGGGAGAGAATGGGATTTTTAGCCATGAGATCACAAGGCTAAAACAATAAAATCACACATAAGTGATTGAGGGAATTTGCATATGTACAGTTTCTGAATTCTTCCTAATTTCACGCACATGCTCTGTCACAAACGCCTCAAAGAACAGCAAGGCAAGCACAGAATGAAAAATCCCCACATCTATCCCCTGCCCTGGGTGCAAGGAAGGCTACAGGACAAAAGCCCCTACCCTTGATACTGCTGCAAGGCAACTCCAGGGAAGGGGCCAGATCTCAAAGGGGAAAACAAGCCAACCACTTCTTATAAACTGTCCTACACTGTCAAATTCAGGCAGCTGGCTAAAGACAGGGGACACCAAATTCCCATATCAACAAACAGAGGAGGTGATGCTGTTCCCATAACCCTGACCACAGCTCCATACCCTCCCCTCTGCCAGCATGGGCATTCACCTGGCATCAAAGTAGCCAAGCTTAAGAAACTAAACGAGGCTTCGGGTTTTCACTGAAGAGGAAAAAACCCTCATGGAGAAGTCTCTAGCCAGGGGGGAAAGATCAATTCCGATATTTTTGTCAGCAGCTGCCAGCAGGTCAGTTCAGCTGTATTTTAAAAATACAGTTAAGAGTTGACTCTTGCACGGCTGAAGGTTATGCACATGGGTTTTAACAGCCTGTGGGTTCTAGCTGGGGGGCAAGGAAAACTATGGGATTGAGCAGTTGGAAAGGAGAAAGCTAAACTGCCCTCTTTGGTATTAAGAGGTATCTTTATTGCTTCAGCTAAAAACCAGCTGGGTTTGAGACCCCCCTGAATAGGTGGATCTCATATCACCAGAGCAGCAAACTCCATACGACCATCACTACCCCAAGTGGAAGGGGACTACAAGAAAGTATCTAACTAAACTATTAATAGAGGGCTTTTTAGAGGAGGACAAACTATTTTCTAAACCAGTAGAAATGGTTTTGGGTCTCAGTGTTCCAAAACGAAAGACAGAACATTCCATATATGCGAAGTGTGCCCTTAAGTATGCAGTTAGAAAGCCAAAGGCAATGCTTGTGCTTTGCTCACATTTTGGAAGTTCCAAGTTGAACACAAGATCACTGGAAAACAAAACACACAAGAAAACAAGCAAGATCGGTTGCCTCTTCTTCAAGTTAGACAAAGCACACATGAGGTGTCCTTAATTATTTCAGCTACAGCAGTAAAAACTGAGGATGAAAGAAGCAATTGCAGCATCACACTTCTCTTGCTCAAGGTAGCAGTACTCTCACCTCAGGGCTGGAGGACCCAAGACAGGTGATGCTGCCAGCCAAGGCTGCATCCTGGCCATTGACACAAACCTTCTGCTGTGCAGCCCCAGGCAAAAGGGCTGGAAATGGTTTCTTCCACAGCTGAAGTGGAAGTTTGCATCCTCCAGACTACAATACAGAGAAGACAAAAATCATCATTCCCAGAACAGCCTTCTCATAAGCTTCCTGATACAGGGGTAAGAGATGCCACTTCTGCTAAAGGGAGAAGGGAAGCAGGAGAGCACAGCACAGGGTGGAGTAGGGACATGTGGGAAAAAGGAGCTCTAACTGCAGGAATCTGGGGTGTAAGGATGAGAAGATAAGGGCAGTGAAAGAGTAAGGGCAAGATGTCCTAAGCTCTAGGACAGACATCCAGCTACTGCAGAAATGGAGTGGAAGAGAAGGGAGAAAGCACAGAATTATCCATGTATGAAATCAGGTGCTGAAGCAGCAGGAATATGTGCACAGGGATTTAGAGCTGGAGTTAGAGAGAAGATGGAGAAAAAACACAGCCATTATTTTTAGGGAGTTTTAACAGAATCTTACAGAATATTTCTTCTTTGGCTCTTGTGTCACAAAGAGAAAAAAGGAGCTGCTCCCCTTTGTGCCTTCACAGTGTTTCAGTCAGAGCAACACTTCTCCTGACCAACCACAGTAGTGTCGCTCACTGTCCAGCTCCAAGGATCCTAAAGTCTCAGCCCTTGCTACCAGTCCTTGTTCCAAATCATCAGTTATTGTACTTGTCAAGTACAGCTCAGTACTCTTGCAAAATCCAACAGTTTGGGTGTTAAAGGAAAAATAGGCATTGTTTGACTGAGAGAGGAAAAATTCAACACAGACCTTTAAAAAGATACCCGGCCTGCTCATCACTTTCCTCTACCCCCTTTCACAATCATTTCCAATAAGCAGATTTGGAGCTGCCAGATAAATTTCTCCACTGGCAGGAGAACAGGTCACCAGACTCCCTGAGGTCCCAGCTGCTCCTCCCCTATTGCTATTAGGGATCCCATTCGAGGCACCACATCCTACCCTGATTAAAACATTGCCTACATGAGTCTTATACCAGCCTCAGTCTGCCAAAATCAAAAGACCTGCTCTTGATTTATAGCAAAGCAAATGAGAGGAGGAGGGATTTAAGAGCTGAAGAAAAAAGGCAAAATAATGAGGGGATGGAGAAATAATAGAAGCACTCAGTTCTCGAGCTGCAGGACTATCTTGAATATAAGCATTGGCCCTAAAAGATAATGAATTATCTTAGGAATCTAAAATCCCTATTTTTCCATCTTAAAAAAAATGCTTTGGTTTCTTAAAAACAAACGTGCTTCCTTCTTGGATTAATATCAAGCTACTAGGATTAGCTATCACAGAATCAGGCATGATCCACGTACACAGCTGCATCATTTCCAAAGCACCGCAGAAGGCAAAAAGGACATAATGAATATGCAGAAACCCTGTTTACTGTTAAGAGCAATAATCTTATTTGCCCTTCCTTTTGTTATACATAATATTAACACTCATTCTTTGGGCTCTTCTACACTGCTGAGTCTTGATTAATCAATCTTGTAAAAACTTGTCTTCAGTGACTCATCATCTGTTTCTACCTTTTGAACTCTACTGAAAGCATCCTGATCACAAACCAAAACAATTCAATACAGAATACATACCTGCCTCCAAATCAGGAAGAAAAAAACCCATGAACAAACCCATTTTGGATCATTGCAGCTTGGATCACTCCAAGGTCTACATCATTCATATGTGGCAGTGAGCAACTACCTCCTCATAGGCAAGTGCTCAAAATTGTTCCTATAAGTATCAGCAGCGATTGTTTAATGGGATGCTGTGGATTATTGCACAGCAGCTTTACAGGACATTAGTTATTACTGCTACAGAGTTGGTGGTTTGTGTTTTGAAGGACCACAGCTGACTATTTCCTTTACTCTTTTCCTCTTAATAGATAAACCATCAGAAAGCAATATAAACTGTATTTGACCAGCGTGTAAGCTGCCAGGTAATAAATTCCCCACAAACATTAGGGAAACTACCAGCCTTGAAGCCATGCTCATACTGAAAGCAACACTGAGAACCCAAAAAACTCACTGCTGGGTTTTGGGGATTTTTTTAAAGACAAAGCAAATATTTTGCTTCAATCGGTCTTCAAGTGCTATAGAGTCTACTGCATCCGAGGATATCTCTCCCGAAGGTAACCCCTCCTCATCAACTTTCTCTCACTCCTTCTCCTTGCAGCTGAACCACAGCATATGGTGCACGTGGGTATTGATACTCTGCTCCCAACATCACCTCTGCTCCAGCCCTTGGAGCTGCCCTCAACTGGTAAATGGGCTTTTGCCAGCCACGGTACCGCTGCTCTCCTGGCAGCATTTCCCATGGCAGGGGAACAAACGCGCTCCTGCTCCATGTGTTCCCAAGCCAGGATGCCAATCTTTGGACACCAGCCTTTGGCACCAGGCCAGATGGATGCTTTTTGCTGTTCCTCTGCTTTATGGGCTTGAATAGCAAGCGACTATGAACTGCAGAACTACAATACTGTTATCGGCTGAAGTAAAAACACTGGACCACTGCACAGCAGTGAAACAACCTCAGTTTTAGAAGAGATCTTAGAGAGAGGAACCCGAGGAGGGGAAAAAAGGAGATCAAAATGTAAAACTAGAGAAATAAATGTAATTTAGCACCAAATCACACACTTGAAGTAAACAAAGACACACATTGCTGCACCATCTTAAAGAACATAAACATATCTTACATTTGTGGAACCATAGTGAACAGTTTTAGCATCTCTTTTCAGAGCTGGGAAATACGTACCCAAAACCTCCAAGAAGAGCTGTGACATCTGTCTTCTCAGCAATTCCTAAGGTGGTCCTCACAGGCAGGTTTTATTTTCTGAACAGAAAAGTCTCCCACTTCTTCCCACTATCTGGTATTTATGCCCACACTCCAAGCTTAAATCATTCCCCTTAATCTACTTCACCCATCGACAGCTACTGTCTGTTGCTTGAATTTAAAGGATATGAATTTATAGAAATGCACATAATTCAAGTTTGAATTGTTATCCTTCCTAGTGCATCCAGGCACAGAGACAAAGGGAAGAGTAACCTTTCTTGGCCAAGCAGCACATCAGCAGTCACGGAGCCTGCTACATCCCGATACGATCCTGTGCGCAAATAACAACAGTCTGTGCCTGTCTGGCACATTTACCCACAGAAATCTGGCATATGTTTTACTGTGAATAATTAGGAGAAACACACAGAACTCTCTTATTTCAAGGTAGCTTTTGTTACGGCTCCATTCCTGCAGACTTGCAAGATGAGGGTAAGATGACAAGATACGAGACTATCAAAATTTAATTGAGAGAGGCTGAAACAGATGAGCGGGTAGGAATAGGAGTAAATAAAGTCTCCACACAAGCTAAAGAAAACCAAACAAAGCAGATACTAAACTGCACTTTGGATATCTGTTCATCTGTACAAGTATGGCTATTTCACAGTTTCTCCCTGCTTTATTCCTAAAGTGGTTTCAATACTGAAGCTTTATAGAATAACTTGAATGCAGATTAGATATTATGTATGTAAATCTTGATACAAGTTAAAGGCCCGGTTTTTGAAACATATATTGGTTTTCCTTTTTAGCCAAGGATTTTTAGGTGCAGAAGAAACTTTCCCAACGACAGGAAGAGAATCCACTTGAAAACTTGATGAATATGTCAGATTCCCTATTGGGTTACTTTAGCACTGAGTCTCCTCATTTTAGATGCAACTCCTGCCATATTTAGAAGCTTGACAATTTTTTTTTTTTTAAATAAACCCTGAGAACACACCAGATTTCACCCCAGGGCAGAGCTAAGAGCCTGCTGTTACCAAGCGCACACCCTGAACGTGCATGCAGAACTCTTGTGATTCACAATTTCAAAATGCAAACAGAAAGACCTGGGGATACTTCACTGGTGTGAAAGTTGAGGTCTTTTTGTTTGGTTGTTGTTGGCTTTGTTGCCTTTTTTTTTTTTGGTTTTTTTTTCAAATAACATTACAGTATCATGTGGTAGCCTTGAAAATAGTGAGATACTGAGATACACACATGCTATCAAACATTGTTTCCAAAATCCTGGCATCAGCCATGCTTTTTCTGGCACAAAGTACACCAAGGGTGCTAGAGAAACCCTCAGCTGCTCATTCCTGCTCCTCCCATCCTTTGAACATCAGCGTTCATGCAGAGAGGCTGAGAACAAAGACCAGCTCTCCGTATGTCCCCAAAGGGTGGCCTGTGCCCACACCAAGGGGGTGGCAGCCAGCCCAGCAGCAGGACAGGGCAGCACTCCTGCTCCAGTGCCAGTCACAACAGCAGCACATGCTCTGCCATGCCTTGGAGACCTCTCCTTGGAAATTCAGGGATTGGTTTTCAAGAGCCTTTCATTTAGACTGAAAAAGACTTCCATGTACAGGTTGGGGAAAAAAAAATAAAAATTAAAATCTTGTTTGTCCAAGTGGGCTTGTGTCATTCTTGCAGAGGGATCCAAAACCAGCATAGAGACAGAAACATCAACACCTGACCAGGACCAACCACCATAACCACAGCCCAGTACGAAGAAAGCAATTTGATTAAATTGGTTTAACTGAGAGAAGTCATGATAGCAGACACACAGCTTGAACAAGAAATACACAAGGCTTATGCATATTACGCTTTTCTACACACTATGTTTTGTTCCAGGCAGTTTTTAACTGGGATAGTCACTGGTGCTGCAAGATCTGAGCTTGGAAAGGGTTTAATCATCCCATTCCAAACATCTATAACAGTAGTGATGAGTTACATGAATCAGGGTTGCTGTCTAATCAGCATAATTAATCTCATTCAGTGATTAACCCAAGGAGGAAAGAGCTCCTTTAGGCACAGGTAAAATAGCATGTGAGTCATTACTTGGCAGTGACAGTAGAAAGTTTAAAAATGCAAGTTGTGCTTTGTTGGAAGGTTCAGACTCAGTCTAAAGAGGAAACACACAGATTATTAGGTGCTAGGACAGAAACTTGATGCAGTCCTTCCCCAACCACCAGAAACCAAGACACCACTGTCACTAAAAGCTCTGGTAATTGGTGAAACACTAGAAAGTGTTCTGGGGACATGACAACCAAACTCTGCTCCAACACGAGCCAATTCTGTTGCAAGTACTACAGGCAAAGACCCTGCAAGCAGTTTTATCCATCATGCTACAGTTCAAGCCTTTTTTATCATTGATCTCCCAAATGGAATTACTATAAAAATGCTCTCATTAATTTCCACACAAAAAATTATATCTCTTGCAGTGCCAGGACCTATTTCAGAAGTGTCTGAATCATCCTAAGCAGGGTTCCTGGTTTCTTCATACAGAAATTTCAGAAATCCCTAATGCAACTTCGAAGCTGCATCTCCTAGAAGACAGTCCAGTTTCAGCACAACACAAACAATATATTCCTATATATTTAAGGCAGCAAAAGGTGGCACAGCCACCAAAGGAAGCAGCCTGCCCTTGCAAACACAGTGGTGTATTTGTTGATACCCTCACATCTTTCTGTTTTCTGCACTATGTGGCTGAAACAGCAAATTGGATTAATTGAGGGGAAAAGATTTTGAGGTTAAGGAAGGTTACTTTAAAGTTTATGAGCATTTAGAGCATATATGAAATTTCTCAGTTCGTTCCAGAAAAATGAGAAACTGTTGGGAGAAAAAAAAAAAGGTAAGTCATGTCGTATCTGACACCTGAGAGTTGTCCAGCCCCGATTTCAAGTGGCTGTTTGCCAAGTGAGGCAATAGCTGTGGCATTTGGAAACACATGCTAGCAGGGAAAGGTTCCTAGAGATTCCTCCTAACATCACACCATCCTCAAGATTTAGCAGCCTGGCTGTACACTTAACAGCCATGGAAATAATTGCCTCACAAGTAGTCATTTATCCCCTTCGACCTGATATGAAGTCAAGAGAGCTCAGCAGCAGCAACCAGCAAACTTTGGATGGAAGTATTTACAGCTACCATTGGCTCATGGCTTTCCTGCTGGCAATCCAACATCTTCTGTTTCATCTTCCGAGCGCTAATATCCGTCACATCTCATTTTTATTTCTTAACTTCCTCTAGGGCAGACACCAACATTGAAACTCTTGCATAAGCTACCATTACATAGCATGCAGCTGAGGAGAGAACTCTCCCCCATCTTATTCAGATCAAAACCAATCGCTCCTCCTGTTACAATCAAATCCCTGCTTACATCTTGGATCAACTCTTCATTCAGGAATGTGCTCACCGGGTTCTTGAGACTTCTCTGCTGAGGTGCATTAAACACTGCTGGATGAAGCAGTAGAGAGGGAAGGGAGGCACAGAATCTGTTCATGTTGGCCATTACCAGGGGTCATGGCAGCTGCAGAGTCCCCCATTAGGTAACACCCCACGTGTTGCTGGATGTTGTACATGAAAATGTGAAGAGCTGTTTCAGGTCTCCTATGTAACTCCAAATGAGAGATGTTCAAGTTTTTTAACATGCACCTGAAGTCTTAGCCATCAATTTCTTTTCTTCCCCAGAACAGTGAAATTACCACTGACAACTTAAAGGGTTTCATGAAATAGCACAAAAGCATTAAAAAGGACAGTTCAGGAAGGGTAAAGGGTCTGTAATAGCTAAAAGTTCTGAGTGTGTATCACTCAGAGGTGCCCATATCAAGAGCACCTATGCTCTATGGGGTATTTTGAGAGCATTTTCCTGTTAAGAGAGAGCCTGCCCCTTCGAGGCAAACAGCCAGAGCTAGACCAGAACTGATCCGGGGCACTTAATGAATAAACACAAGAATATCAGGGATTAGAACTGGCCTTGTACTCACACAAAAGAAGCAGGGGAGTGTAAACAGGAGCCCATGGCAGGCAAGAGGACAAAGCCAGAGCATCAGCACTGCTACTGGTAAACAGCAACCCAAAGGGCTTGCAGCAAGCAAGGCTCCAGTCAAGGTGCAGAGATTAAAGCATGTCCCACAAAAGCTGTGTAGGAACTACCTCTAAACATGATCCTCTGTCCCTGGAGATAAGCCTGATGGGCACTCTCACTACAGCTGGTGCAGTATCACTGGAAAATCGCTACATAAAGACATGAACAAACCCGTTCTGGACACCCCCACCCCCTGCGGCTCTCGTGTTTCTCATCTGGGTATTTGACATTTTTTCCAGCTCCCCTGATGGGGATTTTTTAAAATTATTGTTTGTGTTTTGCATTTTCTTGTTTTATTGATAGGAGATAGGGGAAAGATGATAGCAGTAATGAAAGTTTAAAAATCCCCACGCCAGTTCCAGAGAATCCAGGAAAATTGGCACCTCTGTGTTTTTATCATCGTTATCCTCTCAGTAGGTGAGAGAATTCACGTTTCAAGGAGGACTGTGAAAAGATACAGCTCCCAACTGGTTGTACAGAGTCTTGAAACCCTAAGGAGGATTTTTAAAACGGCAGCAAAGGGACATGGAGAAGGAAAGCAGCAGGACCTGCTGCAGGGGACAAGTACGAAGAAAGATGATTATTCCAGCTTGAAAAAAATAAAGAGATTAACTGTCAAAGGGGCAAAAATAAAAATAGTCACTCTTAACTCATGCAAAGCCATGTCGGAGTGTAAAAGTAATTTAACACATTTTCAACTTCAAGCAACTGTGCAAGAGGCAGTGGCGGATTCCAGGCTCCATGATTTATAGCCAGGCTCAGAGGATGAACAGACACTGATGGTGAAAGGCAGATCCAACACAAGGATTTCTTCTTATTGCCTTTGATTACAGCACAAGACACAGACAACCTATACCCAACCATGCCTTTTTCTTTGTGGGGTCGTTGGTTTGGGGCATTTTATGCATTTGCATAAAAAAACACAACACCAGAGGTATGAATCAGGAATGTCTGTGATGCCTTGGAAATGCTGTCTTGAAGACTCAAAGACTTATTTTAAATTGACTGGGATTTGAATGCTAGCAATTAGACAAGAAACAGATGCCTCACTACAAGCAAGAGCAATAACTGTAAGAACAATTACCATTTTGTGAGATAGAGTGCAATGCACACCAGAAAAATATGGTTTTAATTTGTCAGAGCTAATATTTATCCAAGGTGACAAATAATTTACTTGGTTGATTGCAAACTTCTGGATTTGGGTTGAATCTGTTCACAGCACAAACCTCCCTTCAGTATCAGGAAAATCTTCAGTGTCAACTAACAAATGGAAGGAAATTCAAAACCATAAAGAAAAGATCTGAACAAAAAGCACACAACCATAGTGGAGGGGTTTGCTCTTCCTCCATATGAACCCTCTCAATAATCTCTACAGTTACCATAAAAAAAATAATCAGACAGCATGCCTTCCTTCTGAATGATTTCTCAAATTCTCTGATAACATTCAGCCACATGCAATCAAGAGACTATCAACACTGATCTGATCTTGCCTGCATAAAGTTGTAATTTGTGCTGTTTATCTCCTGGGTATTACCTACTGTATTATTCTGTCAGCACAGAACAGCTTTAGGTTTAAAATTACCAGCCTCATTTAGTCTTTGGGCTGTGAATGTAGACAGGCTAGTTATATCGCAGTACAATAGCAGTAATAATAGTTGTAATGGCTAATATGCATTTAATTTTAGATTAAAGCAAGACATGACAAATATATGTGAAAATATTCCTGTCCTACTGAGAGCATTTGCACACCAGCATTGCTTGCAGTTGTTATTGCACAGGCACAGTTCTGCCTCAAATACAACTAGAGATGAAGGTGTTGGGTTTCTGTCATTGACTGTTTTCAAATCAAGTAATTTGCCTTTTCTAGCAGTGAACATTAATTAATCTATCATATTAAGCACACACCTTCCTTTCAGAACCGAACTGCTGCAATGCTTAAACAATTTTTCTTTGTCATATGGTTCCCTATCCCTGTAAACCCCCCCTCAACTTCTGAGTCCCACTAATTACTGTTACCTTATGGATTTGTGTAGAACATGAATGAATCCTGTCATCAAAACAACAACCAAACAGCTGGGGCAATGACAACAATAGCTTAAATCCCTTATTGTCAATTTTCCACTCCATTGGATTTGATACCACAAGGCAGTGGCAACCCTCTGAAACCAAGCAGGGTCATGCAGGTGCAAGTCCACACTGAATACAACATATGCAGAGGTCATACAACTTAGCTTGTCCCATTCCTTCTCAATTTGACACAAGCTGTTGTATTGTTTTCTTACCCTCACTTAAGAAAAATAAATTCCCACCTTCAATTTCTGCAGTATCTTGAACAATTTCAACTCACGTGTATCTAAATAAATGCTTCTAAGCATGCACTTACAGGCATTAAAACAGAAGAATATGAGTTTGGAGCCATCACATACATCATATGTTGTTCACAGACCTGTAAGGATAGCATGCACTATTTTTCACATGTACTTTTCAAAAAAGGTTAATTGTGCAATACATCTTTAACGTCCTAAAACAAAATAACACATATGAAAATTACCATTCACTCCCTTTAAAGTTGCATTGAGGTCTTTACCCTTAAGGTGAAACAGGTGTACGTAGTTCAGGATGCTTTTTTGGCTGTATACATTCAAAAGACAACCAGCCTTTTGCAAGTCTACAACATAAAATTCTTCAGATACCCACATGTTTTCCTGAAAAGGCATTTTATAAAGAAAAAAAAAAAAAATCCCTACTCACACTTACTGCACAATGTCACAGGTTCAGCAGTTCAACTAATTCCTTCCATGTCTACTTGTCTTTAAGACTTTAACACACACATGCACATCATATAATTGTAGGTACAATACTTCCCCTTATTATTTAATCCCCTGAAGCTATAACTGAAAAATGCTAATATTACCTTGCATGCTTGAAGCAGCTTGTTAAAGAAAGGCAATTTTCTCATGTGTCAAAAGATTCCAGTCCCATGAGATCCTCTGGTTAATTCATAAAGTAATTTAATCATAATTAAAGCAAAATTGCATCTTACCCAACCATCATGTTTTGCAAGACAGATTTAGAAAAAAAAATAAGAAGTTTACACTGCCAGCAGGAATAGGGAAAAGGCACATTGCAGGAGATGGGGGGAATTAAAGGTGAGAGGCTGTCAGCTCTGTTAGAGGAAACAGAGAACTTCTGAGGGCCCAGGTTCTCCCCAGCTCTCAGTGAGCCCATGGTAGATAGGCCACTCTCATCTCTACAAGACAAATGACTTATTTGGCACGAAATGAAAATGAAAAATTATTTACTTCGGGAACTCGCTCACCCCCAATTAATTATAGTGAGACCAAAGCACAGATTTTACTGTCCGTCCCCACAGAGCCACCAGAAACAAGGTGCACATTTTGTTTTCTGATGGGTTGCATTTAACCACATCCCCAAGGAAGACACCAAAATCTAGGTAAGCAGAACTGGACCCAGCACCTAATGCCAGTTTCCTGGATTGGGGTGAGTTAGCAACAAATGCAGCACACAAGACAGCAAGCCTCTGCCTCTGTACTAAACCACATCTCATGAAGGAAAACAGAATAAGCTTTTTGTGTTTGTATTCTGTCTTCTTTTGTTGTTGTTTTTGGGTTTTTTAATTACTAAAAACTGATGTATTTCAAGTAAAATAACTAGCTATAATCTTGTTTATAAAAATTGACAGGAGTCAGAAAAACTACATATTCCATGTTACTGAAACCACCATGTTACTGAAAATTATGGTATTTCCCTCGCTAGTAACTGCAGAAGACTATGAAACCTCAAGAGTAATCTAATGTAGATTAGAATCCACTGAAAGAAGGTTCAAATGGAGCACTCAGAAAGATACAGGCCACATAGGGAAATTTTGCCTAATTCTGATACACACACTGCAGCTGGGGGAAAAAAAAACAAACCACAAAAACAAACCACAAAATAAATAGAGAAACAAAAATAGGAACATACACTAGAAAACTGCTGTCTTACCTCACTTAAAAGAACAGCAGCTGTGTCAGATAGACCCATACTTTATATTCACTCATAGCAGGTCCTTCCCAGAGAAGAAGCAGCATAAGCAAAACTATATTATATTCCAAGATTCAACATTTGCTAAAGCTTGATTTTACCAATTCCTTTTTTGCAAGAAGCCAAGCCTCAAGCCTCAAACCACAAAGCCCCTCCTGGGAAAAGTCAAAGCCAGGCTTTCCCCATGGCTGCACCCGAGTCAGATGAACAAAGCTTCCAGAGAGCACTGATGAGATGGAACAGAGCTGAACAAGAAACTCATCAGCCTCTTGGGACCATCTCCTCAGGGATGGTCGTGGCAGAGGTCTCCCACACCTTAATACTTTTAAAGCCCTCACACTGACTAGTTCATGCACCCAAACCTTCCTAAACCCACAGACAGCCCTCACCTTGCTAAAAACATCTACAGCACCACAACAGACTTTACTTCAATAATAAGACTCAGGTCCAGCTTTGAATATCCATTTTTTAGTTCGTCTCCCCCTTGTTCCTCGTTAATACAACATGCAGGAGTGGTGGAGGTTTAGAAGGGGTTGTGTTCCTTTCAAAGAGGTGCTTTTGGATTCCAAAGGCACTCTCTACAGAAGGAAGACTAATTCAAGCTACCAAGGCTTCAAACTACAGGAGGGCCTTCCAGATATCACAAAAAGCTTGGGAGTTGGATATACTGCTGTTTCATCAAGAACTGGATGTATTTCTTATTTTAATTCTGACAACTCAGTGCTGCATTGCACACCAAGAACTTGAAAGGTGTAATCCACAAAGAACTAACAACCATGGAAAAAAAATATGAGACTCTGACACTGCACAGACTGTGATATTTATGAAATGGACTAAAATGAAAACACCTTTCACATTTTCCATTATTATTTTAATGAAAATATCCAAGTAAATTATTTTTTAAAGATTCATTATTATTCAGAAACATTATTTACTAGGAGGTCTTGTTCTTCTTGAAGATTTCAATATAAAGAATTATTTTCAACTGTATCAACTCTATTCAACTATTTCAACTACAATTTTTAAAGTCTTGAACAGTAGGCCAGTGAGCATTAAAATAACTGGTTTTGATGTTAAGTTATTCAAGCCATGCTTGATTTTTACCACAAGGTTCAGGGAGCCATTTCAGAGATACTTTAGATTTCTCTTCAAGAGGCAAACTGAGTACTGTGGATATAAAACCTGTGCCATCTGCAGGGCTACTTCCAGGCTGATAACAACATTTATGAAAAAAATATTTAAAGTATTTATTATTATCATTATTATTACCCTGTTTAGAGTGGAGACAACACTTAGAGCTCAGGAATGGCAGTAAGCAGACAAAAGGGACACGAGGTCTCCAGCACATTTGCTGACACTGTCACTGACCCACCTGTAAATGTTCTAAAGGGGGATCAGTCCACCATCCCATGGGAGACTATTAGCAGTTCACTACACTGAAGGCTAATAAATCACTGTCAGGATATGCCTACAGTTATTCATCTTATTTTTGTTGACGTTTGTTCCATATTACCTAATAATCTGAATCCATCTTGAGTAACTGCTCTAATCAGTCTTTATGCTCAGCTTCTGCTAGCAAGTATAATACTGCATTCATCCCAGATTCTTTGAAGGCATTTCAGCCTAACATGTACATTTTCTGTATCGCTGAATGAAGGCAGGAACAAGCTCTGCCTACCTTAAGAAAGGAAAAGCACAGCCTCCATCTGGCTGAAACACAAGTGATTTGTTTTATTTTAACCTAAATGTTCCCTTTCAGATCAAGGTCACTAATTAAAAGTTAAAGATCCTGATTTGCCTGACTGGTAGATCTATTAAATCAATTGATAATTTATTAACATTGATTTTGGACCCAGGGCACTGAGCCTCTCTTACTTCTCACAGTGCATTTGAAAGATGCCAGGAGTAAAGCTGACATACACAGCAGCCCTACCATGCCAAGTGCTTGCACAGGGGAAATTTGACACAGAAACTAGGGAATATAGAAGACTTATCTCAGCCCTTTAAAGCCTGAAAAGGCAAGGAGCCAGTCCTGTCTCTGCCACATTGTTTAGTCAATGCATACAGGATTCTTATTTCCAAATCTTAACAGGACAGAGTAATTAATCTACACTGGGTGGGAGTTACAGGTTTTCACATGCTTCCAGACTACAGCACAGCTGCCCTTTTCCCTTCAGGAGAGAATATTTTAAGCCCAAGCATGACTTTGTAACACTATGTTAACATGACAGTCCCTCTTCACATAAAGGACTAATCCCACAACGTTCAGTGGCAGAACCACCAGGATATTTTTGCTGTAATAACACGCTGCAGTAATCAGCTGGTGTCACCTTAGTCACAATCAGGCACAGTAAATGAAATTATGGCTCAGCAGTAGCCTTGTCACTGATCTGGGGACTGGGAGGGCTGAGCTACTAAAGAACAAAGCTATGCAAACTAACTTCAGCCTATTCTGCCTTTACATTAGATGAACTTCAATTTCAAGGCTCTCTTTCCCTAGCAGGAAGGCTCTTCTACCCCTGGCTGTACCCCTCTGAAGTTATTTCTCTTGGGTGGCATGAGGAAACAGCAAACCCTGTAGACCATTATGCTTCTCAGGAGCTGCAAAGGGGCAAAACCAAAAGGAACAAACAAAAAAATTGATGTGGGTGTCAGCAGCAAATGACAGATGACCTAGATGAGCTTTCAAATTAAGAGCTGTTCAATATGGTTCATCTGGAAATGTACCACCAAATGATTACCACATCTTTATTACCAAGAAGATACTCTGAAAAAGCAATATTTAATAGACCAATTTACACAGTGAGCCAGAATTGTGTCAAAACAGAAAAAAAGAAAGTATCAGCAACATCAAGAAAAAAAAAAAAAGCAGTGTACTTTCCCAAGCATACAGCCTGTAAGTATCAGAAATAACCAATGTCCATCTAGACAGTACCAAAATCAGGTGAAGATTCCAGGCCTGTGTTATTCATGTTTGTTCCCACTGCTGGCTGCACTGAAGGCCAAGGGAGTCTCAGACTGGGGCCACAAGGGATCAGGCTCTGATACTCAAAACAGTGACAAATTTCCTCCGGCCAAGCATCTCACAATGTATACAAGCACTGGCAAGCTGTGTTACAGGATGTCATTGGCTTACTGGGAACTGATGGGCAGAAGGATAAAGCACTTTACTCATCACACTAGAAATCTGTGACAGAAACAAGAAGTGAACACAGTCCACTGGCCTAACCCTAACCCTGAGAAAGCATGTTGGGACAGATGTAGAGCTCTCCAGGTTCTTATACTGAACTGAACACAACAGGTAAAGAAAGCTTTGAAAAGGAAAAATTTGGTGTTTTCTTTTAAAATAGCCATACAGCTTAAGTAACTAAAGTGAACTCAGCAACTGAGGGATTAATCAAAGGATTTATTGACCAAAAGATTAATGAACTGAATGGTCCCAATGTTTAATATAAACTAGTTTAGAGAGCATGACTAATGTCTATTTTTCATCCTCATGGAATGTCATTAATACAGCTGTCATCCAGAGTTTGAAGCTACATGATGTTTCAAAACCAAGTTTATTTTTAGGCGTAACACCTACTCTGGGTTTTGGTCCCAAACTAAGAGCCCAAAGTGCTTGGCACCAGGCATGAGGATCACAAGTGTTTACAGAAACCAGTTCAGCCAAACTGAAAACAAAGGCCCAGAAAACAGTAAAAAACTGCATCACTTCATGTTCTGTAACTTATTCTCACATGAAAGTACCCTTACATCCTAACACCATATTTTTCCCATGTAAAAAGCAATTTGACAAAGTATAGGAAACCCCATAAACAAATCCACAAGTGCCTGAGACTTTGCAATGGCCCCTATCCACCAAGGCCAGCCAGTGGGGACACAAGAGACAACTTTATAATTTACAAACTTATCCTTTCTTGTTAAAAAACAAAAAACAGAGAAAGGAGTGTCCAGAAACACCATCCAAGCCCCAGTGGCAGCAAGCCAGCCATCACCTCTCAGTTCTAACACAGCACCACAGGGTGCTTCAGCTGAACTGGGATAACCCACACCTCTATAACCCTCACTGCAAATGCATCTGGCACCACAAAAAACTTCAGTATGAATGTTGCAACGTGCCTTGTGTAGCAGCATAAATGCTGGCCTGGACTGGAAGAGGAGCAACAGCTGCCAAATCTCCCCAAAACAGTGGCATAAAATAAATATTTAGTGATTAGCCCCCTGTCCCCCACAGTAAAAAAGAGGGAAAAAAATTACACATTTGTGTGAGCATGAAGCTTTCCAGGGCTGACTTGTATCTTAAAAATACCAACCATTTCTATAAAACAACATCTTGAGACTTTAAAGGTCTTGCCCTTACTGCTAGCAATGTAGTACAAAACAGTTTGTAGGGGAGTAAAATTATCTCCAAGAAATGCTGCCGTAACAGTTGGGACTTTTCCAAGTGATTCTGCAATTATCCCTGTACCAAACCTCGCTGAAATTTTATTTTCTGTAGGTTGGTTTGCACTGGTGCTGCTGCTGACAAGAGAATAGAAATTGAGGTTTCAGAAGTAAAACAGTATCTAATTTAGGCCCAAAGACTTTACTACTCATTGTGATGCAATGCAAAAATGAGAAAACACAGCTTGACTTTAAGAACATATTGCAGCTTTGCTCAGTTGGCAGTATCTGAAACATTTTTCTTTTTTCCTAATTTGCAACCACAAATGTGTTCTTTAATAGAATTGCAGTGGTTATTTTAACTAAAATAATTCCAACTATTACTGAAATAATTGTTGTCTCCAATTAATTTTCTTCAGAAATACTCTGACAATCATGTTTTCCCTGGTCTCCATGAACAATGAAGACACAACACAAGTGACAGAACAGAGGTTCCTGAAATCAGTTCCAAATTTTTCCAAGGTCTCCACATGATAAAAACCACTAAACTATGCTAGAGTAAGCAGATGGTGGAAACTCAACTATTTTTTTTTCTTGTTTCTCTTTTGATCAAAAGATAAAGGTGGTGTTTGGATTTGGGTGTTTTTTTTAAATATAGAAATAAGCTGGACTTCTACATATTTGCATACAATTAGTCTTGTACACACAGCCTAAATAGCTAATCAAGGGACATTACATTCCTGTTGGCATATGAGGCAGAGCACAGCTACCCTCATTTGCTCTCAGTGCCTTGAAGCAGTTTGGGAAGCCCTGATCCCCCTCTGTTACCAATTTCCTCACACAGCAGCGCCCTGAGCATCTCCTGCCACTGGGTTAACTGCATCCAGAAGCAGTCCCGGAGGCAGGTGAAGAACTCCCAATTCCCAAGGAAAGATTCTTAAGGAAATGCAGGAGCTGGCTCTTTTTTCAGCTGGCATTTTCTAGCCTTGCCCAGTGTAGATGCCCAGCAGGGTGGGTGGCAGCAGCCTGAGCTCTGGCTCACGCAGAGCCACTGCAGACACGCACCTGCCAGTGCTCAGGTAATGCTTTCACCTTGGAAAGGCTTGTTTGAGGATGCTGGATTTTAAAAGCCTTCCCTTGTTGTCTGGATGAAAGCTGTTTGCAGGGGATAGGTGCTGAAATGATCCTTTTTAGTATGCTGTTGAGTATTTTGTTACGGATCACACCATCTGTCCAAGCTAGTGAATGCAAATGACTCCATCAATTTTTCAAGTATAAGCTTAAAAAAAAATATGCATGTGATAGTGAAAATCCCATACAAGCACTTTCCACTGCACAGCTATTATTCAAAATCTACCACTGAAAATGCAAGATTATTTCAAAAGCACATTCCAAATTCCTAAAAAAGATCCCCATTATTTCTAGCCTCACCGTTCTTTGTATGAAAACAATACTCTTGGCTTTTTCATCTAAATATTAGCAGATACAGTACAAAGTATTTTGTTGATATTAATGTGCTTACAGCTTATTACACTGAGTTAATTAAAACCTGAATAAAGTAAAATCTGGAAATTCTGCATGTCTAATTTGTCCATTAAAGCATCTTGGGTAATAACACCCAGCTCTGTAAGAGCATTAGGCTATCACAATGCAGCATATGATTCTGCTCCAGCTCTATTCATTTCCCAAAGAAATGGGAAAAGCTGCATGGCTTTATGGACAAACCATTAGCTCGTCATCTCTAGGGAAATGGCTCGTCAAAGCATTTTGGCTCCAGACAGATTAGATCTCAGTCTGCTTCTCCTTCAGCAGAATCCAGCAGCACACAGCAAGGCCACAGAAGGGATGTCCCATTTGGGACAGCTGAAGTCCCCCCACAGCCAGAGCCTGAATTTTTTGAGTTAAAACCCAGCAGCAGTTTATTACAACCACAAGTAGAAAGGTGCTCTCAGAGTGTTTGCATATCCAGCAATTCAGTTCCTGGAGCATTCAGCCCAAAATGTGGGCTCCAGGGAGCACTACAGCATCAGGCTCTCCTTCAAAAGGCAAAGAAGGGCAAAGGAAGTGTACCAGCCAGGCTGGAACTTCAAATAGGCATGCAGAAGCACCAAGCATCTCGAGCTGGAAGGGATTCCAACTGGATGTAGCATCTTTTCTGCTGTGCCTTCATGCTCCTCTCACAGAAATCCTTGGAATGCCTTTCTGCGGTGGCACAGTCATGTCAAGTCTCAAATGCACATGTTTAATACATTAAATGAATTTTAATGCATTAAATAATTGTCTGCACACATGACCAGTGCAAGCCAAGACTGAGCCACGCTGTCCACCCAAGGTTTTACAGCCACAAGGCTGGAACATCAGCTGGGTACAGCCTGACATCACTCACTTGCATTAATGAAGCTGTGGTAATTCACACCAGCTGAGGATTGATCCCCAGAGAACCTCGATTGCCATAAGCTATGTTAGCTGCCTGCACCCTCTCCTACACTGCTCTTATCCAGCATGATCTCTCACTACCACCATGCCAGCCCCACCTTGCTCCTGATACGAATTTTGCCCTAAAGAGCTACAAATACTCCCTAGAAAGGTTCAGATTAGCATCTGGATAATATTCCATTGCACCCATATCATAACCACCTAAGAGCGACTTTTATGAAATTTAGGCCACATAGATCTCCCCAAAACCTAACTTTTGTTTAAGGAAGTGTTTGTCTTTTCTCCTAAAACCCCTGTCTCAAAGCTCTTGTGACTGTAAGAGGAATTTATTATTTCCCTTAGAGTGGAACGAAGCAAAATAAGGAAAATTCTCAGGCTGACTGTATCATAGTCATAAGAAAAGAGTATTTGACCAAAGTTCAAATACCTCAAATTCAATAAACCCAAGTTTAAAAGCCTTGGACCATTTAATGAGTCATACTCCTGACTAACTGAACTTTACTCATTCAAATTTTCAGAAATTAAGAGAAAAAAGCAGGAGTAACTGTGATTAAATGACATCTAAACTGAAGCACACTTAGTGCTTTTAATAAATTTTAAAGTAACTTCCCTAACTTCCACTCCCAAGTGCTCCTCTAGCACACACTGTGGAAATACAGTGAAAATACTGATGGATTGCTTTGGAAAAGCTTGGTTAGAACTTATTTCAGGGATATATGCAGGCTCAAACAGTGTGCACACCAACAGCAGACCTCTGCAGTGAGAAAGGAGTTGAAAACCTCACTCTGATCTCCAATAACAGATCACAATAATTTCTGTCAATGTTAGTTCTTACTCTCCAGTAGAAAACAACCCCACACTGTTTCTAAGCAATGATTAATTCCAAAAGATGAAAAAGGAATAATTGCAGTAAGATCTACAAGACATGAGCAGAAACATTCCCATACGTAGTTTCCTACCTCTCATACTTCTTGCATCAGTTTACCCAGGACACCAAGTTCATGTGGCAGCTCCTAGAGACTAACAGTCCATGTTTTTTTCAAATTCATATACCACTATGCACAAAAATGATCAGGAAAAGCAAAACACAACTTTGTAGAAAGCATGTACATCACAGCAAGACACGAACTTCAGGCACTGCTCCTCTGCACGGGGTAGTACAAAGAACTCCAACAAGCTGATCATTATAAATATTGGCTGTAGCTACATCTCTCTTTTACCCCAGAGATGCAGGAAAAGCGCCCACAGATAAACATAGACAGATACTACAAGTTGCCAAGATCCTTCTGAAAGTTGCCAGTTGCCATCAGCTTCTCAGCCTCAGGCCCTGCTCTTGAATTAAGAGTCCATTTAAACTCAGACCGAGAAGAGGAAAATTTGGATTTCTGAATTGCATCTGATATAAATGCTCCAGTGAAATCCATCAGAGCCTCCTGCTGGTCAGCTGAGATCATTCTGCTGCTCTGTCTGGCATCAAGTTATCTCTTCTTTAGGCATGATGTTATTTATCATGCATAGGCTCCAGATTAAATTTACTGAAGGGTAATTTATTCCTTAATTTCTCCTCTAAGAGGACCAAAACTTCCCAGTCTTTCCAATGCAACCTCATGTGAAGGCCTCCAGCACACAGAGGTTTGAGCAGGAGAACTGGAATCCTTGGGAAGCTTGTGGTTCAACAATGCTTAGCAACAGCCTCTTGGACCAGCTGGAGATCAGCACCAGCACACTGAGGTTTCCCCACAGGCAGGGACTGAGACCGGATGAAGACAGGGGAAGATGGGACCACAGAAATGAGTAAAAACTGAAATGGGGCCACGGAAATGAGTGAAACTAAAGCAAGGACAAAAAGCAGCAAATAGAGCTAAGTCTTGAGCATACCAAGGTTTACAAAGCAAAATGTCACCTGACTGGTAAGTGAAGAAACATCCAACTCCCACCTCATGGAAAAAGACTCAAAGTAGTACATTCTCTCTCCAAATTCTGAGCTCTTCAGCTGCAACTGCAGTTCAGTTGCTTTTTGGAGCCAATTACATTGCATTTCTATAGTAGATAAGGCAGGTGTAAAACTCAAACCCAGCATCTGCATATCTGATCAACCATGAGAGAGTTAGGTATTGATTACATGTGGATTATTATTTTACCATTTATCATTACAATGTTCTATTACATTATCACCACAATCATCCTCTCTCTCTCTCCTCCCAGTCACTAAGATATTGTAACCTAATAACTCATGCCACAGAGCAAAAACTGAGCAGGGAAAGGAACAAAGGAACAGAACACCCTGCTCCCTCTGAGTGCAGTCTGTCATGTCTATCCTGAGCGCTGATGGAGGTGCTGATCCCATATTACTTGCAAGATAAAGTCCAGTCCTAGTGACATTTTTTCTCAAGTCATTATAATAATGGTTCATGAGGCGAGCCAAGAGTCCCCTGTGGCACCCTGGGGACCCCCCTGGCTGTCCCAAACAAGTCCCCTTTCTCCAGCACAACAGTAACACCAGCCCAGCATTTCTAGACTCTTCCAAAACCAGACTTGAATAGGAATGAGCTGGAGCTCAAACTGCTGGGCTCGAACACTGTGTTTAAAACAAGGCCAAAAAATGTCAGTGTCAATTTTTTGGGGTTAATGTGCATTTTTTAGCTCAAGCCATTTCAACCAGCGAGTAGAGAGGAAGCTTTCCATGGGTCTAGGAGAGGCAGGGATTGATGTGCAGTGACAGTGAGCTCGCTGATAAAATTAGAGCAGGACTTTGGAGGGACAAGCAGAGCTGTCTGGGTGGTACATTGTACCAAAGGGGCCCTCAGTCACAGCATTCTCCACCAGTGATGTGAGGACAGCTCGTGAATACAAGGACCAGCTGCAAGCTCTCTGTCACAGCAGACATGAGGGATACTTGCTCCTGCTACAGATAGCTCCCACATATATGTTAGTGTCTCTGTCTCACTTTACTTCAGAGCAACCAAGACAAATGTGATTTCCCTTTTTTTTTTTATCTGGAGGGGGGAGGTGGGGGCATTTAAATTATGTCCAAGGTGCATTACAGGTTTATTTCACAACCAAGCAATTCCTGGCATCTCTCTATTTAGATAAGAATATCTGAAATATTTTTTTCAAAATCCAAGCAATAAATATTACACAATTAAAGATTCTGTAGTTTACTGTTGCCTACTAACTCTTTGTATGCACATCTTTTTTCTCCCCTACTTGTACTACAGCAGTTCTTAATTTTGAAGTTTTGTGGTCAAGCTGACTTTTGACATTAAAAAACTATGTTATTTATCTTAACATCAAATCCACATGATGAAAAAAAATTAAAACATCAACATATTACAAACGCATAGGTGCAAACAACAAAACCAAGGCAGAACCTTCTCACACCACACTTTCCAGAATTAGCTTTGTTTGCCATTAACATAGTTGATTTATATTCAATGTCTTCTCTGTGCTGTTCTGATTTAAACATCATTTTAATTTAACTACCCTTTTTTCCGTGGGGACTTCTTGTTAAAATTCCATTCACAACACAGCAATTTCTCTAAATTACACTGATGTAGGGATGAACCGATCTTATCAGCATCATTGAACTAGCACAGCACTTAATACAGGAGGTTTCATTATCTTTGCTGTGACATGACTTGCATCAAGCCTATTTACAAACACTAAACTGGTCTGAAGGAGACCATCAGCCAGACAGGTTGGCAGAAAGACTTGACAGCAGAGGCTCAAGCAAATGCTTATATCTCTGCATTAGAAAACACAAGGAAAGCAGCAGAAGCAAACACACAGCAGTACCAAGAAAAGCTCAGGCAGTTAACCAGAAATTACAGGACTGGGGTTGTACAGTTACCCAATTAACCAAACAGTTTACAAATAAAACTATTTAATAGGACAAACATAAGCCTTTTGCATAGACACTCCTAAAAGAACAGATTTTCCCAGCAGAAATAAGAGCTAAGGCCTCCACCAAGTGTTACTTAACACTTCCTTACAAGTTCAGATAGGCAAACTACAGCTAGGAAGGAAGGGATCTCCTTCGATAACATAAAATGGGAAGATAGAGGAGGTTGTATTTTGCAATTGTACAAGCATTTTCTTGGACAGCAGCAGGACAGAGTGCAGTGCTTACTACTGTACTCCACACATGTCTTCTCTGCTTCTCAGTCAGGAATGAGATAATACAGAAAAAAGGACATTTATTAGAGGCTTTGTTAATCCACTGCCATTTCATACACATGCAGGTTTTTCTTCTACTTTTTTTTTTTTCCCTTTCTAAACTAGGAGAGCCAACCTTTTTTTTCTTTCAAAGCAAAAGGAAAGCCAAATCTTAGGTAGATAAGCAGAATACTCACTCAACCTCTGTCCTCCAATATTTCACGGTTCACAGTTTACAGTCATAACAGGATTTTGAATCTCGACAGCAGCCAGCATCGTGCTGGTACTATTTAAAACCTCCCTAATGGCACTGCCAGCAGGAGGGAGATAACAAGAACTCAGGTGTTTACAATCCGGAGCAGCAAGGGAAGCGTTGGAGCAGAGAGATATTCACTGCCACACTCACCACATTTTCTGCCTTATTAAGAGAAGAGAGGAAAGATTAAACAAAAATGGGCTGGTGGCCTTAAAGTTTCCTAGAAACAGCTCTTCAGAGGCAACTGTGATGATGTTTCAAAAATGTGCCCTTGAAAGATGGACAGGATAGTCTCTCAGCCCCCCTCTCCTTCCATAAGTACAATTCAATATAAATAATACCATGCCATTGCTTAAGAGGAAAGAAAAGGCAAAGCTTAAAAGGTCTATCAGGTTTCAGTACAAATCTGCCACTAGAAAAAAAAAGTCCTTCATCTTGTATGCAGGTGACATTTGAGAGACAGGTACCCACTAGGTGTGCAGGTTAAACCTTGCCTCATTAAATTTCAATTTTTGGCAGCTACTGACTGACAGTATCCAACTGTTTCTATGCTTAAACTGAAGACACCCAAATCAGCAGCAATTTCATACCATATGCTCCAAGTAAAGGTCATTAAATACTCCCATAGTCAAGCCATGTCTGGCAGGACTTGTGAATTTTCTTTTTTGGTTTTTTTTTTTCATCCCCAGTTTCACCTTGAAAGCAGCTGAATATCAATGAAATAAATATATCATAATCTTTTCCATTTTCTGTACACAGCATGAAGATTGAGAGGCCATTAAATAAAAATTGCCAATATGACTAAAATAGCTGTATTAAGTAATGGAGAAAACTGACCAGATAGAAACATCTTGCTATTTTGATCAATAGCAATTTCCCCTTGAATGTTTGTGCATCAACATTTTTAATGAAAAAGACTTGTCTTTAAGATGTTCAGTCTCCAGTAGAGAAAACTGTGTGTTTAATTTTAGTAAAATGGAAACAAATCTCATTTACCAGACACAGGAGGCTAAAAGGAAATTTGAAAGTTGGTTGTAGTAAGACCTAAGATGAGCAGTCAGGTTAGCCCATAAAACAATTAGGCTGAGACTCATTCTCATCTTCGAAATTCCCCTAGAAATTACCATTCTTCTTGAAATGCTTGATAGCTACAGCAGGTTATTAATTCTGAGTTGCTGTGAGACTTTAGAAGTGCACCCTGATATCCATCAACCTGCAAGCCCTGTACTCACTTCTCCTCTGCTCACAGTGCCTTAACCAGCTATGGGCATTAACCACACACCTTAATTATGACCCCAGGTTAAACAGAATTGAGCTGAACAGATATTTACTATTTACTTACAGAAGAGTGTGTTAAAGTATTTCTCTTAGCTGAGAAATATTCTCTATTTTCAAATACAAGGATTGCAGAAAAATGACATTTTTTTAAGACTACTTTGCCATCCTGCAGTAAAACAAGCCTGTCAGCAAAACAAACTCAACACTGAACTTCAAAGTAACTGTGTACTTCAACAGAATGGAAATAGCATTTATTTACATCGAGACATAAAACAAGCATCTCAGGCTTGTTGGAGGCACTTTAACATCATTTAATAGAGGCACTTAGCAATCTTAGCATTTTGTAATGTGTTAACAGTGCTTAGTAGATTCTTAAAAAGACAAATACAAACTATTAATATTTTATGTGCCAAGATCTTCCGAAGTCTTTCGAGCTATTGATTACTTAAACCCATTAAGTGCTATTTTGATCTTAAATATCTGGAGACATCTGCAAAGAGATTCAGGCTAAGTAGTAATGGCTATTTTGAGAACCAGCAGTTTTTTGGCAGCTACCATTACCGATAATGAAGTTTTCACTTGGGAAGCCACTAATCAGTAAACAATTAGCTGCTGGGTCAGTTTTGACCAAAGGACTATTTCATCCTCTTTTTTTTGTTTTTCCTGATTCAAACATGTTTGAGTCCAGCTCTTACCAGGGGAGTAAGACCAAAAGATGGCCAAAAAGATGACCATAAAATTTATGGCATGAGTTTTCTAACTGTGCCATTTCTGCTTACACTTCTAGAAATGGCTTGTTGTAAGTGAGAGTTATGAAGGTTGGCTTTCGTATAAAGAGTTTATAGTTTGATGATAAGTTGTACATATTAATAATGTTAATAAGTTTGACAATGGGTTGTATCTGATACTAACATTAATAAGTTGTGCAGCTGATTAATGAGTTAGCTGTTAATAATTGTGTACTCCTGAATAGGTGACTATATGTAAATTGTGTTGCCACACAAGGCAAGGATAGCAGAGCTTTCTAGAAAATCACCGAGGTAAGGGGGAGTGCCCTTATTAACATAAAGGGATAAATGGGGGATCCTCAGTGGATGACAACCAACCAATAAGCAAACACCAAGACCAACAAGCCAATGGCCTTCCAAGGGGGTGGAGCACTGCAGGGAGGAGTTATGCTAATGACATCAGCTATAAAAACCGTACTCCCCTCCTTAAGGCCGTGCCTCTTAGCGCCTACCGTTGCAGCTCACCCATCCAGCACTGCTCTCCTGAGCTTTGTATTACTGCAGATTGCAGGTTTTTAAGTGTCACAGTTCACTTCTAATCAATAAAACTTTAAAGTTGGCCAACTTGAGGCATTGTTTCTCCCAGGTTGAAGACTAAGTTTGCTTTGAACAGCAAAAACAGATCAGAGCACAACTGGGATGAAGAAAGAGGCAGTAGCTTACTCTGTCTACCAATTCTTCAATATTTACTTTTAAAAGAAAAACAGTGGATGTATTTCCACCTAGTGAGCAAAGAATCATCATCTAAAAATTTAAAATATCATTAATTCAAAGAATACACAGAATATCTGTAATTTACATCTTCCTTTTCATATTCACGACAATGGTCAGTTGAGAAAGAAATATGGTACGTGCATGGAACTGAATGCAAAATACTTCTGTTCTAAACAGTAAAGGTGTTGGCTTTTGTACTTGAAGCAACTTTCCAGCTAGCCAAGCACCCAGCCCTGTTGTCCTTCGTTTTTGTGGGCAGACAGATCTTCACCTGGGTTCTCTAGTTGTCAATTTAATTCTTTTTGTTAATAAAACCCTTTTTTTGTTTTTGAATTGGCTCACTGTTTTTCTCAATTCCTTTGAGAAAATGAAGGTAGCAACTGCTGCCCATGCTTTGACCTGGTACATAAGTAGTCCTGCAGTTCATACAAGGAAAAAAACCTCTCTTTTCACATTCCCAAAATGAAGAGTTTAAAGAGTTACGAGAGATTCACCAACATTTGGTGTTTTGTTCTTGAAGTTTTTTGGTTTTTCAGGGATTGTGTGGGTTTTTTTTAAAAAGCTAGGAGCGCAAACCAAATTCCACTGAAAGAACAGAAAATTTGCCACCTGCCTTATTGGGAGCCATATGAAGTCATCAGTGTTTATCTTCCTCAGGCCTTCAGTGATGTCAAAGTAAGCACTTGTATCTCATGATTTTTTTTAATATATATCATTTTCTGTTATCCATAGAATATTGTATATTGTACATGGAATTAAATCAAGAGTGTGTACTTCACTTTCTTTTCCCAAACCTGGTGGGGGGAGGGGTAATTACAATCCTGCTTTCCATAGGGACATATTTCTCCCCTGAATTTTGTCTCAAACCAGGACATTGACACAAACCATCTTTTGAAAGAAAAAAACCAATCTGAGTGAAAATATATTGAAACAAAAAAAAACCCACAACAAACAAACCCACACCTTTCTTTCACAGACAAGAATTACTGAGAAGGTAATTGGTCACTACAAAGACACTAGGAAAAAAAATGAAATCTTGCATTATTTAGAGCAGTACAGCGTTACTGCTCTGGATCTGATCCACAGCTGACTCCTGGTTGCCACAGAAGAGAATCTGCAATCTCACACCCCCCTTTTATGAGTACAGGAAATAGGAATGAGCAATTTCCCTAATAAAAAAAACAAAAAGGAAAGAAAAAAAAATCCATCCCGAGAAAGACATTAACAGTGAGATCAGCCTAGGGTTGGAAAAACCCCAGAACGCAAAAAGTGTGTCATAAACACTTTGATGTGAAGGATCTCCTGTGCAGTTGGCTCAGTTTGTCTCACTGAAAGGCAGAAAAGAACAATCTGCAATGTGGTGCAAGAAGAGGAGCTAACCCAACACCACATTAACAAAAAAAAAATCTACAAAAACAAACCAAAACCAGACAGAAAATTGCTTGCTCCCAATCACTGATTCTGCTACAACTGGATTGGTTTTATTTTATGCAGTACAGTAAACTGATGTAGTAAGCAGTATATATCTCAGTGAGATCAGTATTCAAAAGGTACAAAAACAAGTCACTTCAAATTCATAGTCACCATTTATCAGAACCAAGAAAAAGCAGTGTATTTCTACAGCAAAATAACATCACCTATTTCCATACCAGGTTACAAAAAGGCCTTGATTTTCTGTAGGTGATGTGCTTCAGTAGCAATGTTATCCTGTCCCTCCAGAGTGGAGGATTGGTTTAATCATGGCATAACACGTATTCCAAACACCTTTGGAAAGTGATTGATGACATGAAATTCAAAATCTTAACCCCTAAAAAACAGGAAGTATGCTTACTGGCTAAAAAATAAAACATAGCAGTCTAGCAGTTGCCTCCAAGACAAGGAGCAACTGCACTTTTCTTTTCCCTCACCCAGTTTTGAGCTGCCTCTGATTCTACTAGGAATATTAACAAAGCACTATTTACAGGTGCTCCACCTATGCACATCAAAGTGTCTCAATTTTTGTTTCACAATTGCCTTTCAGAACAATTGTTTGCCTGTGTCCTGCTCAGAGCTGATTAATCTCATTGATCACACTGTACTGTGACACTGACTCAGAGTCTCCTTTTGCTTCAGACTTATCATTAAAAAATTGAGTTAATTAATGCAAAACAAACTACTCAGGAAGCCTATAGTTTATAAGGTTAAAAAGAAGAACGTGAAAGGGGTTTTTTTTTGGCTGCGCTTAAGGTGGAATAGAGGTGTAGAGTTGACACCAAGTACATTTATTGAAGTTTTAGGCATGGAATCTATTTAAAATACTATCCCACTACATGTTAACTGCAAGTGCTCAACATACAAGATTTGTACTTGACATTTTCCTATGATGTACAATGCTTTCTGTAAGTCCTTAAAAGGTATTTGACTTCAGCTCCTAGTGCCCATCTCTTCCAGAGTCCTGCCTAATAAGAAAATCTTCACTTCACCTGAGAAAAAGGCAGCCCTGATGTCCCAGCCCTCATTTCCATTTCCCAAGTTTCCCCTCTCAACGTCCTAACAGGACCAGCTGTCTCAGAAAAAATCACAACACAAGCCAATCTGCTCCAAGTTAAGAGTGTTTGACAGGAAAACGAAAAAGAACAAATTGAGCTATTAGTCCCTATAAAAATGGCAAAAAAGCCATCTTGAGAAATGACTTTGAACTAGTGATTTTAAAGGGCATTTAATGGATGCCGAATAACAAATTCAAAGCTCTGTTTCTTGCAAGATGTTTCTCCTACTAAGACTCTGGTATTTCTCCTCAGAGGTTGTGTCCCCCTCTCATTACACAGCACAGAAATCCAGCCATAAGAGCCCACTTCCACCTACAGTGAGATCTCACACCAGGACTGAGCTTCATCTTAAGCAGAGCCAGGGCTTTAAAATGACAGGTCTGTGGTTGCAACCTTTCCTACCGAAACCAGGAGGCTTCCATGTCCTCCTGAGGAGCACAATGAGTTATCCAAGCTGGCAGCAGAACACAAAAGGAGAGTCGAGACAGTTGCTCCAGCAAAGCTGCTCAGGCTGGGTTTTCCTCCAGTGCTGGGGCAGCGTGGAGAGGAGGGATCGCACGCAACAGGGAAGGAAAGGTCAGGGACAGAGAGCTCGCAGATAAATTGGCTTCAGGCTCTCTTCCCTTGAAAAGAGAGAAGTCACCTACAAAGCACCCCTGGGAAGAAAGAGGGGGCCAGTATTTAAAAGCATTTATAGCCTTGTTAATTATAACTGAGTTATTTATTATATACATATCTAAAATTAAACAAATCAAAGCTCACGAACCACAGGCAAACTGGTCTAACCTCCGTCCCCACCTAACCTCAGATATAATTACTACCATGGGACTTGCCTACCTCTTTATCAATTGCTTTCCTCAGAAGGGCAAGGTGCTGTTCATTTTAAAACAGTATATAACCAGGATGTTTCAAATACCAGGTACAAAACCAAAACAAACACCTTTAAGATGCTCTGAAAGTGCTGAGCGTTATTTCCTAAAATAAATTAATTCCTAAAGGAGGAAAAAAACAACCAAACAATTTTTTGTCAAAAAGATTAGAAAGACCCACACACTTTCCACTAAATCAGTAAGCACTGAGACAGCAATGAGAAAAAAGAAATAGAGAGTAATTTTTTGTACAGGATTGGTGTTTTGCTTGACCCACAGGAAGCAGGGAAATGCTATTTATGACCCCAACAGGAAAGAACAGAATAATTTTTGGAGCCAGGTACTATTGTTATTTTCATTTCTATTAATATAACGAACATAAACTTGAGACATTTAATGATTCACTAAATCCCACAAAAGGAGGCAGCCTACTGCTCCCAGCAGTAGTGCTTCCCAAGAGCTTGTGCCAAGCCTTTAAGAGAGCAGCAAATTCAAGTGCTTTATAAATATTTCTGCAGGACTGTAAATACCTAGTTCAGTGGGGAATACCTGTGTACACACAGGAAATACCACAGCTAACGCAACATGAACAGGAGAAAAAGAACCCTCAAATGCTCTCTCTCAGATGTGCACTAGGCATCTGCTCTGCACAACTAGGTGTCAGATACAGGTAAGCATTAACTTAAATTGAAGTGTCCCCAATTCTGAATCCAGCTTCTGACCACATATCAACTTGGCACCAGCCTCAAAACACTTGAGGGTTTTTGATGCTGAGATGTTCTAGGATTCCTCCTTGGTCAGCTGCCAGTCAAGAATTGGGGGCCAGGACTCTGGTAAAGGCCAAGGGGAAGTACCAACATTTGGAGAACTTGCAGCCATTAATTCACCTGCCTCATCACAGCCCAGACAGAAATGAAAATTATGAAACGGCTTTAAGAAATGAGTTTCCCAAAATAACGCTTATTTACACTGACTAATAAGCATGTGCTTTAAGTTTATTTGGGAATGATGGAGGGAGAGGGTAGAAAAAAGACTGGGAGAAGCTGTTCTGTGGTGGGAAAGGGGTCTCTTCATTCAGACTTTTGCTATATCAACACCATGGTCCCCTTTATCCATCATCGCACAGCAGTGGCTACCCAGCCATCCATATCAGTATCAGCAGCTCCAGGATCACAGAATGGTTGTAGTTGGAAAGGACCTTAAAGGTCCTTCAGTTCCAGCCCTCTGGGCAGGGAGGATGACTATGCATCTCCATCCTGAGGTAAACATGCACAAGATACTTAAATATTTTAGATATTCAAGCAGCATTCATAACCTCACATCATGCTGCCTTTTAACTCCCAAAATACGCACCTTCCAGTGGCTGCCAGCAGAAACAGTGATGGAGAGCTTTCCTGGAACTGATACTACCAACAGGCAGGTGTGGTACCCAGAAAAAGAAATTCTTAGGCATTTTTCTGCCTTGACAAGATTCTTGCAGCACAAGGTCAGTCAGAGTTGCTCTCAGGAGAGAAAATGTAAATATGACAGTTGTTTTTGATAATGTGTTCTCCTTGGCCAACGAGAATTTCTGTTTTGGATTTTGTTTTTCATTCTTTGGGTTGCACTGTTCACACAGACAAAGACACATGGACACAGTAGGACAGACGTCCCCTCCAGCTAACCTGGCTGGAGAGAGAAAAGCTTGATTTCTTCTTGATAAAATATTGATAATAAATCAGCCTTGTGATTTCAGTCTATGAACACAGAGTCGTTTGTGGACCAAGCCCTGGAGCTAGGGCAACATCATCTCTACAGGCAGGAACATCTAACGCTGGAACTGCTCAGGTATGAGGTGACAGACACCAGCACAGCACAGGACACACTGCCACCTCCCTCCTCAGGTGGATCACCACTCCACAACAGAAAAACAAGTCAAACATGGAGAGCACAGCTTAAAACTGCAAGCATGACAGGGTCAAACGCCATGAAAAGAAAGCCAAGGACAGTGACCTGGTGTGTGTCGGAATGGAAAGCCACAACTCCCAGGGTGCTGTCACAAACACAGGCAAAGCACCAGTCAGGAACACAGCAGAATGCAGCAGGACTATGTGTTTCCAGTATTACAGCCCTTGTTTCCAGTTTCTTCTTACCTTAATCTTTAGCTCCAAAAGCACTAATTATTTACAGTCGTTCCCTGACACCTATAGTGTTGTTAACATTTTTATTCACAAGCTATTGCTAACATCTTCCAGCTTATCTTCTCCTTAATCAGTCATTCTGCATTTCAGATGTAACTCACTACATGGAAAGAGCTGTTCCAAGTGATAAAATTTTACCTATTTGTGTTTACACAAAGGACTATTCATTTCACATTCAGGATCTAACATACAGATAAGCCTTACTGCAGAGGCATAACTGGGAAAGCTCACTAAATAAAGGATCTTGGGATGCCTGTGCTGGCTTTCTCTGGAGTACAGTTAATTTTCTTCATAATAGCTGATATGGAGGTACGGTTTAGATTTGTGCTGGAAACAGTGCAGATGATACAGGGATGTTTAAGTTGCTGCTGAGCAGTGCTTACACAGAGTCAAGTTCTTTTTGCTCCTCATGCCACTGCACCAGCAAAGTAAGCTGGGGGTACACAAAAAATTCGGGAGGGACACAGGTGGGACAGCTGATCCCAGCTGACCCAAGGGACTGTATGGTGTCGTCCTCATCATACAAAGCTAGGGGGACACATTTGGAGTGATGCCAGACAGAAACACAATTTTTCTTAAATAAGCATGAAAAGACAAAAGTAGAACACTTACACTACTTTAAATCATTGTTATGCAGAGAGGAATGCTAAAGGTTTCCCAAATTTATCATTCAGCCCATATTGGAAGGAATATTAAGCACAAAAAAAATGCACCAGCCTGATTCTGACTTGGACTTTCACTCACAGAAGAAACACTGTAGATAAAACTTGGATATTTCCATTACCTACAAGGTTAATCCCTGTTCCACAACCCCATTTATAGGGTTACCTATCTGAAAAGTAGCAGTTTCATCTAAAAGAGACATCCAGGGAAGAATTAGTTTCTAACTTTCCCCTGAAAACAGGAAATTCTTCACAGAAGGGGCAAGACAAAGAGTTAGTTCTTACTGCAGGGCTGAAGTAGGTGCAGAGCTACTACAGGTACCCTAAGTAAGGAACACTGCAAACACATGCACCCAGAAGTGGAATGGTAACCAAACAAATGACTCATGCACAAAAAAATCAGAACAGCCTCTGGACCTCCCCTGAAATACCAGACAGACCCTTACATAAGCTGTGAGACAATATCGCAGACAAGAAGCTTCAGAAGAAAACACGTGCCAGAACAAGTCACCCACACAGTGATTTTGTTGCCATTTTCTTCCAGGTTTTCCCATCTTTTAAAATTGGCATCTACATTTTTCTATTTACAAGAGCAGCAAACACACACCCCATTAGCAAAACTATCAATGACATCATTAGTTTGTTTCTACAGCCCATAATTATGTGTACAACAGACCACAGGTTAACACCAAAAGCAGGATACTATGGATTCCAGCCTTTATGCTTTTGGTACCACAAGCAAGGAAAATACTAGGGAAAAGAACCACCCAGCAAACCCTGAACAACCTCAACACAAAAAAACCCAAGACAGTATCAGCAGGAAGAGACATGTAACTGCCTGGAAACAGGAAAAAAGTTACTGAAATAATATTCTTTACCTTGAACCGCCTGTAGGAAGAAAGGCCTATACTCTAGAGACTTCTCCACCTTAGTCACTTTAAGTACATTTATATAAATAAACTTAATTTGATTAGTCATTTACGACCACTATATAAGACTTATTTTAATCTTTTAAACTTTGGGTTTACTCTTCATCACCAAGAACATGTCTGAGCTTAATGTGAAGTGAGTATTAACCCTAAGCCTCCAATTACACTGTCACACTTTCAGCAAACACTAATGCAGCTGGTGTTACAGAATAAGGGGCTAATTTTGCATAAAAGGGCATTTCAAAAAGGCACAAACTTCTGGGAAGACACAACCCAAACACCCCACTGTGGTCTCTAAATTATGAGTACAAGTCAACAGGAGGTCATCTCACACCACCACCACTGTGATTCTTCACAAAGGTGGGCTCTACTCCACATCAGCTTTTAGAACAAATCCTTAGATACTAAACAAAATTAATGGAAACATAAAGCCCCATGAAACCATCTGCAGAGAAGAAACATGGAAAACTATCATTAAGAATCCAAGAGTTCCTTAAATTTTGGTAAGGAGTGGGAACAATTTGAGCATTTTAATGTTTTTAAGACACAGCACTTGTCACTTCATTGTACTTATGGCCTACATGCCTGTAGGTGACTGTCTTCCCTCAAAGAAGAGATTTTCAAGTACAAATTAAAATGGCAAAAGTGTCATTTTCATTGCAGCCATAACCTTTAAAATAAGTAGGTACTTAATGACAGAGCAGCTGTCCAGATCTTCTAGTGACACTGCAATGAGAACGCAACAAGCTACAATTTGTTGGGGTTTTTTTTAAAGCTCATTATTTCTTCCAGTATTTGGAACAGCTGGTAAAAGTAATCATTTGGCAAGGTCTGTCAA